>BPTQ01000001.1:847974-989884 GCA_019973895.1 Chrysanthemum seticuspe | reverse complement strand
CCAAATAAACAAAACTAGTTAAATAATTGTCTAAATCTTTTTTTAAAACGATTAAGGAGGGTGTGTGCATTGAAAACTGACTTTCGGCATCTTGGAACCTTTTTTGACCCATTTGAGATACATTACAACCTAAATTGACCCATTGATAAGTAATGATTTGACGAGTTGGACCATCCCATCATCTTGTTTCTTTCTTTTCATCCCCTTCATATTTTTAAAGTAGTAATTTAAAACCATAACGTGTGGCCACAACGTTAGTTAGAGACTTAGAGTCATATATTGTCTCCGAAAAGGACGAGTTAACCAGGGGCGGACCCAGAATTTTCAAAAGGGTGTTGCACAAAAGAATTGTTGAGCTAACTTAACTTACACCGTAAAAACGAAAGTAGCAAACAGATTTTTTGGTGTTGCACATACCAAAAAATGACAGTTTTGAAACTTTTTTGCACTTCGTGACTTAAAATCGAGGGTACCCCGTGCCACACCCGGCACCCATGTAGGTCCGTCCATGGAGTTAACTATTTCACGATAGCTAAACCATGCCTCCTTGTCTTTAAGATGACTTATACTGAAAGCTGTTAGATTATATGAATCAAAATTCTAAAATCCATATTTTTTGAAAGCAACCAAACGGATGCAACTAGGTACAAAAACCAGTCACTGAAATACAATACTGGAACAAAAACATTAAAAGCAACATGAATCTGAATTATAATACCTAATAAAAAGATAGTAAACGCTGGCAACTTTCTTTCAAATCTGTCTTTTTCATCAGGAAGGAATTTGTGCCTATGCCACGGATTGAAGACAGCTTATTGGGCTGCATAAAAATATCCGGGTATCCATTATTCGGAACAACAATGTTGGTTTCATGTAGAACGCCACTTCTGAGGTTGTAAACGAAGAACCTATACTTTCCATCAGCGCCTTCGCTGCTTATTAACAAGTCCCCGTCTTTATTCCAACACCCCAAAATCTTGCAGTAATTAGAATGGAATTCAAATCGACAATGTGGTACCCATTCTTTCTGCTTCAATACCCAAACCTCCAAGATCTCATAACACACAAATCCAACTTCACCATTTAAATCAACCAAGTGATCGTCAAAACGAGTATCACGTATTCTTTGTGGAGGATCTATCAACCCAAATTCCTGTTTGTTTACATCAAACCATATTACCTCTCTTCCACCATCTTCGGTTTTGATGCCAATAGGACTAACCAACCAATGCAGACAACCATTAGCAAATACGGATTTACCTGTTACTGAATAAGATGGGACTTGGGGTATTTCTCGCCATGAGTTTGTGCCAAATACATGCACCAGTGTGCATGCTGGCACAAAATCTTTGTCCAATACACAAACCATCTTCAAATTGTTGGTGGAAGCATCAAAACCAAGCCCAAATGACCCTTCGAAATCATCAAAACGACGCAAAGGAAGAGGTGGAACCTCGTAACATTCTTTCCTTAGAGGATGGACCACAACCAACGAGGTTAGTGCATCATTTTCGTGTTGTGACAAACAAATCAGCCCATTGCAAGAACCTTGGACTCTAGTTCTCACATATGAATATTCTAAGAGAGGTTCCTTGCACAAAATCTCCAAAGACGGGCCTTTTTTGGGCTCCAATACGTAAGTATGAGTAGTTCCAGTCTGTTTAGATTCTAGGACATGAAAACATAAGCTGAGGGTGTTTCCCTCAAGAGAAAGGTGAGAATGGTATAGGATGGGTATAGGTTCTAAGACTCGTTCATCATGAACGATCATAAGGTAACGATCATCAATGTACTTGCACCATTCTTTCGATACAAGCCTGAAACGAGCCAAACATTTAGCTGGTACTCTTGAAAAGATGTGGAACATGATGTTTGAAGGTAATCTATCCATGATCGATCTTTAGATTAAAACATTATGGTTGTGGTCGTGATATTTATAGTGAAAAAAAAATTATTTATGGTTAGCGAAAACCTAAATACTGTTAGTGGACTATAGTTGATGATGAGGCCCAATGATATATTACTCTAAAAAACGTTTAAGTACAAAGGATATGGGTGAATCCCATATCTCAGCCCGTTACATAGGCGGAAAGCTTACATAACAAGATACTTCCTATTCTCTATACAAGAAAATAAACCGATACTCAAAAGATAATATTAGACTCCTATGGAAACAAAATTACTTCCTGCCAAGGCCTTGGAGCTTGATACCATACGTGTCATAATAAGCATCCAAATTTCCCGGCAAGATCGTAGATCTGATCCGCATAATCATTATAATCATAGTCATCATAATCATCTTCACGATCATGACCACCACCAAATAGGTTCATTGACTCATCAAAAGTGTTCACAACCTCTTCTTCATCACTATCGGAGTCAACAATCTCTCCCACCTTAGAGAATGGATTAACCCTCTTAGTAGAAGAAGGCACTAGTCTTATTGAAAAATCCACATCTTTTGAAACCTTGGAGGCACTAGCCTTATTGAAAAATCCTTTTTCCATCTCTCAAAACCCCACAACCCACAGCAAAACAATCGTATTCACCAAGAACAATTCAACCACAACAACAAAAACCACAATAAACAAAGGTAAAACCCTAACGCAAGGTTAGGGTTTCATAAACGTTGAAACGCAGCCTCTAGCCCACCATTATAATAAATGAAAATAAGTATAAGGAATAAAATTAAACCACTGACATACTAAGAAATGCAACCAATCAGAATGATTAGAGGTTAGGTTGCATGCAAGTCAAATCTTACCAACACTAAAAACACAAAAGCGAATGTATGTAATCCCACCAATCCACGAATTAAATTAAAGGACCAATAATAAAAAACCGACCCACGTGATGGAGGTTTAAAGATTAAAGGTTTAGAATCTCAGTTTAGGAATCGTAGGGAAGGTTTTTCGAATGTTAGATATTCGCTTTTCTCATCTCCAAATTTGATGGTCTTGAATAGCAAATGATGTATATGAGCTCTAATTAAGTTAATAACAAATGTCCATTCCGTGAACACCTAATAATCCATAGAAAATGTAAGTAAAAGTAGGTTGTGATTCATTAAAATTTTAAATTTAAAATATGATATAAAACATGTGATAGGTATATTAAACATACCTTTTGAACCTTGATCATAGACCTTAAAGTACTTCTTTTTAAACGACATTAGTATTAGTTTTAGAGATATTACAATCCTCATCACAAATGACAACCTTCAAACCACGTTTATCAGACAGAGTAATTCTCAACCTTGGTATGATAACCTTTTTTCCAAAGTTTGTTCCAAAGTTGAGTAGACAATGTACATTCCGTGGACACCTAATAAGTTTTTTAATAAAACATAAGTGTAAGTAAAAAGAAGTTGATGATAGTGTATGTAAAGTTAAAAAAAATGATATAAAACATGTCATATTTATATTGTACATACCTCTTATACATTGAACATGGGTATAGCCCAAAAGAATTTTATGGAGACTTGAATTTGCAGATGAAATTGTTCTTAACCCAATTATGCCTTGAAATTGCTAAGTTGCTATGTTCCATTAAACACACGAAAAAAAGTTATTTTCTATAAAGGGGTGTTTGAGATTGCTTATGTTAAACTGCCTATTGCTTCAAAATCATGCAGGTTGCGTTAAAGGGGGTGTACAGCTTCTTCAACTTGTTAACTGCTAAATTTGTTGTGTACTTTGAAATTTAATGCAAAGCAATGTAGACAACTTGTTGATAACTTGGCGATATCATAAATGTTAATAATACATGTGATCATTCTTATATCCTAAATTCAACATAACAAAACATAAATTAAAAGGATTAATGTGTTAACAACACACCATTTGCTTCACATGTTGTTGGATACACTCATTTAGACCTGCTACAACACTGATAAGATTCCCAAATAGTGTTTCTTCAAAAAAAATGATGGTTTCTTTCATGAGATAAAGAGGATGGACATAAGAATCTCCATAAATCAACATTAGTTTAAAACTTGAGAGAGAGAGAGAGAGAGAGACTTAACCGTTACTCGTGCACTAACAAAACACAGTAGCATCCATCCAAATAACTTCCACGCCAACCTGAAAACATAAGCTTTAAAATTAAAAAAACCCTAACTTGGTGCAGGGTACGATACCGGTTTAGTGTGCATCATATAATGTGTATATAACAAAGTAGACAATTAGCATTTAATTAGTGAGCAAATATGAAAAATATATTTTCAACTTGTACTCCTCAAACATGATGCAACAGAGCTATATCTTTCTTTGTAATACAGTGCAAGGTATGATACTCTATAAGCTTTATCTTGTGTGATTGGTGTAAAATAGCTTCTTTTTAGTCTTTTGTAGTCACGTGATAAGTTACAATGTTACATAGGGAGTTGAAAACTAATATTTTTATTTTGCCTTCTTTTTATGTTTTTCTTTTCCTTTTACAGTATTACTGTATTTTTATTTTATAACCCTTTTGTTTTAGCAACTTTTTTCCGTTTTAGTATTGTTTGAAAAAACATATTTGTTACGGAATGTAAACCTTAAACTTCTTGTATATGTTTGCCAAACTTTTTAAATGCAGAACGCAGTTGTGTTTGTTCAAAAACTTATTTAAGTAAAAACCAAAACTGATCTTATCGAGATTGTTTTTGTCGTAAAATCAAGCTTGGTTAGAAAACCCCCTTATTTGAATTTAGGCAGGGTTAATTTTGACATCATCCAAGTTTTATCGAGTCTCTATGCGGTTTTGTTTAAATGTCAAGCACAAAAAGAGTGTGTTGTGGTTACAACCGAAATAAAATACCATTAAACGTGTATGTCGAACACTTTAATCCAACTTCTAAACAAGGAATTGTATGTTATTACCCGTGGAAAAAAAATTGAGCCCCCCTTAACATAAATTCCTGGCTTCGTCCCTGATACCATTGTATAAGCCAAAAGGATCATGAACCTACAAAAATTAAATAAAAAAACTTATTAACTTAAAATCATAATTTCAAACATATAAAAGAGAAACAAATATTTTTGCATCTATCATATGACAAATAGTTCATTTTGAAACAATATATGTTACTTTATCCATCTTTGATCAAAACCTTTTTTCTTTCCCCGCAATAACACCGATACTACGTAACAACATGACTTGTGTTGAGCGTAAAATTAACATAAAACAATATGTTCTACATGTTGAAATTAAAAAAAGAACAAGAATCATTCATACAACGCAAAGTAGTAAAACCACTTTAAAAAAAATCAATAAACATACCTTTTCATCAGGATCGGTTTAGAAGTTCGAGTGATGTTAGGGACCGTATGAAGAGAGGCTTGACGAACATGAGAAAATCAAATCTTTTAGGATGATTTGCATGACGCGTTGATATTAAATGTTGATTTGAAACTGCCGATGACCGAATCAAAATAAGAAGCGTATGCAAGGGCGGAGGGGATGGGGTGACTAGCGGGTGCTACCCACCCCCCCCCCCCCCCCCCCAACTAACCCAAGAAGCCCATTCTTCTATAGCCCAAGAAGTTTATTGTTTTAGGAATTTGGATAGTCAGCCCCTCCCAAACTAGAAATATCAGTTCAGTACTTTTTTTGTTTGTTATTTTTCACAAGAAAAAGACGAATCCAACCGTCCTCTCAAAGTGTCAAAAGCAAACCGATCAAAATATTTCACAAGGTCTTCAATGCACTTTATTATTTTGTTTTCATTAATGATCAAAATTAGTTTTTGTGTTTGGAATTTCGGATAAATGAAGAACTTAGACATCGGAGTGTTTTCTTTTTGCAAATTAATGATCAATTGAATATTTGATAAATGATAACTATTAATTGCTTCATTGATTGTATGCTTATTACTTGTTATTTGTTAAGTTATAGTGTTTACCAATTGTCAAAATTTAATAAACTCGTATGTGATCACTTGATGACTTGATGTATTGTATCGTATGTTGCCATTTGGGACTCTTAGTTTTATACATATTACTTTTGTTACAGAACACATTAGTTATAATACTTGTGCACGCACAGGGTTTTGACAAAAAAAAATATTCTGTATTAATATTGAATATTGTGTCTTTAAAGCTAATTGCATATAATTATATAGTTATAAGTTTCGTGCACGCACGAAGTTTACACATGCAAATTTTTGTTAGGTAACTCAAGATTTAATTTATTTAGCTGACAAAGATGTTGATATTGTTATTTAAATTTCACTGATATTATGTTGTACACAGATGCAAGTTTAATAACACATAATGAGTGTTGATAAAGTTAAAGTATACTTATTTTATAATGAGCGTTGATATTATGTTGATGTTTTATAAAAATGTAAATAAATAAGAATTACATGAATCATTGTTTTAAGTACAAACGCGTATATTTATTTTTATATTAAAGTAAACCGTGCTTACAATTTGATAGTTATATTCCCGTTTTCAGTAATTTAGCCGTATTAAAAATGTAAACTCGTGTCCACGTAGGTTATTTTAAAAATGAAATAAAAGAGTCCTTATTGAACGTATATAGTAAAAAAATTGATACTTATAATCTTATGTAAATTTATATGCTGTTATTTTAAAACAACATATACATTGTATTTTTTAAGATATAAAGTTTAAAGTGTATAAAGTATAAGGGGTATTTGTTTATAATTCAAAGTTATTAAAAAACATGGAGGTTTATAATATTACACTTAACACTATATAATTTTTAAAAAATCAACCACTAAAGTTTTATTAATCACCTCCTCTTTTTTTAAGTTTTTTTTTCCATAAATTTGACACCTATATTTTTATGTGTTTTTTTTATCAACCAAATTTCTCCACCTTGACCAAAATCAATTTAATTTTGACTTTTATTAACCAATCACATCACATGATTTTGCTTACGTGGCGAAATTGAACTTTACTATTGGCCCATTTTTTTTTCAATGAGAAGGGTTTTCCAAAAATACTCCGAAATAATGTAATTCTTTTATTATATAAAAGATTAGTTTGACTGATATACTTATTAACTTATATGTTGCCATTTGACTGATATATGTTACAGAACATATTATGTTATTTTAATTCGGTTAATTAATTTACAAGTATTATTCCTATTACTTCCGTTGCATGCTTTGATGATGTTTACTTGTTTTCTATAATTGTTATGATTAGTAAAACCCAACAGAATGTCCGCTTTTACCTAGTTTGAGTTACGGCTTGTATAAGGTTCTATTTTGAAAGGTTTCACGGAGTTTTACTTTATTGTGTCACTCTTACAAATAAACTTGTTTCGTTCTGAAGAAGATGATGTTCAAATTTTAAAGTCACTGAGTGCTTAATAAAGCGATATGCTATTGATTCTTCGACATTGGTTTCCACCAGTGATAAGGTGAAGTGGAATAAAACTCTCCCTATTAAGATAAACATCCACTCATGGAGGTTGCGCAAAAACATATTGCCTACTCGCTCGAACTTGGATGCTCGTGGGATTGATATAGATTCTCTTCGTTGCCCGGTTTGTAACGATGCCATCGAATCAACATCACACCTCTTTGTCGAGTGCGCTATTGCTGCAGATATATGGTTTAGGATTAAATATTGGTGGGGGTTGGTTTGCACCCCAAATAATCTTGATGGCATTCTTTCTTGGCATGAATCAGCGCATCTCAACCTAAAGGAAAATTTTGCTTGGATGTCATTGTCAACACCTCCACATGGGTCATTTGGAGCTTTCAAAATAGAGCTTGCTTTGACTTGAAACCCCCTCGTCGGGACACTCTCATGGAAGAAATCAAGACTCTCACACCTTTGGATTACTCATAGAAGCAAAAACATCCGGTTGAATTGACTTGAATGGATCAACACCCCTAGAGTGGCTTGCACCGTTTAATTGTATCAATTTTTCGTTGTAACTTTGTTCTAGCTTCTTGTTAGATTTTTAATACAAATCGCCGTTAAAAAAAATGGATATTATAAACTAAATTTGTGCATTATTTACTAAGTTAGATGTTTTTGAAAAATGGGTATGAAAGTGCTTTTGTGTCAACAAAGTTGCTTTGAATGTAGTATAAATCGCCCATATTAAGACTTCTTTTACTATTGGTGGTTTTTTATACTGAAACTTCATTCGCACCAGCCTTTTAGCCCAACTTTAATGTATCTGTAGTAGCATATTCACAGCCAATGACAAAAGAGTAGCCGCCAAGGACAGTTGCAGTTTTATACAGCAGAATGATTTAATGTTACGTACTTCAGACTGTAAAAATGCCCGTGTTCATTAATCGTCCTTTGTAAGCATTGTGACCCTTGACGTGATCAGTTTCATCTTGATACAATGCCAGCAACTTCAAATAACGATGAGGGTAATGATTTTATGATTTCGACGCTAGGGGAACATTAAATCAAAATAAGCCTCTGTGATGTTCTGGTAACATCTGATGTCGTTTTACTAGTGTTATTTGTTAATGTCTTTTAATAATTGTCTAAATCTTTCTTTAAAACGATTAAGGAGGGTGTGTGCATTGAAATTTGACTTTTGACATCTTGCAACCTTTTCTGACCCATTGATAAGTAACAGGTTTGACAACTTTAGTTGTGGCTCTGTGCGTGAACCATGTGATTTTAACTATATGTTTGTGGTGGCTGCCAAGAAGGTAGATCTGACGGATGTGGGGATTGTTGGCGGTCTGTCAGCTGGAACCGAGAAAAGGACAAAGGACTGCCGAATTCACTGTATACGGGTAGAGCGATGGGTACAGGATCTGGGCTCGGTAAATCCACTTTCAGCAACAGCAGACGACATGGATGATTTTTTCTCTAGCCTTAGCTTCCAAAAGTAAAATTTTCATGGGTTCACAAAAGTTTATGCAATTACGAGTGTGAGCGATGATTTAGTGTGAGTGTTAAAATGTCTACTAACAAGTATCTAGAGCCTGGTAGCAATTCATGAGACTTTTTTTAGGCGTTTTATTATGGGTGATGCTGCATTCATATGACGACCATCATCACCTGTGTAGTTGCTATTATTCGAAGAAATTAAACTTCTTATAGGGTGAGTGACGTTTCTGTAATATACACGATTGATCAAATAATTCAAATCTCGCATCCTGGGGATATAATCTGTTGTCCCAAACTTTCTATGATCGATATGTAAGTTGCAAAGTGTATTGAATAAGTAAAATTGTATTAATTATCTAACATTCTAAACAATGTAATACATATACATTTATAGGTTCTGAATCGGTGTCTTTGAACCGATGCAACCATTCCTTTTGTTTCCAACCGAAATAACTACCAAGTTAGTTATTAACTTTGGTTTCGACATAACTAGTCCCTAATGTTTTAAACTATTATATACTAAGCAATGAATAAGATTATCGGGTCACATTCTCCTTCTTAATTTTGATCGTTGCTTCTTGCTAAATCTTGAACTCCGAGCATTTGTCGCATCGTCGTGAACTTCAATCTTGGTAGAGCTTTTGTTAGAATATCTGCTCTTTGTAGTTCTCCGCTGACGTGCTCCACATTGATATGCCCATTCTTTACACATTCTCGAATGAAATAATAGCGAATGTCGATGTGTTTACTTCTTCCATGAAAAACTGGGTTCTTGACTAGTGCTATTGCTGAAATGTTATCTACCCTCAGCGTTATCTTCTTTTCTTCATCTCCAGTTAATTCACTAAGTAGTCTCTTCAACCATAAGGCTTGACATGCTGCTGCAGTAGCCGCCATGAATTCTGATTCACATAATGATAGCGCCACTATTGGTTGTTTCTGAGTACACCAAGTAGTGGGTGACTCTCCAAAGTAAAATACTATTCCAGTAGTTCCTTTTCCTTGATCAGTGTTGATTCCATAACTACTGTCGTTGTAACCTGTAATCTTGCAGCCGCCTTCTTTCTTGTAGATTATGCCATGCTCCTGTGTTCCTTTGATATATCGGATTACTTGCTTTACTACCTTTAGGTGATGATCCTTCGGGTCTTGCATAAATCTGCTGAGTAGTCCGACTGAATAACTAAGATCTGGTCTTGTATGTAGTAAGTACCTGAGACTTCCAATTAAACTTCTGTAGTAAGTTGCGTCAACTGAGTTACCATCTTCCGCCTTGACCAACTTAGTACCTGGATCCATTGGTATCTTCGTATCATTACTATCCGTCATACTTGTCTCCTTTATGATCTTGTTAATATAGCCTGTTTGCTTGATTGTAAGCTCTCCTCCTGTCTGTGTAACTTCTATCCCAAGGTAATAAGCTAATAATCCTAAGTCGCTCATTTCAAATTTTTCTTCCATCTGGGATTTAAATACTTCCAATTCCTTTTTTGGGGTGCCCGTGATTATCAAGTCGTCTACATAAACTCCAACAATAAGTGTAGAGTTCTTGTTTCGTTTGTGTAGACTGCTTGTTTGAGATTACATTTCTTAAAGTCTAAGGACTTTAATGTTTGATCAAGCTTCACATTCCAAGCTCTTGGTGCTTGCCTTAAGCCATATAAAGCTTTAGTGAGCTTATAGACTTTTCCAGAGTTTCCTTGTTGAATAAATCCTTCAGGTTGTGTAACGTAGACTTCTTCCTTTAAATCTCCATGTAAGAATGTTGATTTTACATCCAAATGATGTACTTGCCATCCATGATATGCCGTTAATGCTAATATCAACCGAACTGTCTCTATCCGAGCAACTGGTGCAAATACTTCATCGAAGTCTATCCCTTGTTCTTGTACATAACCTTTTGCTACTAAACGTGCTTTGTATTTGATGATGTTCCCTTTTGCATCCCTCTTGGTCTTGTAGACCCATTTGAGTCCTATTGCCTTCTGATTTTCTGGCAATGTTGTAAGAGTCCATGTATTATTCTTGTTGATTGAATCCAATTCAATCTCCATGGCCTCAATCCATTTCTCGTCTGCTGATGCTTCCTTGTAGTTACGGGGTTCTTCTTCCGTAAATAACAAGCTTTGTGGTTCAACTCTACGTGCATGTCTATATATGTCTGACATGTTTCTATATTCACGTACGGGTGTATCATTAAATTTATCTCTTGAGTTCTCCATAGAACTAATAGTAGCTTCTTCTTCCTCTTCTGAGTGTGGGTCGTAATGGTATGCCGCTGGTGTGATTGGTGAAACTGGATCAGGAATCTGATCTTGTACATGATACGTGTTGTCATCGTTTTCTGTGTTGACTGGTGTAAGGTTTTCATTGTCAACTCCGTCTACTACAAAACTAGCCCAAAAGGTGTCTTGTGTGTTCGTATCTCCTTCATCTTCGTTCCAATCCCACGGTTTTGTTTCCATAAATTTTACGTCCCTACTAACATGTTTCTTCTTGGCTATAGGGTCATATAGCCTACATGCTTTTGATCCTTCCTCTACTCCTAAGTAAACCAATGGTATGCTTCTGTCTTCCAGCTTCTTTAAGTGAGGTATCGTTATTTTTGCATAAGCTGTGCATCCGAATATTTTTAGGTTTTCTAGGTTTGGTTTTCTGTTGTAGAGTGCCTCATATGGAGTTTTATCTATCAGAGCCCTCGTAGGTACTCTATTGAGTATGTAAATGGAATGCTTAACTGCTTCCGCCCAAAAAGTTAATGGTAACTTCATTGCTTTCATCATACTCCTTGTAGTTGATAGCACTGTCATATTCCTTCTCTCCACTACTCCATTCTGCTGTGGGGAGTAAGGTGCTGTCAACTGTCGTCCTATTCCGTTTTCTTTACAGTACCTTGTGAATTCATTTGATGTGAATTCACCACCTCTATCCATTCATTCTAATTTTCAACTTCATTTCCATTTCTATTTTCTGCCTAAATTCCTTGAATGTACTAAATGCCTCATCTTTCGATGTAAGAAAGTATGTCCACATAAAACGTGTACAATCGTCTACTAACAAGAAAATGAGTTTCTTGCCTGAGTGTGTTGTTGGACTAATAGGACCGCAAAGGTCTCCATATACTAAGTCCAACGGGTTCTTTGATCTGAATTTGGCTCGGTTTGGAAATGGTGTTCTATTGTGTTTTCCTAATAAACATGCGTCACAAATCTGTCCTGCATGGTTTATCCTAGGAATTCCTTCTACTAGACCTTTTCTAGTCATCTTGTTTATATCATCAAAGTTTAGATGACCTAATCTAGCATGCCATAACCATGCTTGGTTATCTATGTTTGCTAAGAGACATATAGGTGCTTCTATCTGTAACTGAATTTTGTAGAGTCGATTCTTAGATCTTTCTACCTTCATCAACAATTTCTTGTTCTTATTATACAAAGTCAGCTTGTTTCTGTCCATAATGACCTTACAACCTATTTCAGTAAGTTGTCCTAGACTAAGTATGTTGCTCTTGAGGTTAGGTATGTAGTATACTTCGGATACTACTTTCTGTTCCTGGTTCTTACAGCCTAACAGTATAGACCCTCTACCCATTATCTGTACATACGATCCATCTCCAAAACGTACTCGTCCTGTTATGCTTTCATCAATATCTCTAAAATGACTCTTTATACCAGTCATGTGGTTACTTGCACCATTATCTAAATACCATATGCTCGCATCTGCTGTAGCATATTTCTTTGGTTGAATTTGTTCTTCATTCAACAACACTTCCTTGTGTTCGGTTTCGTGCATAGTCATTAATAGTGATGGTTCATCGTCTTCTAAGATAAGGTTTGATTGTTCCTGGGTTGTTGATGTTGCTCTACATTTACTCATATAGTGTCCAAGTTTATTGCACTTGAAACATCTTATGTTACTCAAGTCTTTCCTACTTGAATTATTTGGGTTTCCATTATGATTTGAGTTTCCCTTTTGTGAGTTGTTTATGTTGTTATTATTCCGCCAGTTTCCTCGTGAGTAATTTGATCTACCTCGACGTTTGTTAAAACGCTTTCCTTTATCTGAGTGTTCACCATGTGTAAACAATAAATTCTCCTGGCTTTCAACTTGACCTCCTTTCCGGAGTTTTATTCTTTCCTCAAATGCTTTGAGTTTTCCAGTGATCTCATCTAGGGTAATGTCGTCTAGATCACTTGTTTGTTCTATGGATGCTACTATCTGAATGAATCTATCGAGTGTGGAGTCTAATAGTTTTCTAACTATAAGTGATTCATCTAATGCTTTCCCTAGTTCTTTTGCCTTCGTGACATAGCCGTTTAACTTGTCTGCAAATGCATCCACCGTCTCATCTTCCTTCATCTGAAGTGAGTTAAATCCAATCATTAATGATTGTAAGCGTGCTTGCTGCACTTTATCTTGTCCAACGTGTCTTTTCTTTAGCGAATCCCACAAATCCTTTGCCGTCTTACAACCCGCTACTTGTAAGATCATATCTTCCGTCAACGCTTGATATAGGAAGGCAATTGTTGCCTTATCCTTTTTATCATCAACTGGTGTATCTAGTTTCGGTTCTATTGCTTCCCATAAGCCATGTGCTTCTATTATAACCTTAATTTGTATAGCCCAAACTGTGTAGTTTATGTTTTTCAACTTAGGGCATTGGTATTGTGCAACAGGTGTTACGGGTTTTATTGTAGTTGATGTGGTTACTATATCATCGGTTGTCATTTTGAAAGTGTTTATTATTTTCACTTTCTAGTTTAATGGGATTACTTATCTTAGTATAGTATCCTTTTCTAATGTGAGAATTATAGTTTCCGGGAATCTTAGTACTACGGGATCAATAATTAGTTTTCGGGATTTCCTAATAGTATAAATTAATAAGATCTATACTATTCTAATATGAATTGAAATCCAAAAAAAATGAAACTTGTGACCTCGTTAATTTGTGATGAATACGAGATGTATTCGCTTTGCCTTGTTAGTAAAACGTTCACCAACTCTTGTTTGTTATTCCCCTTCGTTTTGTCCCCTTTTTTTTGTTTTGATTCGAACCAAAAGGAACAAAACAGAAATCCCTTTTTTTTGAATTTGTTGTTGTTTCTCTTGTGCCCAACGATTCTACAATTTTGCTCACAGCCTTCTTGCTTTATTTCTTCAAAAAATCCTTTTGCTCTTGTTTTGTTGTCGAATTTATTGTATTCGACACTAACGCAACAAAAACTTCTTTGTACCACACCCACGTTGTCTTTCTTTTCCTTTTTGTGTGTTCTTCTTGATCTCGGTCACTTTGAAATCGCTAAGTTTCCTACACACAATTTTGTTAACACGCCTTGGTAACCCTTGCCGAATCCAACAGTCCTTCGTTTTCAGATTCGTTCCAGAGAAACAAAACAGTCCCTTCGTTTGTTCCTTGTCTCTCGTTGTTGTTGTTCTTGTGTCGTAGTAACACAAACTCCACACACTTCTCTTTGAGTACTCCTTTCGTTCTACGTATACGTTTTCCTCCCACAACAACGTCTTGCTTTGTGTCTTGTTTCCAACCGGTATTACACAAAGTCTCCACTTCTTCCTTTCCTTTGTTGTTGCCAACAAATTCCGACACCAGTATCGTCTGATGTGTGACGCTTGCAACTTCAACGTAAAACAGATTGTGCACTATCTCTTCTACGTTTCTCCTTATCCAAACTCGTTCGTTTCTCTTGGAAGATTAAAAAAAACAAACGTCCCTTACTGAAAAAGAAAGAACAGCGGTGTTCTTCTTTCTTCAGCGTGTTTTTTTTGGCCTCTCGTTAATGTTTTTTTATGTAGAAACAGAAATTGTTTCGATGTGTATAATCCTTGCTCTTGATGCCAAATGTTGTCCCAAACTTTCTATGATCGATATGTAAGTTGCAAAGTGTATTGAATAAGAAAAATTGTATTAAGTTTCTAACATTCTAAACAATGTAATACATATACATTTATAGGTTCTGAATCGGTGTCTTTGAACCGATGCAACCATTCCTTTTGTTTCCAACCGAAATAACTACCAAGTTAGTTATTAACTTTGGTTTCGACATAACTAGTCCCAAATGTTTTAAACTATTGTATACTAAGCAATGAATAAGATTATCGGGTCACATAATCGAGGTGGTAAAACTGATGGGTCAGGCGAGTTGGACCATTCCATCATATTTCTTTCTTTTCTTCCATTCAGTATTTTGTATCAGATAAACGGAAATAAAAGCATCTTAACACATGAAAGTCCCCTCTTACATCTGATTTGTATCACAGTATTTTGTATTAAATTGTGTCCCTGTATATTTCGACGTTAAGCTGGAGCTGCACAGAATAGCATCTCCAAAAGATACGTAGAGTTGCATATGTACAGCCTCTAACACTCCTTTAAAACCATAACGTGTGGCCACATCGTCAAAACTATTTCACAAGCTAATCCATGCCGCCTTGTCTTTAAGATGATTTGTACTCAGTTCTAACTGATTCGCATGCAATACATGTACATGTATGTAAACAAAGTTCATTTACTGAAAGCAATCAAACAGATGCAACAAAATACAAAAACCAGTCACTGAAATACAAATCTGGAACAAAAACATTTAAAGCAACACGAATCTGAATTCTAATGGCCTAATTAAAAGATAGTAAACTGTTGACAACTTATTTTCAAATCTGTTTTTTTCATCGGAAAGGAATTTGTGCCAATGCCATGGATTGAAAACAACTTATTGGGATGCATAAAAATATTCGTGTCACATCGATCATTAGGAACAACAATGTTGGTTTTATGTAGAACGCCGCTTTTGAGGTTGTAAACGAAGAACTTGCCTCTGTTTCTTATCAACATGTCCCCGTCTTTATTCCAACACCCCAAAACCTCTATGTAGCCATAAGGATCATTTTGGTTTTCAAATCGACAATGTGGTACCCATTCTTTTTGCTTCAATACCCAAACCTCCAAGGTCTCATAACACACATATCCAACCTCACCATTGAGATCAACCAAGTGATGATCGCCAAAACAAGTTATTTTCGGAGAACCAATCAACCCAAATTCTTCTTTTTCTACATCAAAACATATTACCGGTGTTCCACCATCTTCGGTTTTAATGTCAGGATAACCAACCAACCAATGCAAACAACCATTAGCGAATACAGCTTTACCTTTAATGGGATAAGGCGGGACTTGGGGTATTTCCCGCCATAAGTTTGTACCAAATACATGCACCATTGTGCATAGATTCTTCTTCACCACATTAGGGTTACACAAAACACAGACCATCTTCAAAGTGTTGGTGGAAGCATCAAAACCAAGCCCACATGACTCTCCGAATATCCAACGTATAGGAAGAGGTGGAAGCTCGTAACATTTTCTCCTTAGAGGATGGACCACAAGAAACGTGGTTACTGAACCACCATAACCATTATATTCGTCTCGTGACAAACACATCAGCCCATTGCAAGAACCTCGGACTTCAGTTCTCACGTATGAAGATTTAGAGAGAGGGTTCTTTTGCCAAAACTCCGAAAACGGGCCTTCTTTTGGCTCCAAGACACAAGTATGAGAAGTTCCAGTTAGTTTAGATTTTAGGACATGGAAACATAAGCTGTGGGTTATTCTCTCATGAGAACTTAGGTGATCAGGATGGGTATAGCTTCTGGGACTCGTTCATCATAAACGATCATAAGGTAAGGATCATCAATGTACTTGCACCATTCTTTCGATACACACCGGGAACGAGCCAGACATTCACCTGGTACTCTTGAGAAGATGTCGAACATGATCTTTGAAGGTAATCTATCCATGATCGATCTTTAGATTAAAACATTATGATTGTGGTTCTGGTTAACGAAAACCTAAATACTGTTAATTAATGGACTTGTATTTTTTTATTAATTTTGTTTTAAGCCCAAGCGTATTAGGTTTGTCATTATTACAAACCGAATACTCGGGCTTAGGCTTAAACTAATACAAATACAAGTCCATTAACAAATACGAGTAGACTTTTGCAATGGTAAAAGCACATTTGCATAAATCCTATGATAAACATATCGGATCATGAATCGTACTGTATTATGTAACTCAGCTATCGTATACATTTAGTCACAATTAAGTGCGGCGAGATATAAACAACCAACTATACAAGACATGTAAAGCAGCCCTAAGTTTTTTCTGAACATTCAAAAATGTCAACAAACAAAGTTTTGGTCTTTGTGCTGCTTTCAAGTTTGTTAGATGTCTAGCTTTTGTCTATCATCGGCCTTAATAGTAGTATGCAAACGAGAACCCTCTGGTAGTCCCAACGGTGGATCGTTACATTCACAGTTATCAACATCAAACAGCTCCCACTCTTTGATACAGCATCTATCTAATGCTGAAACTAGCCTACCTTTTTCGCTCTCATTTGGATACTCTCCGTTTGGACTCACCAATACCGCACCTGTATAAGACTGCCCTGCAACTCTTGCAGCGCCACTATAATGAAACAAACCCCAGCTAAAGTCTTCAGAAACATCTACAATCGTCCAATACTCATTCGAAACAACACCGTTATCCAAAACACTGAAATAAAACGTACCCGCCACTTTCCCTCTTTTTACTCTATACTTTCGTCTCCTCCAAACTAACTTGCCATCCAAAGTTTTAACTTGAAAAACGGGTTCATACCAAAACGAACCCTTTGCTTTTCCCCTATAGAAAAGCTGGTATTGACACGGGAACTGATCATAAGCCGGATTTTGACCTGCCACAACACGCCAACTCCAATCCAGATTCCCGAGCCAGCCCACAAAAAGATCCTCAGCAATCTCATGTGACAATATTTTATCTTGGAATTTAACCATTGGTGGGACAAATGGTTTTTCAGGGATCTTTGCATCAAGGTCCAGACAATTATGCTTTTGTAAAACACAAAGGGAAAATTCTTCCAAAATCGGGCTTTCGTATGAAGCAATACATTGATAGTTGCATACTTGATCAACCGGACTACATTGATTTAAGCATTGTAAAGCTTTCCTGCAGTTGGGATCTAGAAGACAGTTCAAGACCTGTCGACCGCAGTTTGAAACCATGCAGTTCAAAGTTGAAAAGCCTTGGGCCCTTAAATTCTTTAAAACCGGAACTGGTTTTATGTAAGCGTTGATTATGATCAATAAACAGAATCTTATATCGTCAGAATTATTCCTGAGCCATGCTTCGGATATAGTTTTTGATAGCTCCAATGTTTCCTTTGTTTTCTTGTTTAGTGCGGTGAACAAAAAGTTACCTTTTTCTTCTGTTGGGACGAAAGATCCTCCTAGTTTGTTTTGTAATACTGGTGATGAATCAAAGCAGACTATGTTTGGGATGTTTCGGCTGTAACGTTGAATCCACTCTACGGATTCTTGCTTTGTTACGGAAACGATTAGCAAGATGTTTGCAGATGTTAACTCCTTTTGAAGAGCTGCATTTGATTCGAGGACGTCATCTGTGAATACCAGCATCTCGTAATTTTCATCAACCCATTTCAATCTGTCTGCCTGTTTTCACAAATATGAATAAATAAGACTTGTGTACGTGATTTTCGTCTATATGAAGTGAACATAACACATCAATGCAATATGAATATAAAAGAAGCTACAATATATGTGACTATATACGAAAATATATATAGGCCTATGAGCGTATATAAGTATGTGTACCAAAAATTCGGCAAAACTTTAAGATGTATATATATAGCTTTGGTTCTCTATACCTAAAAGGCTTATGTACACACGAGACTAGTAATTTCTCTTAAGGAGCCTAAACGAAACTAGCTATGAAACTCTGTACTTAAACGCATAGGCAAATATCGAAAATTGTCTAGAAAAACTACCCTGCAAAACATGTATTCTAGTGAGGGTCGTCCCATGAATTTATGAAATTTTTGACGGCCCTGAACGAAATTAATTAACGAGGCCTTTCGACAAGAAATGTTATATATAAAGTGTCATCGTTTATAAAATATAATACAATTAGTTATCTGAACATTCTAACATATTACTCATTCATCCTAAATAATTTTTTCTTCGTGAAAAATATTTGTACGCATGCATATAATTATTAACGGGACAAATTTTTGGGGCCTTTAAAATTTTTGGGCCCTGAGAGGTCGCTCACCTTGCACGCCCTAAAAGACGGCCCTGATTCTACTTCTAGTAGTATAAACAAGAAATGATAATAAATAGTACTACATACAGTATGAAGGAGAACATTTGTCCAAGAAGCTGATTTGAGAGGACTAATAGCACCTTCTCCTACAACAGCAACTATTCTAACATCATCATCAGTTGAGCATAGTAAATTTGAGGATGAGTCATTTCCAGTCTGTAAGACTGAACAAGAAACAGAAGATAAGGTTGTTGGATTAGTATAAGGTAAGGTGAAGAAGCTCTTCTTGTGGAAGTGAAACAAGGACACAAGAAGCTGAGATTGTCTTTGTTGTTTTAGATTATTATTAACATGAACATGATCAAGTTGAAGACAAGCAGGTGGTGAGTTTAGAGATGCTAGATTATTCATCACCATTGGTTTTATCATTTGTGTGGAACTAGCTAGCTAGATATTCTATCCACTTTCTATTTTTGTGTGGAACTATCTCACTGTATTCGGGTCGGGTTCCTTCTTACAAACCGGACCTGGCCCAAAAATTACGAGAGAAGATAAGCCCATGGGCTGGACATGTGAACCCATGTGATCAGGCCTATATATAATGTTGACTAGTCACTACTACACTTATCAAGCTAAAGAACAGAAGTACAGATTGATATGTTTGTTTTTTTTAAGTGGAACAAGACTTTTATCTTACAAAATGACAACTGTTCTAATGTATGTTAAACAATCCATTGGTCAAAAAAAGTTAGGTTTGTAAATGAAAAGAAAGCTCAAATAACATGAATCGTTCGATAAAAAGTTTGTTTATTTATTAAATGAACGATCATGAACAATATTTACGTTCGTTTAGTTAAATAAACGAACATGAACAAAAGTCACGTCCTTTCATTATGCTCATGAACGTTTGATTATACATACGTTAACGTTTGTTTATGTTCATTTATTTATTTGTGTTTGTATATCATATCTTTTAATTGTATAATTTTAAAATTTGTTTATTTAAATAAAACAAAACTTATAAAACAATATATTTCGCATAATTTAATAAAGTTTATGTGAGTTTGTCTATGTTCATTTATGTTCGATCTTTATGTTTGTTTAACGTTCGTTTAGTGTCTTAATGAACGAACATGAACAACTCATTTTTTTAATAAACGGACATGAACAAGAAAATTCGTCCGTTTAAACGTTCGTGTCTATTTATTTTTCCGGTTAAAATTAAACGAACAAACTTAAATAAGACTTCGTCCGATTCATTTACATCCGTACTTGAATACCTCTTCAAAGTTTGTCAGCACCTCCAAAATCTTTTTATACATTGGTAGTAAAAATGTCATTATATAGAAACATTGGTAAAACAAAATCCAAACTTTTTCTTGTTGTTGCATAGGTTATACCGAAGACAAGAATATGAGCCGACACATCGTGTTTTTGTAGCTTTTAAGGTTTGTAGTTAAACCTAAACGAGGTCAAGTACATATATAAACTTACCATAATAAAATAGATTTATATTCTTGATGAACGGTGTTAAACTTTCACTTTAATTAATACTAGACCCCATTGTGTCATTATCATTAAAACCTGATAATGATATATATTTGTTTTGTCACGAGTCTGCTGAATAAAAAAGTACTTTTTAAGCTAGTCATAGGAGTAAACAAGATTATCAAAGAGTGAAAAAGCTTTAAAGAGATAAGGTAAAGCTATTCCAACTCAACTAAACCCATCATGATCCACCGTACATGCTATACGTCGATTCACCAATTGGATTCCAAGATATATATATATATATATATATATATATATATATATATATATATATATATATATATATATATATATATATATATATATATATATATATATATAGGGAAGGGATCCAGTAAGAAGATTAACTAAAATGAGAAGAATAAGAAGAATTTCTAGCCACACATTTCATATAAGGGGGAGATTTTTAAGGAGAGATGCATCTATTTTAATAGATGCATCTGAAATGTGTGGTTATGGTTTCTTCTTATCATTCTCATTTTAATTTTTCTTCTTATTTGATCCTAACTCTATATATATATATATATATATATATATATATATATATATATATAGAGTTAGGATCAAATAAGAAGAATAATAAAAATAAGAAGGATAGGAAGTAACCACAACCATTCATTCTAGATGCACCTACAAAAATGGATGCATCTTCATTCAAATTTTCCCTCCCATATTAAAATGTGTGGCTAGAATTACTTCTTACCCTTCTCATTTTAATTATTCTTCTTATTGGATCTCTTCCCTATATATATATATATATATATATATATATATATATATATATATATATATATATATATATATATATATATATATATATATATATATATATATATATATATATATATATATATATATATATATATATATATATGCACGTTAAGCTCATCAAGATATGCATTTTATCACTAAAGAATTGCCAACAAAAGATCTTAATTTGAAGGAAGATACTATGGTATTATAGTCCTATGTTAGTATTAGCCATTGTTGCGAAACAATGTCTCTTAGGCCGATTAATCGTCGGTTAGGCGTTATTCGGCTACCATCTTTTTGATTTATGTAAATCGGTCAAACTAATTGGTCAATCGTGGTCATCGGCGGTCAACTACTTCAATTGTAGTCAAACTTGCCAGAATATTGGGAATCTTTTCGGAATACCCAAAACTTACTGTACACTAGTTAAAATCACTTATAGTCGTTGTTTATATCTATAACAAGATGTTTCTTTTTAAGGAAAATCTTGTTGGAATACCCGAAACTCGCTGAAAATACTCAAAACTTGCTGGAAATGCTAATCTGATTAATTACTGATTAATCACGTCTAAACCGATTATAAACTATAAGAAGGTCGACCGCCCAACTACCGATTCGCGATTTTTGCAACCTTGGTATTAGCAAATAGGTTAAGTTAAAATGGCTAACGTCTAAGAAGGGTTGCGAAATGAGGAGTGTCATATGTGATACTCAATTAGTAGTTCAAACTTGGTTATAGTTTTCAAAACTTAAAAAGTCTAGGCTTACACTAGTAAAGTTATGGGGCATATACGAGACTCGTGTGACTATCTAGTTGTGCAAAATGAAGTTCGTATGGCTTAAAAAAAGTAATGGTCGAAGATGGTATGTTTAGTTAGATCATACCCGGCCTTCAGCCTGTCAAGGGCTCAAGGCCTCATTCATCTATGACGAAACTATATGTAAATGTAGGCTAATTAATCGAAAAGTAATTAACCGAACCCTAAGGCTAAATACACTCGAGATATTTTTAAAATATCTTCAAAGTGCACTCCTGATTGATTTATAGATCTGATTGGTTACATTACTTTATAATACAAAATTATACAAGTTGAGAACATGTTAAATTTATTTAGTTTTACTTGAGCAATATTGATTTTATAATACAAGGATGGAGCAAAGTGACTATAAAATAATAAAAAATATAATAAAGTTGTAGCATGTTGAATATTTTATGTATTTCTTTATCTCACAATATCATAGTTTCTAAAATATTTTTTGATGCTTTTTTTTAACTTTTTCATTTTCTAATATTCTTTTTAGGTTGGACGCAATCGTCCATTTTATATCGGTTGGTCATTGCATATGACCGATGTTTAAATTGGTTGTAGCCTTTGTGGAGAGTCGGTCAAAGATCGGTCGTCGAAAGAATCGGTCGAAATTTCGACCGATATTTTTAAACACACAAATACAAAAAATATATTATCTTTTGATATTAAAAAAAAAAAAAAAAAAAAAAAAAAAAAAACCTTGAGTCGTTGACTGGGGCATTCGGGTCATGTCAGGTCGCTGGAGAGAGAAAGTTGACGTGGCGCTGGATGACTCAGGTCACGACTGAGACTAGCCTTATATACATCGTAGAACCATGGAGGTGGTCAATAAGGGTTTTTTTTTCTCTTATATATTAAACTAATGTATATGAAAAAATCCTAAATATCAAATAAAAACACTAGTTACTGTTTTATATAAATAAATATACGAGATTGTGCATATATGAACGCCTCATGCTATTTCTCAAAATTAAGTAAGCATATCTCGAAAAGTTTTTTTTTTTACTACTTGCGTTAAATAACGACTAACGTTATTACTCTTAGTAAGTTTAACTCGAGTAAAAAACACGGGTTATTGAAATAAATTAAATTAATTTTTATACTAAAAACCCACATACACACGAGACTATAATATATATACACAAAAATTTATAAAATTACGTATGTCTAAACTCCGATAGCACGACTAAGGCTGCATGCAGTAGTATCGATCGAGGGTTACTCGATCGACACCCAAGGAGTGACTCTCGATCCCCTTACTGTGGCCCTAGTCGATCGCCAAGTTTCAGAAGCAAATGGGTCGTATGCTCGATCGACAATTTGTAGTATTTGTGTGTGTTATTTAATTAGAAAAAAATATTTGTGGGGTATATTTTTTGTTTTAAAGGTCGTCTTTACTAGGGCACCTAATCGTCTGAATGTCGCTAGAGAGAGAAAGCTGACGTGACAGTGAAAAGTAAGGTTACTGGGTCAGCCTAATGTCAAGGTCACACGCGTAGGGCTAGATCCATAACCAGCAAGATTGTGAATTTGTGAAATGTGAATCGACTTCAATATCTTTTCAAGTCGACAAAACTCTGAAACGACACATTACCAAAAATTGTCAATAAAAGTGAATGATACCTAACCAAATAAATTGCAAAAGATCCTATAACATTAATGACTCATATATATATATATATATACACTTTTACTTGCAACCAAAGAAAGATTTCCAAAGTCCAAGTTGGTGTTCCCTATCACGTGTAATAGACTTGACAATGTTCCCTTGACAAAATCAAACCCATTCTTTGCTTATGAATTGGGGAATACATGATAAAGGAACACATTGTGCCGTCCACTTTAAGCAAGTACTTAGGGGTGTTATTCGGGTTGACTCGTTCAGGTTTGGTTAATTCGGGACGAGTTACTTCGGGTCAGGGTTTAAAAAAATATACTCGAACTCAATTCGGGTTCAGGTCTAGAATTAAAAAGAAAAATAATGAAAGTCGGGTCACTTGGGTTGACATGAACCCGATTAAAAGACATATATTATACCCGAACCCGGTCTTGTTTAGAACTCGGGTCAATTCGGGTTGACCCGATTGACCCGAATATAAATTTGGACCAACAAACCCGGCCCAAAACGCCATATTCGGGTTCGGGTCAGCTATCATGACGCCTCTAAATACTACTCCCTCCGTCCCATATTAAGTGTCCACTATTCATATGCACAAAGTTTTAGAAAATTTCACTAACTACACTCTCCACCAATCAAATATCATTTTCACCCACTAAAGTCTCATCTCATTAGTTGAAATATTCTATGGACACTTAATTTAGGAAATCTAAAGATTCCATTGTAAACACTTAAATTGGGACGGAAGGAGTAGTAATGTTTCTCGTTTTGTAAAGTCTTCTTTTTTAGAAGATAGAAGATTGACGTGTCCACTTTAAGACCGATAATATCCACATAACAAGTTCACGAGTGATATCGAGTGTGTTACAGCAAAACAAGTAGGAAATACAATAGTTAAGGTTGATAATGATTTCTTTTCATCAAACTAGTACTAATCAAACCCAATTTGATAAAAGATGAAAAAGACAAATATTTGAAAATAACTTGCAATTAAGCCAATTGTTTTTACCTAACTTGCCTTTATTAAATCTTCCAAATCCATAAAGTTGTGGATAATGTTAAATGACAAATTGACAATGACTCTTGCAAATCTTTATCATGTGGATTATGAGATTATTAGTTTTATAGTAAGACAAAACAAATTAAGCAAAAAAAAAAAAAAAAAAATGTGAACGGTATTCATGTGACTAAATACCTACAAAAGATAGTTTTTTTCGCGTTGGTGGCACGTGTGGGCTCATAGGAATGCTTGTTTTTTTCGAGTAGTACGACCGAGGAAAAACGTCTTCTTTGATAACTTAGTCTTGATGACATTTACTTGGATTAGTAGTAGATGTAGTTATAAGCAGTTTAATGAGATCGAGTGGCTTCAAAATCCGTCTCTTGTTACTTATGTAATTGTCTTGGTTTCTAGCTTTCGCCGTTCGGAAATAAAATGCATTTGGCTTACACTATTTCTGACTTTGTCACAATTTACGCATTTGTAAGGCATCGTTAGGCGAAACAAAGTAAGTTACTTATGAGTTACTCGAAATCGATTCATTAAAAACTTAAAAGCTTAACGAGCTCAAGTTCGAGCTTTGACAGGCTCAGAGTCGGAAGAATATATGATAAATTGATTAAGCAAGAATCTACAAGTTTAAAATGCTGAATTAAGAAATGAAATTACATAGAAATTAGTAGATGTTCCTATCCCCTTTTTGTACGTAAGTAAACACTCCAAAACCAGAGACTAATCACTCCTTAATCTCTTCTTTCCTTAAATAGTAAGTTATAATAATAATCAACAAATATTAACATGAAATTCCCATTAGTCCAAAATACTAATCACTTCTCAGTAACTCACTGAGTCAACTCGTCCAGCCAACGAGTTCTCCCTACTCAGTTTCGCGTAAATCTTCGCCCTTATATCCCGTCCCGACTCGACCCGTTCCATTACGGGCTCCTCCTCCTCCCCCCACTGATCAAACAAGTTCACCCGGGTCATGTTCCGGGTCGAGTTCCGGGTCGGGGTGGATAGCAAGCTATCAAACCCGGGTCGGAGAGTGGACATGTTCCGGGGCGACCCGAAACCCGACCCGAAACCCGACCCGAGACTCATGTTGCGCACGGATGACGTCAGCTCGTTGACACCCATTGAGGAAACTGGTGACATGGGAGGGGAGAATGATGACGTGTACAGAGTCGAAGTGGGTGATGAAACGAGCGAGGCTGTGAAGCGACTCGGTGAGCCGTCGTATGACTCGGGCTGAGTTGGACCGAGTTGACTCAGTGGCATGACTCGGAGCTGGTCTGGAGTGTGTGCGAAGAAACATATCCTGCGGCGACAGTGGACGCCGTCTTTGCATGGTTGCGTCCTGTATCGACCAGGATGCAACCAGCATTCGAATACCCCGTGCGAGTACTCGCACGTGTCACCTGGTTAAAAAACACAGTTTAGTAAAAACATAACACATATCAAAATACTCACACGTGCCAAATACTAAAACATGCAGTTTAAGGAGGTGTTTGGATTAGCTTATTTATCTGGCTTATGGGCTTATTTGAACATGGAAAAAGCTCATAAGCCTACTCTTTAGAGCTTATTAACTTGAGCTTATTGGCCTTAGCCAATAAGCTGAAGATGATTACATCATAAGCTCCAAAGAGTGAGCTTATCGGCTTTTCCATATTCAAATAAGCTCATAAGCTAGATAAATAAGCTAACCCAAACACCCTTAAAAAAAATCATACATATCAAAATACTCGCACGTGCCAAATATTACTGTATCAAAATACTCGCACGTGCGAATTTATTAAAAAAAAAAAAAAAAAAAAAAAAAAAAAAAAAAAAACACGCAGTTTAAGAAAAGAACAAAAACGGACCTTTACCGCAGCTGCCTTTACGAAACTCGGGACAAGGGTTACCGGAGTAATGAACCTTCCTGGGGTCACGACGTCGAGCTTTCTCACCAGGGTGAGCAAAAGGACAGTCAGTCCAGTCATGTGAGCCGCCACGTGAGCATCTTCTAATCTTGAACTCATACATACGAAAATGGTCGGATGAGAATATTGTCTCCGACAGAACATCATCATCGGACAGCATTTCGATGTCGTCAAAGGAAAAGGGATCGTCCCATGATAAGCTTGGTGGGATGTGAACCGTTGGATTGCTAGAGTGAGAGTGAATCATCATCATTGTTGGTTTGGGTTATGGAGAGGTATGATGTGGTGGGTTGAATATAAACCAAGTTTTTAACTGTGGTTGAGTTGGGGGATTAACCTTGGTGTGTGGTTGTGGTTAGAGTAAAAGATCTTTTGATGAGAAAGAATGGATAGGATTACAAGGTTCTTGTGAGATATTATTATTACTTGTAGCTTAATGTATATTTGTATTTGTCTAGTGTCTATTTTTTTAAGTCCAATTTGGTGGGACATGTTGGGTGATTTATCCATGGTTTGGACTTGAAGTAAAAAAAAAAAAAAAAAAAAAAAAAACACAGTTTACAAAAAGTGAATCCACTGTGGTTTTTAACTAATTAAATATTATTTTTATTATTAAAAGTGTTAATTGCATTTTTGGTTTTTGTAGTATGATTAAATTACAGGTTTGGTTCTTAAAACTTTAAAAGTGCAATAATAGTCTTCATTTTAAATTTTGGATTGCAATTTTGGTCCTTGGATAAAATGAAATGACTAAAATACCTTTTGTCTTATTCAGAAAAGACAAAGGTAATTTGGTCATTTCACACCGATTAAGGACCAAAAATGCAATCCAAACTTTAAAATCGAGACTATCATTATACTTTTAAAGTTTTAGGGACCAAACCTGCAATTTGACCATACCACAAAGACTAAAAATGCAATTAACTCTTATTAAAATATTCTTTAATGGTTGATAAAAGAAAAAAATTATTATATTATAACATCTTAAAACAAAAATGTTAACTTTTATTTTTGAGGCAGTTTATATAGATCCTTTATAAGGTTTTCAATCATTATACGCATCAAAAAAATTGTACGGTGTATATCGCGGTTTGTATATTTTTACCAAAATCCTCTATTTCACAATATAGAGTGTTCTTATAACATAACCCAAATTTTTGGACAAAAAAAGTAGTTAACAAACACAATAGTGTTCAATCAGTATGTATTCATTTTAAGCAATCACAAAACACAGATACCGGTGACACCAAAAAAATCAAAACATGTTTTACTTAAATAAAAACATGCCACATAACAACAACAAAATTGTTTAGTGATCCGGATGACCAAACAACCTCCACTTTTACCTTTTAATGCGTGATTGGTGCATCACTGTAACAACAATGATGCGTCATCACCTGTCCCTTCACGAGTAAAGAAGATTCTATACGCCCAGTCATCCAAAACGTGGTTTTCAAGCTGTAGGTGGGACTTACTTTTTGAAAATGTGGTTTTGTTCCTAAACGTGATAAGCAATCCCAAACACCCTTTAAAGGTGATGTGTTGAAAAGCTGTACCACTGATGTGAATATATTCGTCGGGGATCATTACACCAAGCCTTATGGAATATGTTCATCGGAAACTATAGTATAAAACTAATTTTTCAGTATCTTAACCTCTCGTTCAAAAAAAAGTTTCTTTCACCTATGTGTGGGTTAGAGTATAAGATCTTGATCATAGTCGTATTTGAGGGTGTGCGAGGTTTTCAATCTCACATGACCTCAAAGTTTTAACTCAAAATATATACCTATATTTATATTTGAGGCATCAAAATTTATTTCTGATTAACAAATGTTAATCATATATGACTTTATGTTACATATATTTGTAAAAATTAAAGTTAGATTGTTAAAACACTATGTTTTTGTTTCAGTAGTTGCTATATATATTTAACCGTCATCTTTGATTACGGCATAAGTTTTTGCATCGGGCCTTCAGAACGTCGGTTACGACACTGAATTCTTGAGAAACAATGGATTAGGATTGAAAAGTCGTGCATGATACTTGTAGCTCACTGCATTTGTCTATGTCGATTTATTTATTCCAATTTGGTTTTGTTTTGTGGGACTTGCCGATTGAGTTTTATCCATGGTTTACTTTACAAAAAAGCATGTATTTGATGGTTTTTGTGCTTCAATTTGTTATATAATAATGTCTAAAGGGAATATATGGTTTATTATAAAATGTTGTAGCAAATGGTTTTATTCTCGCACGAATTCATGTTTGTTGGTATTCCAACTTAGAATCTAAAGTTACAAAAACTTTGAAACTAATAAATAATGTCAAATTCGACATGCTCAAATTCTTTCTAAATGAAAAGTGATAAAAATTACATGCTTCAGATATAAATTGAAAATCGGTTTGTTTTATCTTGTGCGACTGAAGCTGTGGTTGTTAGTATTTTTTTCCAGCTTTAAATCTTTTTTAAACTGATATAATTATTTTTTAAGTCATTTCTCGAAAGTATGCTTTAGCTTCGGTCCTCCGATCTTAAGTTTTTTCTGCGTCGCTTAGCTGAAAACCGTTAGGTCGCTACTGGTTGTGAATATGAGATCAAGCTCTGGTGTGAGAGTAACTATTTGATTGGTATGAGTTTTAGTGAGAGAAAATAAAGAGGAAAAGTAGGAAGTAGTAGACTATGTGAAATTAGGTGTCATCCATCGGGGGTGGACGACTCTATTTATACTACCT
Source organism: Chrysanthemum seticuspe (assembly GCA_019973895.1). Lineage (NCBI taxonomy): Eukaryota > Viridiplantae > Streptophyta > Magnoliopsida > Asterales > Asteraceae > Chrysanthemum > Chrysanthemum seticuspe. The sequence goes on along the minus strand of BPTQ01000001.1, from coordinate 960,547 downwards.
GACCCATGCTTCGCGACACAAGGATTGCGGAGATGAGGTTGTCGTCTTGGTGCAGCAAGAAGATCGTCGTTGGTACAAGCCTTAGCTTTCGGGGCTCGGGGGTTGTCGTAACACACTTAGTGACCATTTTGGGCCTAGTACTGTTCTTTTTGTCTATATTGTACAATGGTTGTCAATGTCTGTCTGTCAGACTCCGGAGTAACCTAGTATCCTTCGCTAATACCTCCAAGTGTGGACCTAGGATAATCTTCGTTACCTAGCTTCTCCAGAGGACCGTTCTAGCATGAAATGATTTTCCTTATCTTTTGTGAGAGGTAAACTAAGAATAATTTAGCTCCTCCGAAATATCGAAAAAAGATATACCTCATCGATTACATTTAAACTAAAGTGTAACAAATATCACAATAAATAGGTCAACTACAAAATTTTCAATTTAAGGTAAGAAAAGCGAGTCTTCGTATAAGAGACATATTTTCAGAAATTATTGTACAACACAAACTTTTATGACAACGCATGATCGGCAATGATATTTACGGGGCGAGTATTCAAAGTTACTTTTTGCATCTTGGAACAAATGGGGAAAAGTTACCAAAGAGCTTGTGTTCCAATAGTATTTTATGTTGTGTGAGAAACTTTTCAACAAAGTGGTTGCAAGTTCAAGTTCTGTTTAAGAAATGTGAGATGAATATACTGTGAGATAGTTAAAAAGTGCAGTTAAAAAAAAGAAAAAAAAAAGTTTAAAAATTACCAAATAGATTTGACAAGATAAAATAAAAGCAGAAAGTCGAACGGCGTGAGAAAGCCGACAAAAGCTCAACCACTCTCTTAGGGTAAATAGTAATATGGCAATAATATGGGTAACACCACCGATGTCGATAGATGGACAATTAGACCTTAAACTCGGGCTAAATTCGTGGAATTCTTATATAGTGTTTGCATATAATTGGGTTCGTTATTTTCATTAATTATTGTACCTTTTTCTAGAAGTAAATTTGCCAAACATACTAGAAACTACTAGTGTCATGTGTCATAACATGTAGAAATGCAACAAGTGTGAAAGATATAAGAGGTCAGTGAAGGTTTAAAAGTGACAGACAGGTGAAACTAATTAATTTATTAAAGGGAAGCTGTGAATAGTAAAAAGCAATGTTTTTAAACCCGGGTTGACCTGGCCGGTTCAACAGGTTGGACCGGTACCCGGCCACTAAAACGGGTAAAAAAAGCACGGTTTCTAAAATCGGGTCAACTTGTTAGACCCGCCGGGTTTGGTTTTTTTCAAATTTTTTTTATGAAAACCTGGTTGACTCGGTTAGACCCGACGGTACAAAGTCTTCTTGCATGATTTTAATATAGAGATTATTCGGAATATTTTGGATAGTAAACAAAAGTGCAATGAAATGAAATGAAATATAGAGATTATTCGGAATCTCTAAAAGTTATATAAAATTACAACCATGACATAATTTGAATTCTTGATATATCGATGGTGAAATAGTCAAATCCTTTTTACTAAATGTACAAATATATATCTTGCATGATTTTAATGCACGCGGTTGGCATTAATAAAAATGTAGAGACGTGTGTTAATACGATTATCAATCGTTTTAACACGTAGCACCGATCCACCGACAAACCAACCTTTAATACCTATGTAGAAGACTTTTGGCTATCACTTCTCACAAAATTCTCAAGACATTTTCAATGAAGCAAGGTGCAAAGGAAAAGGAACAACGAGAAGGTAAATTAACATCTATACTCAAACGATCAACTTAAGACTCATGAGAAGAATTACACCACTCATGATCTCGAGTTAGGAGCCGTAGTTTTTGCGCTCAAGATTTGGAGACACTATCTCTATGGTACAAAGTGCACAGTGTTTACTGACCACAAGAGTTTGCAATATATTCTTGATCAAAAGGAGCTTAACATGAGACAACGTCGTTGGTTGGAATTACTCAGCGACTATGATTGTGAAATCAAGTATCACCCGGGAAAAGCCAATGTTGTGGCTGATGCTCTTAGTCGGAAAGAGAGGTCTAAACCTTTAAGAGTTCGATCATTGGGAATGACGATTGTTTCTCCTTTACCATCGAAAATCCATGAAGCACAAGTCGAGGCACTTAAGGAGGAAAACCGACCAAGTGAAAAGCTTTATGGTATGCCCGAAAGCGCAAATGGTTTTGTAAAGAGAGCAGATGGAGTATTATGTTTCAAAGATAGAATGTGGGTTCCATTGTATGGCGGAATACGAGAATTGATTATGCATGAGTCGCATAAGTCAAAGTATTCTATACATCCAGGATCGGATAAGATGTATCAAGATCTTAAGAAGCTTTATTGGTGGCCGAACATGAAAGCGGAAATTGCCACGTACGTTAGCAAATGTCTTACCTGTGCTAAGGTAAAAGTCGAATACCAGAAGCCTTCAGGTTTACTCCAACAACCAGAAATTCCTCAATGGAAATGGGAACGCATTACTATGGACTTTGTTACGAAACTTCCTAAGACATCGGGAGGTTACGACGCTATTTGGGTAATTGTTGACCGCCTTACCAAGTCAGCCCATTTCATACCGATTAGAGAGACTTATTCCATGGAGCAACTCACTAGACTTTATGTCAAGGAAATAGTCTCGAGGCACGGAGCACCAATTTCCATCATTTCCGACAGAGATAGTCGATTCACTTCAAATTTCTGGAATTCATTGCAAGATTCGTTCGGAACCAGATTAGAGATGAGCACCGCATATCACCCACAAACCGATGGTCAAAGTGAAAGGACCATTCAAACATTAGAAGATATGCTGAGAGCATGTGTGATTGATTTTGGAAATGGTTGGGCTAACCATTTGCCATTGATTGAATTCTCGTACAACAACAGTTATCACACCAGTATAAAGATGGCACCATTCGAGGCACTCTATGGTCGTAAGTGCCGATCACCTGTTTGCTGGGCCGAAGTCGGAGACGCACAACTTACTGGTCCAGAAATGGTACGGGAAACCACGGAAAAGATCATTCAAATTCGTGATAGACTTAGAACTGCCAGAAGTCGACAGAAAAATTATGCGGATGTTAGACGCAAGGATTTGGAATTTCAAGTAGGTGACAAGGTAATGTTGAAAGTATCGCCTTGGAAGGGCGTGGTACGTTTTGGAAAGCGTGGAAAGTTGAACCCGAGATACATTGGGCCATTCAAGATTTTGAGCCGAGTTGGTCCGGTAGCTTATCGACTTGATCTTCCACCAGAACTTAGTCATGTGCACAACACGTTTCATGTTTCAAACCTGAAGAAGTGTCTTTCAGACGAATCGCTCGTTATCCCTTTGGACGAAGTTCAGCTTGACGACAAACTCAATTTTGTGGAGGAACCTGTAGAAATTATGGACCGCGAAGTCAAGCAGTTGAAACAGAGTCGTATTCCTATTGTGAAAGTTCGTTGGAATTCTCGAAGAGGTCCTGAGTTTACTTGGGAACGGGAAGACCAGATGCGACGCAAGTATCCACATCTTTTCACCGACACCGTTAGACCTAACAACGATTGAATTCAGGGACTGAATTCCTTTTTGGATGGGCGAATGTGATAACCCGTACTTTCAGGTCATTTCTCGACACAGTTCATGTCTCATTATTTCAACATTTTTAGTAAACTTGGTTTACTTGTTTCAAATTCGCGTAACCTTAAAGGTTTAGCGGCGAATTCATGATCATAACATCACGTACATTTCATATGGACTAAGATTAGTCTACATTTCATTGACATCATTTGCATCTCATTAGTTCATTCATAACTTTTCATTTCACATTCGACGCGTAAATTTTTATATTTAATAATCTTTATCGCGTGAGTTTTATTTTTAATATTTAATCCGTTACTTTCAAAAATGATCCCGAGGTATTTTTATATTCACATTTAGTTTATAAAAATTATATTTTTAATTTACCTAGTGTTTTAAATTTATTTGGTACATAAATCGTTAAAGTTAAATTATTACGACGTTTTCTTAAAAAGTATACGATAATTATTTTTATCACTCAAATTTCACAAGGAATGTATTTTTACAATTTTTATTAACTCATTACATTCTATTTTGACCTATTAAAAATTTACTTGTACTAAAATTCTACCAAATTACCTTTTTACTTATACATTTTCTATATCTTCAATTAGTACACAAACTATTATACAAGTTTATACAAGTTATAAAAAAAAAAAAAACAACAAATATCTAGTCCCTCCCCCCCTTGGCCGACTTTGGGGGAGGGGACAATTAATGAAATTTGGTTTGTGTTTTTAACTTAATAGGCTACATAAATTACTCTTATCTCATTTCATTTCATCTTATCAAGTATTAGTAAAAAAAAAAAAAGATCTTTCTCTCCTTTGTCTCTCCTCTCCTAACCGGCCATCACCAAGAACACCAAGGGATCCATAATATTTTCTTCAAGCAAGCATTATTACAATCTAGTGTATACTCTTTCTTAGATTTTGAAATAAAAATCTAGAGTATTTAAGTATAACCTTGTTACTAGCACCTCTTCATTTTTCACTAGTAAGCTTTTCTTTCATTTTCATGTTTTCTTTGTCATTTCATATGTTTCTTCTCATTTTTGGAGGTAGTATGCATGTTATGTTGTTTATACCATTTTTCTTGATTTATTGAGTTATAAATATATTTTTAGTCATCCTATAATTATTCCCATGGAAATCTTTGGTCTTGATGGTGATTAGGAACCCATGGCACCCTAAGAAGGTGTATGGTAGGATTAGATTAGCTTTGGAGTTGATTTGAAGGGATTAGAATAGGTTTTGTCCGAGAAAAACTATTTTCGTAAACTATATTTTACGTTCTGTCCTTAAAACGAATTTCTGGAAAAACCAACAGTTGGTACGACATTTTGGCCTTCATATTTAGAAAATATACTTTAAAACGAATCCGTGGCCTTTTGAACGGATAAAAACGGAGTTATAACGAAGCCGTGGTGAATTTTTAAAGTTTTACGACGAAACGAATATTTTTTTCTGAAAAACAGCAAACAGTTTTTACATATTTCGGGTCAAAAACGAGCCTTAAGCTTCATAAATTATTTCGACTTCTCAAAAATATATTAGTTTACAAAGATACGAAGCTAAGGACATATTTTACGTAGAAAACGGATTTAAAACGACAAATATATGCACGTTTTTATAAAGTTGCCGTAAATATTAATTTCTGAAAAACTATATTATTTTTGACGTAACAAGTATTTCACTAGCTGAAACGTCCATGTTTGCGGCTGTTTTTAACCATGATGTGAAACTTTTTATAACGAAATGTCTTCTAGTAAAATCAAGTTCATCGGCCATATTTTTCAAATCAAAAAGCCGTTTGTCAAGCGGAGTCATAGTAAATTATTTACGGATGTTCAAAGTTGGCCGAAACTCATTTTCTGCACACAATTAACAAAAACCACCAACTTTAGCCTTTAATATCTTTATGATCGAGACCTTTTGGACGAAAACTCCTGAACTGAAACTTTTAGATATCGATACAAACTTTCCAAAACCGTCGAGTTCGTTCTCTAACGATCGACGTACACCATTTTACGACTAGTTTTCCGAAGCCATTTTTGTTAATTTCAATAAAATTCCGACGACATTGTTTTGCGACGAAAAGTAGAAATTTCACCAAAAATCATTATAAAACTATTGTAGGATGACATTTTGACGTAAAAACATGTAAAGTCATTTTTGAAGGGTCAAGACGTCAAAAGAGTATTTTTCGTCGACTAATAATATTTTCAAAACTCGCAAATGGTATAAATGACATACGTAGTGCATGCATATCATAACATTACATTGCAACTCATTACATGTCATATCATTCATAATAGGTCCCGGTTGACGCATCATTATAAACCTCGGTGTACTCACTTTTGCCGTTATTTCCAGTTTATCCAAGTGAGTTTTCATAGCCCCGTTGTACACATTTAATTATTTTCAAACCTACGGGGGAGAATACATTGCACAACATTTTATTACGATACCAAGTACATTAAATTCATTACATTGCTTAAGTTACCGTATTTGCCAATTGAAAGTCCCCATTCCCATTACCTGAACATGAACCGTTAATTTTGAAGCGAGGATGAGTGGATAGATCTATCGAGGGTGACTCCTCCATCCGGGTTGGTGAATCCCAACTAGTCATACGGATGCATTTCATTTTATAACATTACGGAGTTGTCTGGCAAACACTCTGCAGGGGCATACATTATGAATTGTCTAGTTTCGGTGTCATGGACTTAGAGCAATTGTAACATTATTTTTACGTGACTTGATTGTCATGCCTGATCCATACTTGTGTAGTCGTATAAAACATTTACATAAACCTATGATTTCTCACCAACATTATTGTTGACCTTTTTAGCAATGTATTTTCAGGTAACTGAGGCATTCGCATCATGACATGGTTAGGGACCTATATTTTGAGTCGCGGCGTCGACTTACATTATGTACATTATGGCACTTATTTCAAAAACATCGTTTGGACTTGTAACATATTGTATTTCTGCGAACTTTGTAAACCTTTTGGGACCGAATGTTGTACTTTGAATGTTTTTATGAAATATCCAACGATGTGTTTATAAAACGACACTTTAGGTCGTTCAATATAACTGTGATGTGGTGCTATGACAGTCAATCCCCAGGAATTCCATTCCGCTGCAAAACAGGTAAATTGGGGGTGTGACAGATTGGTACCAGAGCTACAGTTATAGAGAACTAGGTTGCATCATTGACACTAGACTATAGCTACATTATCATAGCATCTCATCATTTCATTATAGTACATATTCATTTTTCATGCGGATTCACTTACACTTTGTTCGAGATTATTTACTTTTGTTTCATATCGGTTGTCACAGACATGTCTTCAGATTCCCACCCTATTACCATATCATCGGATGATGATCCATCACATTCCACTGAGGTTGTATCTTCTATTGGATCTACTGCAGCCTTCCCATTGATCATGACCGACACTGAGACCGAACCCTTTGAGGAGGGCGAAGTCGCACCCACACCTCACGTTAGCCCAGTTCATAACCCATTGCTCGCACCATCACCACCACCAGCACCACTACCACCATCATCACCATCATCATCATATTTTCTTAGAGATCCTGCACCCGCATCGGACTTGCCGCCCAAAAAGCGTGCACGTTTCGATATCCCTACACTACCATCGACTGAGCACGAGCCGCCCGCTAGATTTGAGTTAGGCGAGAGTTCTAGGGCAGCTGCTGCACGACAGCCTTCCACAGAGGCATTAGGTGCCCGTATCGATGCACAGCAGTTACAGATTGATAGTTTGACTCGACAGTTGGAGGAGTTGTCGGTTGACAGAATTGAGCCCATCGCCGAGGAGGTCGAGGGTTTGATATTAGGCAGGGTTAGTATAGACTTAGCTTATCAGGGTCTTCAGCATAGACAGATTGAGGATAGAGAGCACATCACAGAGTTGAGGCAGGAAATGCCTGAGCTGTTTGACAGGGCTGATATGGCACGTGATGAGTCACAGAGTCATTCACAGGAGTTAGATTTAGCCCGTGAGCGTATTGTCACATTGCAGGGTCAGATGGATGAGATGAGGAGTTTGATTGATAGTTTGGTTATACAGGTTCGTGATCTCCAGGATAGGGCAGGCGGAGCACCATGAGGTGCCTTATGTAGACTTTTGTCATTGTATAGTTTTGACTATTATTATCCTAGTCACAAGGTGTGTGACGTAGTTTAAAGAACTTGTTGTATTTTGGTTGTTGTACAAACAAATTATCAAGTAGTGACTCTACTATGTAGGAATGGTTATTATTATCTATGATATCGGTCCATGTAGGCCGAAATTTTCATGTATATTATCCACGTGTGTTGTGATTATATTTGTGATATTTCATTATTGTTCCGTTGTGATTCCGTTTATCTTTATGCATGTTGTGGTTGTGGATATATTTGTATGATGGTTGTTTCTACTTACGAGTTCTTATGATTGTTTCATCTTGTGATTTTGAAGAGTTATGGCACCGAAGAAAGCTACAGTTGAGATGACTCAAGCAGCAATTCAAAAATTAGTGAACGATAGCATTGCTAATGCACTTAGAGTCGAGAGAGAAACAGTGGCTGCTGCTGCTGCTGAAGCCGCGGCTGCTGCTGAAGCCGCAAGATTAGCTGCTGCAACTGGTAATGCCGGAGGATCGGGGGTTAAGAAATGTTCATACAAAGATTTCAAAAGTGCTGAACCCACTAAGTTTCGAGGTACTGAGGGAGCAACAGCAATGGTTAGATGGTTTGAAAAGTTGGAGTCGGTATTTTTGCTTTGTAACTGTCCGGATGACAGTAAGGTTAAGTATGCTACGAGCACTTTGCTCGATGGAGCGTTATCATGGTGGAATTCATACGCGCAACCGATTGGTATGGAAAATGCTTTTAAGCTTACGTGGGAGGAATTTAAAGGCTTGGTGACTAAGAAGTTTTGTCCCCGAACAGAAATCAAAAAGTTAGAGACGGAATTCTATGAATTGGTCACGATTGGGTATGACATTGACACGTACATTCGGAGATTCCAGGAATTAGCCGCATTATGTCCGTCAATGGTATCGGATAATGAAAAGTTGCTAGAGGCTTTTATTGGAGGACTTCCCGAAGTGATTCAAGGAGATGTGACTTCATTCGATCCCCAAACAATTGAAGAAGCTATTCGAGTTACTCAGAAGTTGATGGCACAAGTGGTGAAGCGAGGCAAGTACACCACTACTAACCGAAACAACAACCCCAACAACCGTTTCAACAACAATAACCGAGGCAACTACAACAACAATAACAAGCGCAAGTGGGATAACACAAGGGGTAGGAATGTTACTCAACAACCGCCCAAGAGGCAGGAGGTTGCTAAGGTTTATGCCGCGGGTCAAAAGGAAGGGAAAAGGTATACGGGGGTTTTGCCGAAGTGTAATAGGTGTTTGAGCCATCACAATCCAGGTCGATGTCCTGATCCGTGTGAGAATTGCAAGAAAGTTGGTCACCGAACTATGGATTGCAAGTCGCCACAAGTTACATGTTTTGGTTGCGGGGAACGTGGACACTACAAATCTGATTGTAAGAAGGGAAAGAATCAAGCAAATCCGAATCAAGGAGGTACGGCACAAGGAAGGGTTTACGTCATTGGAGGCGGAGAAAATAGGGAGGACCCGAATGTCATTACGGGTACGTTCCTTCTCAATAATCGTTACGCTTCAGTTTTATTTGATTCGGGTGCCGATAAAAGTTTTGTGTCCAATGCATTTGCACCTTTGCTCAACATTAAACCAACCACCTTAGATACATCATACATTGTCGAATTAGCTAATGGTAATTTAGTTAGCACCAACACCATTGTTCGCGGTTGCACATTCAATTTTCTTAATCATCCTTTCAACATAGACCTCATGCCTGTAGAGCTTGGTAGTTTTGACGTCGTCATCGGCATGGACTGGTTATCTAAGCATCGCGCAAAGATCATTTGTGATGAGAAAGTTGTTCATCTTCCCTACAATGGCGAAACTTTGATTATTCGTGGGGAACGAAGTGGAACGAGAATTAGTATCATATCGAGTATCAAAACGGAAAAGTACATTAAGAAAGGTTGTTTTGTTTTCTTAGCCCATGTAACCGAGAAAAAGTCGGAGGAGAAGCGACTTGAAGATGTACCTATTGTCCGTGAATTTTCTGAAGTCTTTCCCGAGGATTTACCGGGACTTCCACCGGCACGTCAAGTAGAATTTCATATTGACTTAGTGCCCGGAGCTGCACCGATTGCGCGAGCACCGTATCGTTTAGCACCATCCGAAATGCAAGAGTTGTCTAATCAATTGCAAGAGCTTTTAGACAAAGGATTCATTAGGCCGAGTTCCTCGCCTTGGGGAGCACCGGTCTTGTTTGTGAAGAAGAAGGATGGATCCTTCCGAATGTGCATAGATTATCGAGAATTGAACAAGTTAACGGTGAAGAATCGTTATCCACTCCCCAGAATTGACGATTTATTCGATCAGTTGCAAGGTTCTAGTATTTATTCCAAGATTGATCTTCGTTCGGGTTATCATCAGCTTCGAGTTCGGGAAGAGGATGTTCCGAAAACAGCGTTTAGAACACGCTACGGTCATTACGAGTTTCAAGTGATGCCGTTTGGAGTGACTAATGCACCGGCGGTATTCATGGATCTCATGAATAGAGTTTGTAAGCCGTATTTGGACAAGTTTGTGATAGTGTTCATCGACGACATCTTGATCTACTCAAAGAGCAAAAAGGAGCACGAAGAGCATTTAAGGACGATTTTAAGGCTACTCAAAAATGAGAAGTTGTATGCCAAATATTCGAAGTGTGATTTTTGGAACCACAAAGTGCAATTTCTTGGTCACGTCATTGATAAACAAGGACTACAAGTTGATCCCGCAAAGATTGAAGCCGTGAAAGGTTGGGCTACTCCAACAAATCCTACGGAAATTCGACAATTTCTAGGACTAGCCGGGTATTACCGAAGGTTCATCGAAGGTTTTTCAAAGATAGCAAGACCTTTGACCAAGTTGACTCAGAAAAACAAGAAGTACGAGTGGGGAAAGAAACAAGAAGCTACTTTTCAGTTGTTGAAGCAAAAGCTTTGTAGCGCGCCAATTTTGGCACTACCCGAAGGAATTGAGAATTTTGTTGTATATTGTGATGCTTCGCACAAAGGACTTGGGGCTGTTTTAATGCAAAACGAGAAGGTGATAGCGTATGCTTCTCGACAACTTAAGACTCATGAGAAGAATTACACCACTCATGATCTCGAGTTAGGAGCCGTAGTTTTTGCGCTCAAGATTTGGAGACACTATCTCTATGGTACAAAGTGCACAGTGTTTACTGACCACAAGAGTTTGCAATATATTCTTGATCAAAAGGAGCTTAACATGAGACAACGTCGTTGGTTGGAATTACTCAGCGACTATGATTGTGAAATCAAGTATCACCCGGGAAAAGCCAATGTTGTGGCTGATGCTCTTAGTCGGAAAGAGAGGTCTAAACCTTTAAGAGTTCGATCATTGGGAATGACGATTGTTTCTCCTTTACCATCGAAAATCCATGAAGCACAAGTCGAGGCACTTAAGGAGGAAAACCGACCAAGTGAAAAGCTTTATGGTATGCCCGAAAGCGCAAATGGTTTTGTAAAGAGAGCAGATGGAGTATTATGTTTCAAAGATAGAATGTGGGTTCCATTGTATGGCGGAATACGAGAATTGATTATGCATGAGTCGCATAAGTCAAAGTATTCTATACATCCAGGATCGGATAAGATGTATCAAGATCTTAAGAAGCTTTATTGGTGGCCGAACATGAAAGCGGAAATTGCCACGTACGTTAGCAAATGTCTTACCTGTGCTAAGGTAAAAGTCGAATACCAGAAGCCTTCAGGTTTACTCCAACAACCAGAAATTCCTCAATGGAAATGGGAACGCATTACTATGGACTTTGTTACGAAACTTCCTAAGACATCGGGAGGTTACGACGCTATTTGGGTAATTGTTGACCGCCTTACCAAGTCAGCCCATTTCATACCGATTAGAGAGACTTATTCCATGGAGCAACTCACTAGACTTTATGTCAAGGAAATAGTCTCGAGGCACGGAGCACCAATTTCCATCATTTCCGACAGAGATAGTCGATTCACTTCAAATTTCTGGAATTCATTGCAAGATTCGTTCGGAACCAGATTAGAGATGAGCACCGCATATCACCCACAAACCGATGGTCAAAGTGAAAGGACCATTCAAACATTAGAAGATATGCTGAGAGCATGTGTGATTGATTTTGGAAATGGTTGGGCTAACCATTTGCCATTGATTGAATTCTCGTACAACAACAGTTATCACACCAGTATAAAGATGGCACCATTCGAGGCACTCTATGGTCGTAAGTGCCGATCACCTGTTTGCTGGGCCGAAGTCGGAGACGCACAACTTACTGGTCCAGAAATGGTACGGGAAACCACGGAAAAGATCATTCAAATTCGTGATAGACTTAGAACTGCCAGAAGTCGACAGAAAAATTATGCGGATGTTAGACGCAAGGATTTGGAATTTCAAGTAGGTGACAAGGTAATGTTGAAAGTATCGCCTTGGAAGGGCGTGGTACGTTTTGGAAAGCGTGGAAAGTTGAACCCGAGATACATTGGGCCATTCAAGATTTTGAGCCGAGTTGGTCCGGTAGCTTATCGACTTGATCTTCCACCAGAACTTAGTCATGTGCACAACACGTTTCATGTTTCAAACCTGAAGAAGTGTCTTTCAGACGAATCGCTCGTTATCCCTTTGGACGAAGTTCAGCTTGACGACAAACTCAATTTTGTGGAGGAACCTGTAGAAATTATGGACCGCGAAGTCAAGCAGTTGAAACAGAGTCGTATTCCTATTGTGAAAGTTCGTTGGAATTCTCGAAGAGGTCCTGAGTTTACTTGGGAACGGGAAGACCAGATGCGACGCAAGTATCCACATCTTTTCACCGACACCGTTAGACCTAACAACGATTGAATTCAGGGACTGAATTCCTTTTTGGATGGGCGAATGTGATAACCCGTACTTTCAGGTCATTTCTCGACACAGTTCATGTCTCATTATTTCAACATTTTTAGTAAACTTGGTTTACTTGTTTCAAATTCGCGTAACCTTAAAGGTTTAGCGGCGAATTCATGATCATAACATCACGTACATTTCATATGGACTAAGATTAGTCTACATTTCATTGACATCATTTGCATCTCATTAGTTCATTCATAACTTTTCATTTCACATTCGACGCGTAAATTTTTATATTTAATAATCTTTATCGCGTGAGTTTTATTTTTAATATTTAATCCGTTACTTTCAAAAATGATCCCGAGGTATTTTTATATTCACATTTAGTTTATAAAAATTATATTTTTAATTTACCTAGTGTTTTAAATTTATTTGGTACATAAATCGTTAAAGTTAAATTATTACGACGTTTTCTTAAAAAGTATACGATAATTATTTTTATCACTCAAATTTCACAAGGAATGTATTTTTACAATTTTTATTAACTCATTACATTCTATTTTGACCTATTAAAAATTTACTTGTACTAAAATTCTACCAAATTACCTTTTTACTTATACATTTTCTATATCTTCAATTAGTACACAAACTATTATACAAGTTTATACAAGTTATAAAAAAAAAAAAAAACAACAAATATCTAGTCCCTCCCCCCCTTGGCCGACTTTGGGGGAGGGGACAATTAATGAAATTTGGTTTGTGTTTTTAACTTAATAGGCTACATAAATTACTCTTATCTCATTTCATTTCATCTTATCAAGTATTAGTAAAAAAAAAAAAAATATCTTTCTCTCCTTTGTCTCTCCTCTCCTAACCGGCCATCACCAAGAACACCAAGGGATCCATAATATTTTCTTCAAGCAAGCATTATTACAATCTAGTGTATACTCTTTCTTAGATTTTGAAATAAAAATCTAGAGTATTTAAGTATAACCTTGTTACTAGCACCTCTTCATTTTTCACTAGTAAGCTTTTCTTTCATTTTCATGTTTTCTTTGTCATTTCATATGTTTCTTCTCATTTTTGGAGGTAGTATGCATGTTATGTTGTTTATACCATTTTTCTTGATTTATTGAGTTATAAATATATTTTTAGTCATCCTATAATTATTCCCATGGAAATCTTTGGTCTTGATGGTGATTAGGAACCCATGGCACCCTAAGAAGGTGTATGGTAGGATTAGATTAGCTTTGGAGTTGATTTGAAGGGATTAGAATAGGTTTTGTCCGAGAAAAACTATTTTCGTAAACTATATTTTACGTTCTGTCCTTAAAACGAATTTCTGGAAAAACCAACAGTTGGTACGACATTTTGGCCTTCATATTTAGAAAATATACTTTAAAACGAATCCGTGGCCTTTTGAACGGATAAAAACGGAGTTATAACGAAGCCGTGGTGAATTTTTAAAGTTTTACGACGAAACGAATATTTTTTTCTGAAAAACAGCAAACAGTTTTTACATATTTCGGGTCAAAAACGAGCCTTAAGCTTCATAAATTATTTCGACTTCTCAAAAATATATTAGTTTACAAAGATACGAAGCTAAGGACATATTTTACGTAGAAAACGGATTTAAAACGACAAATATATGCACGTTTTTATAAAGTTGCCGTAAATATTAATTTCTGAAAAACTATATTATTTTTGACGTAACAAGTATTTCACTAGCTGAAACGTCCATGTTTGCGGCTGTTTTTAACCATGATGTGAAACTTTTTATAACGAAATGTCTTCTAGTAAAATCAAGTTCATCGGCCATATTTTTCAAATCAAAAAGCCGTTTGTCAAGCGGAGTCATAGTAAATTATTTACGGATGTTCAAAGTTGGCCGAAACTCATTTTCTGCACACAATTAACAAAAACCACCAACTTTAGCCTTTAATATCTTTATGATCGAGACCTTTTGGACGAAAACTCCTGAACTGAAACTTTTAGATATCGATACAAACTTTCCAAAACCGTCGAGTTCGTTCTCTAACGATCGACGTACACCATTTTACGACTAGTTTTCCGAAGCCATTTTTGTTAATTTCAATAAAATTCCGACGACATTGTTTTGCGACGAAAAGTAGAAATTTCACCAAAAATCATTATAAAACTATTGTAGGATGACATTTTGACGTAAAAACATGTAAAGTCATTTTTGAAGGGTCAAGACGTCAAAAGAGTATTTTTCGTCGACTAATAATATTTTCAAAACTCGCAAATGGTATAAATGACATACGTAGTGCATGCATATCATAACATTACATTGCAACTCATTACATGTCATATCATTCATAATAGGTCCCGGTTGACGCATCATTATAAACCTCGGTGTACTCACTTTTGCCGTTATTTCCAGTTTATCCAAGTGAGTTTTCATAGCCCCGTTGTACACATTTAATTATTTTCAAACCTACGGGGGAGAATACATTGCACAACATTTTATTACGATACCAAGTACATTAAATTCATTACATTGCTTAAGTTACCGTATTTGCCAATTGAAAGTCCCCATTCCCATTACCTGAACATGAACCGTTAATTTTGAAGCGAGGATGAGTGGATAGATCTATCGAGGGTGACTCCTCCATCCGGGTTGGTGAATCCCAACTAGTCATACGGATGCATTTCATTTTATAACATTACGGAGTTGTCTGGCAAACACTCTGCAGGGGCATACATTATGAATTGTCTAGTTTCGGTGTCATGGACTTAGAGCAATTGTAACATTATTTTTACGTGACTTGATTGTCATGCCTGATCCATACTTGTGTAGTCGTATAAAACATTTACATAAACCTATGATTTCTCACCAACATTATTGTTGACCTTTTTAGCAATGTATTTTCAGGTAACTGAGGCATTCGCATCATGACATGGTTAGGGACCTATATTTTGAGTCGCGGCGTCGACTTACATTATGTACATTATGGCACTTATTTCAAAAACATCGTTTGGACTTGTAACATATTGTATTTCTGCGAACTTTGTAAACCTTTTGGGACCGAATGTTGTACTTTGAATGTTTTTATGAAATATCCAACGATGTGTTTATAAAACGACACTTTAGGTCGTTCAATATAACTGTGATGTGGTGCTATGACAGTCAATCCCCAGGAATTCCATTCCGCTGCAAAACAGGTAAATTGGGGGTGTGACAAGTTCACATAACATATCCCAAATTTTTGAACAAAGAAAGTAGTTAACAAACACAATAGCGTCCAATCAGTATATACTCATTTTAAGCAATCACGAAACACAGATGCCGATGACACCAAAAAATAAAAACATGTTTTACTTAAATAAAAACATACCTTATAACAACAACAAAATTGTTTAGTGATCCGGATGACCAAACAACCTCCACTTTTACCTTTTAATGCGTGATTGGTGCATCACTGTAACAACAATGATGCGTCATCACCTCTCCCTTCACGCGTAAAGAAGATTCTATACGTCTAGTCATCCAAAACGTTGTTTTCAAACTGTAGGTGTGGAGTTACTTTTTGAAAATGTGGTTTTGTTCCTAAACGTGATAAGCAATCCCAAACACCCCTTAAAGGTGATGTGTTGAAAAGCTTATGTACCACTGATGTGAAGATAGTCATCGGTGATCATTACACCAAGCCTTATGGAATATGTTCATCAAAAACTATAGTGTAAAACTATTTTTTCAGTATCTTAACCTCTCGTTCAAAAAAAAAGTTTCTTTCACCTATGTGTGGGTTAGAGTATAAGACCTTGAACATAGTCGTATTTGAGGGTGTGTGAGGCTTTCAATCTTACAGGACTTCAAAATTTTAACTCCAAATATATACCTATTTTGGAGCATCAAAATTTATTTCTGATTAAAAAATGTTAATATATGACTTTACGTTACATATATTTGTAAAAATTAAAGTTAGATTGTTAAAATACTACGTTTTATGTTTTAGTAGTTATATATATTTAACCGTCATCTTCAGTTACAACATAAGTTTTTTCATCGGGCTTTCAGAACCTCGGTTACGACACTGAATTCTTGAGAAACAATGTATTTGTAGCTCAGTGCATTTGTCTATGTCGATTTATTTATTCCAATTTGGATTTGTTTTGTGTGACACGCTGATTGATTTTTCCATGGTTTACTTTACAAAAAAGCATGTATTTGATGGTTTTTGTGCTTCAATTTGTTATATAATAATGTCTAAAGGGAATATATGGTTTATTATAAAATGTTGTAGCAAATGGTTTTATTCTCGCACGAATTCATGTTTGTTGGTATTCCAACTTAGAATCTAAAGTTACAAAAACTTTAAAACTATCAAATAATATCAAATTCGACATGCTCAAATTGTTTGTAAATGAAAAGTTGATAAAAATTACATGCTTCATAAATAAATTGAAAATCGGTTTGTTTTATCTTGTGCGACTGAAGTTGTGGTTGTTAGTATTCTTTTCCAGCTTTAAATCTTTTTTAAACTGATATAATTATTTTTTAAGCCATTTCTCGAAAGTATGCTTTAGCTTCGGTCCTCCGATCTTAAGTTTTTTCTGCGTCCCTTAGCTGAAAATCGTTAGGTCGCTACTGGTTGTGAATATGAGATCAAGCTCTGGTGTGAGAGTAACTATTTGATTGGTATGAGTTTTAGTGAGAGAAAATAAAGAGAGAAAGTAGGAAGTAGTAGACTATGTGAAATTATGTGTCATCCATCGGGGGTAGACGACTCTATTTATACTACCTGACCCATGCTTCGCGACACAAGGATTGCGGAGATGAGGTTGTCGTCTTGGTGCAGCAAGAAGATCGTCGTTGGTACAAGCCTTAGCTTTCGGGGCTCGGGGGTTGTCGTAACACACTTAGTGACCATTTTGGGCCTAGTACTGTTCTTTTTGTCTATATCGTACAATGGTTGTCAACGTCTGTCTGTCAGACTCCGGAGTAACCTAGTATCCTTCGCTAATACCTCCAAGTGTGGACCTAGGATAATCTTCGTTACCTAGCTTCTCTAGAGGACCGTTCTAGCGTGAAATGATTTTCCTTATCTTTTGTGAGGGATAAACTAAGAATAATTTAGCTCCTCCGAAATATCGAAAAAAGATATACCTCATCGGTTACATTTAAACTAAAGTGTAACAAATATCACAATAAATATGTCAACTACAAAATTTTCAATTTAAGGCAAGAAAAGCGAGTCTTCGTATAAGAGGCATATTTTCATAAATTATTGTACAACACAAACTTTTATGACAACGCATGATCGGCAATGATATTTACGGGGCGAGTATTCAAAGTTATTTTTGCATCTTAGAACAAATGAGGAAAAGTTACCAACGGGCTTGTGTTCCAATGGTATTTTATGTTACTGTGAGATAGTTAAAAATTGTAGTTAAAAAAAAAGGAAAAAAAAGTTAAAAATTACCAAATAAATTTGACAAGATAAAATAAAAGCCGAAAGTCGAACGGCGTAACAAAGCTGACAAAAGCTCAACCACTCTCTTAGAGCATGCCTAATGATAACACGAGTTAAAGTTTAACACCGTGCCACGTTAGCGTCACATAAGCTTTAATATTTTACCTTAACTCACCAACAACTTACAAAAACAACCCTTCATTTAGGGGCAGAAATGAAAAAAAATAAAATAAAATAAAATAACGGACGTTATCATCGGCCCTTTAACGTCGGCTTCATAATGGTTAACGCCAAAATAACACCGGTCCGGCGTTTATCATTGAGAATGTTCTTAGGGTAAATAGTAATATGGCAATAATATGGGTAACACCACCGATGTCGATAGATTGGACAACTAGACCTTAAACTCGGGCTAAATTCGTGGAATTCTTATATAGTGTTTGCATATAATTGGGCTCGTTATTTTCATTAATTATTGTACCTTTTTCTAGAAGTAAATTTGCCGAACATGCTAGTAACTACTAGTGTCATGTGTCATAACATGTAGAAATGCAACAAGTGTGAAAGATATAAGAGGTCAGTGAAGGTTTAAAAGTGACAGACAGGTGAAACTAATTAATTATTGGGACAAGATATTCCTACCTCCTTAATTCTTATAGACCATTGATTGGCATGTCTAACTCATAGGCCTAAAATCCTAAATACATGCCTAATCTTATGTGTCATCACTCTATTGGTTATAATACACGGACCCACTACTTCACAAACCAATAAAACACTTCCACGTCACTTTAGGCATAAATTTAATCATACATTTAGGTCTCCCAATCATTTTTCATTCTTATATTCCCACTCTCCTTACTTTTTTGCATTTTATTTATGGGATGTACTATTCCTACCCTCCCTACTAGGGAGGGTTTGTACATTTGATGCCCTTTGTCCCTCATTTATTTCAGTACAATACAATTTTTTGTCAGTTTCTGTTCCGTATTTCTGACAGTTTTAAGTGTTTGACTTATTAAAATTTATATTTCTTGTTCTGCATTTTCAGGTTTATAGTTTTTTTTACATATAAAAAAATAAAAATAAAAATAAAAAAAATGCAAAAAATTAGGGGGTGGGAATATAAGATATAGGGGGTAGGAATATCTTGTCCCTTTATTTATTTATTTTTATTTATTTTTTATTTTTATAATTTTGTTTATATAAAAAAGAGTAAACTACATCATTCGTCCTTGTGGTATACGTTGACCATCAAGTTTCGTCATTTGACCGAAAAAATTGCATCGTTCCTCCATAAATGCGAAACGTTATTTATCGTTGGTCCTTCACTTTAACGGGTCACACTAACTGTCGTTAAATCCCTCATGTGCCATGCACATGAGGGTATAATGGTCATTTTACACTTAACCTCATCTCTTCCATTCAATTCATATCTATATCATATGCAGAAAATAACAATCATCATCGTCATCATATCTAACCATCAAAACCATTTTCACATTCACCAAACTTTTTTTAAACACACAAACAACTTCAAATCTATCCATGTTCAAATCTTTGTCAAATATCAACACCTCCACCCAGATCTGTCACGCTGCTACCACCATCCACACACACCGCCGCCTCTGTAATCACCACCACTCAACCCCCTCAACACACCACCATCAATCAAAGATCCTTAGAGATCTAAGAAACCCATCATCGATCTATAAAAAACAACAAATAAAAACTTACCCGTGAATTTTATAAGATCATTAATCGAATCCATTTTCAGTTGGGTTTTGTAATCTGAGTTCATGTGAGAGTTAAAAAAAATTGTTTGTGTGACAAAGAGATAAAAGAGTTGAAAAAAAATAGATCTATGTTTGAGATTGTTGTAATAATGAAATTGTTGTAATAAGATTGTTGTAATGAGGTTCTTGGTGGCTTTGGTTGTGTAAGAAAAAAAATGTGTGGCGCGTGTCTGGTTTTCGAGTGAGTTGCCTGCTGCAGGGTGTTGTTGTGCTTCGAGTTGTGGTGGCTCGAGTGGAATGGTAGCGGATATGCGGTTGGTGATGGGTGGTGAAGGGCGGAGGACGGTGGTTGAGAGGGTGAGTGTTGGTGTTTTGAGTATTGTGAGTTGGAGATATGTTGGTGTTGATAATGGTCTTAAATACTTGCAACATTTTTTTTGAGCCTTGTGGTGTGTGATGAAAGGAATAGCTAGGTGAAATATAAAATTGTAAAGCAAGTTTGAATAGCATATATATAGTTTGGATTATTGATGCATTCTGTATGCTTCTACTTTTTGTTTCATGGTCTGCAACAGGTGGTGTTTGCAACAGGTGGTGTTTGGGATATGTCCAAATATCATCTTGTTTGGGATAAGTCGAAACCCTGAATCTTGATGAGTATGATAATGAGTCTTTTGTGGATTTACATGAGCACGGTGGGCGATGATCAGTTCTTGGTGAATTTAGAGGAGTATGTTAATGGTGGGTTTTGGTTGTGGTTTGTGTAAAAGAAAAGTGGTAATGAATTTGATAAAGACGATATGTATAAAGAAAGAAGATGAAGTGTGAAATGACAAATATACCCTCCACTTAAATAGGCTTAACGCCTGTTACTTACACCAGTTAGGGTGACGGACCAACGCTGAGTAACGTTTCGCATTTAGGGACGAACGGTGCAATTTTTTCGATCAAAGGACGAAACTTGATGGTCAACGTATACCACAAAGACGAATGGTGTAGTTTACTCTATAAAAAAAACTATAAACCTGAAAATGCGGAACATAAAATATAAAGTTTAATAAGTCAAAAGGTTAAAACTGTCAGAAATATGGAAAAGAAACTAACAGAAAACTATGTTGTACTGAAACAAATAGGGGACAAAAGGAATAAAAATACAAACCTTTTCTAGTAAAAAAGGTGGAAATAGTACATCCCCTGATTATTAAAGGTAGGCAGTGAATAGTAAAAGGCAGTAATTTTTTACGACCAGATACATTTTTGGCGTTACGTGATCCCATAAAACGACAAACAAGTTCCACCTAAACAAAATCATCATGCATTTACCGTACGGATATTTGTATGTGTCCGCCACCAATTAAATTCTTTTGTTGCTAAAAATGGTGATACAATTTTAATTTTATGTCTAGTATAGTTGGATATTTATCGAAAACGTGATTAAGTTGCTGCAAGTTGCAGGTATGGTGAGATATCGTAAAGGCTAATGATTTGTACACTCCAATTTCTTATTTGTACAATTAAATCTTTGCATTAATCAGTTGTACATTTATCATATGCTACTTTACCGGTTTGTACATTTGAGTGTACAAATAACAAATGAGAGTGTGCCAATCAATTCCCTATCGTAAAAGTATAAAAGTTGTTGGGATATTTTCCTTAACGGGGCCGAGGCTTAATGCACTCTTTGTGCAAGTTGACAACTAGATGAATTGTTTTTTATATTTAAAAATTGACACCTTTTATTACTTTATCACAACCCGATTCGAGTGTAATATAAAATCTTAACTTGTCAATTTTTTTTTTTTTATTATTTTCGTATATAAAAGTTCAGTATATAAGAGGGGAGGGAGTGGGGGTTGGGTACCTAATCAGGTACTTGACGCCGATCGGTAACACCGCCCTGTGGGGGTCGGGTAGTGAAATTCGGGCAATAGATCGGGCTTGGAAGCCGATCAGTGGTCTCCCCATTTTGTTTGAAATTTTGGACCGTTGGGGCACTAGCAACGGCTAGTTGCTAGTTTTTTTTAAAAAACACACACTTATCTCTCAAAAACACAAAACCATGGATCCAAGAAGAGGTAAAGAAATTTCCACCTCGCGTGAAGGTCGGTCTCAACCCGTTCATCTGCAACCACAACAAACTCCGTTTCCAAACCAATTTTATTCTCAACCATCTCCGAATCAATTTTACGTTCCACAACCCGCATCTGCACATCAATATTACCAATATAATATGGGTCCTCCTCAAATGAATCCACAACATTAAAACATCACTCCTACAAGCGATTTCTCCCCGTTTGAAGCAAAAATGTTTTCAATATGTTGGCGGTGCGACTAACAATTCTTCAAAAAAGAAGTCGGAGGAGTATGAATCGGCAAGCAACACCATTCTCGACATGAATGAACACCCCACCCCTCCACTTGAATCAAGAAAGATGAAAAAGAAGTAAGGCGCATCCTCCTCGTCGGTCTCAAGTGTTGCGGATGAAATCAACTCCTACACACAAAAGAAGACACAATATTTGGAAGAAAAACGCGAGAAGGATGCGTTGGCGAAACAATTGTTGGCTACACAACTCGATGGGGCGAAGTTCAAGAATACACAACGGGAGATGAAGTTTTTTTTGGAGCCGCATGATCATATTCGCGATCCCGCTATGTTGGAATTCGTTCTTGCCCAAAAACGTGAACTTGCGGCGAAACACGGATGGGCTTGCAATTTTTAAGTTGTAGTTTAATTTGTTTTTTATTTCAACTTATGTAATGTTTTTTTTAAGTTATAGTTTCAATTTTTAAGTTGTAGTTTTTTTAAGTATTATATAATGTTTTTATTTTTAATGAAATGGTATGTTTTTATTTTAATATTATATGTGATTTTATGTATTAAAAATATATAAAAAAAAAGAAAAAAGAAAATGTATGTGATTTTTAAGTATTATATAGGGTAGTGTTAGGGTAGAATTGTGTAGTTTTGAGTTGGAGGGTTTTTATTGGATAGAGGTAATGTGGCAATTCGGGTACTAGGGTACCACTCCCTCCCCCCTAAGTCATACGATCGGCAGGTGATGTTGGTAGTGGAGTGAAAAATATGATGTGACGCTCATTTAGCGATGATGATGTTGATTATCACCACACACAGTCTAAGAATGTAAGAGATCAAAGTGTATTGCAAAGGCATGGTTGATCACAAGGGTCGTTTTTAAAAGAGTGCAAGCGGTGTTATTGTACATGTTCATCGCTTGACGAGACCTAAATGTATGACTACATTTATGCATAAAGTGATGTGGAAGTGTTTTATTGGTTTGTGAAGTAGTGGGTCCGTGTACAATAACCAATAGAGTGATGCCACATAATATTATGCATGTATTTAAGCCTACTAGTTAGGCATGACAATCAATGCTCTATATATATACACACAGACTTGAGTTTAAATTCATAAGACGGCATGATTACTCTTAACATTATAACATATTGTTGTAAGTCTTACTTGTCGTCTATGTGAGTACGGTTTTTAGTTTTTGATAATAAACCTCATCCATGCGTGTCACTTCTATAAACCATAGCAAACAATGAATTAAAGTAATTAATAAATTTGGTCCATGCCAAATTATGAACCGGTGGTTAATTAGCTCTAATGCTCGACACGATCCAAAACTCATTAAACGCCTCTTATCCATAAGTAATGGCATATTTATTGGATATGAGTATAGTACATGACACTTGTTAGAATTCGACCTCGTCGACAAACCTGTCGAGGCAATGTATATCATGTTATTCATTACAACCAAGTCTTAGATGGTTCACTAGAATATTCACGTATATACCATAACTTGTGCAATGGCACCAATTAAGTGGTTATATTCGAAATAAGCAGGGCCGTCTTGTGGATTTCAGTAGCCCCGTGCCATTACTACAAAGAGACCCTCAAACACACACATAATATACATATGTATAAGTAGTGCATGAATTAATTAAGCTCGAGTCTCATATTGTGTTCATATATATAATAGAAGTGCATGAAATTTGGTGGCCCTCATCAAGCGGTGGCCCTGTGCAATCGCACCTCTCGCACTCCCCTAAAGCCGGCCCTAGAAATAAGCAAAGACAAATGTGTAAGGCTTTATCATATGTTCATATCCGTTGCATCTAATAAATTTTGTGTTTGGATGTTTGGTCGTACTTCCATCATTTTAAAACATATTGTCATGTGTTTTAAGAGCGAAACACCTTGTGCACGATTACATCGGGTGCTCACGAGAGAGGCAAACAAAGTAACCGTGTGACAAGTATTACACCACGTACACGACATTGTCGTGTCCCTCATGAGAAACAATAAGCAAAAAAAAATGTGGAATAAAAGAGAATATAAACAAGCTCACAAGTACAACATGACACAAGAATTTACAATGATTCTCACGAACAACGTAATGGGCTAGAGCCTACAGGTGTAGAGATGTCCAAGTTCATGACCTTGTTTGCAGACCTTTCTAGGAGTGGCGCGCTCCCGGGTTTGAACCGGCTCCACGCTTCAACACATACATGTTGCGCGATTTATTAAACATAAGTTAACTAAAAGTTCTCTGAAAAACTCATGTGCCCACTGGTGAGATTTTGTGAATAAAGGGTCAAGAGTTCGAGTCTCGACTCTGCCTATTTCAGTTAGTACCCCATTAGGCCAGGAGAGTTGCTGAAGTTATTTCTTATGAGTTGGACAGTACTTGGTGTCAAAAGACACATGAAATCAAAGTGTTAACGTTAATTCACACCATTTCATGTATTAAACATAAGTTAATTCATACGTCCCTCTTACGTTGCTCCTTTTAGTTCACTTTTAAGTTATTAACTGTTTTTGTATTCTAGTGAAGTAATGTTTGATAAGTATTTAAGAGTTAAGACAATTTATGGTTGTTTTAAGTAAGATGTATTAGAAGAGACTAGCAGGGTACCCGCGCGTTGCAGCGGCGGGTATCCTGAAATAAAATTTTTCGATGAATAATGTATTTTAGTTTATTATGTTCTTTTTAACAATAAATTTACGGATATCAAGAATTTCGTATAGCCCGTGCCCGTTCGGGCTCGAACCCATTGGCCCGTGTCTGCTCGGGCTCGAGCCCGTTTGGTCCGCGCCCGTTCGGGTTTAAGCCCATTTGGCCCGTTGCCCGTTTGGGCTTGAATATTTGTATTCAGCCATACATACCAAACCCCAAACCTGAATTTATACACAACCAGGGACGAAAGATCCTTTGTACATCATCTTAATTAGTTGCAAGTCTGAAAGTCTGAAAATTTAATAAGAGAGAGATTCATTGGTGCATTATAAGTAGTAGAGATAGAGATAACCTAAGTTAATAACAAATAAAAAAAAAGCTACATTTCCTTCTAAATTAAAATTTGCTACACGTTTGTATTTTTGGCCCATCAACTCTCAATATTAAAGGTAAGAATTCCCTTTTTTCAGCCAACAATCACGACATCCATATCAATCACCATTAAATCACTATTAATCCATTTAATTGTTTCCTAACTTAAACCTATACACGCTCCCCTTTTGGTCCTTCATCAGAAACGTTTTTTTTTCTTCTTCATAGGACTAAAAACAACAAAACAAACAAAGAGTGTTGCTCCTTTTCTGTTCCACACGACACAAACCAAAACCATTAAACCCTAAAGACTAATCGGTGCTATGAGTTAATCAAGAGGGGAAAACAACAGATTTGGTGGGGATCGTGGTTTTGAGCAGTCCCTGGTGATCGTTTTATGTTGATTTTTATGCATCCTAGTTTGAGTCCCATTCTGGTGGAGTTCATAATTTATACGTGCATTGGTTGGGTACGCGTCGGTGTTATAACTTTTTTATAACAGTCACCGGAAAAAATTGCGGTCGCCGGAAAAATTTGTGTCGCTGCCGGAAAAAAGTGTGGTCGCCGGAAAAATTTGTGTAGCCTCTACAACAATTTTTTATTTATGTCTCCTAATAATTTTTTAGTGTTTGTCTAGCTTAGTAGCTTGATTAAATTGTTGTTTATTTTGGTGTAGGGGTGAATTAAATTGTGTATTAATTGATCACTTTAATAGTATTAATGTGGTGTTTTTTTTAATATGTGCATTAAAGTGTTGAACACTATGCTTATTTGCTTGTAAGTCTGAAATTTTTGTGCTTTAATGTGTTGTACATCATGTTTTATTACTTGCAAGTCTGAAAATTAAATAGGAGAGAAAGTCGTTTGTGCATTATAAGTAGTAGTGATAACAGCTAATCAAATCAACTTTCTTAATAAGTTTCACAAAAAGACAAAGAATGGCTCGTACAAGTGTACAACCCACATTCCAAAAGAGCAATTGGGAGACACCTTAAATCAAAAGAACAAATAAATGCCATCTATAAATATACAAAAGTTTGGTGAGAAATCAACTCATAACATTATTTGGATGTGATTTTATTTATTTGGAAGTGTCAAAAAACATACTTCTTTTGTATCCAAATGATTGTCGTATCGACGAAAGACATATTCCTTCCGTCTTAAATAATTGTTTACCGACAAAAAAAATACATAATTTAAAAAAAACATCGTCGATACAAATTTTTATTTCTTACTTTTGTATAATGACGGTTTTACCGTTAACTAACTAATTCAAAACTTCTTTAATGTTTGTAAGAATAACGTGAGGTGATGGTATTATGGTAAATTTGAACTAAATTCTCTATCTATTTTTGAAAGAGTAAACTACACCATTCGTCCTTGTGATATACGTTGACCATCAAGTTTCGTCCTTTGAACAAAAAAATTGCACCGTTGGTCCTTAACTGCGAAACGTTACTCATCGTTGGTCCCTCACCCTAACTGGTTGGACTAACGGGCGTTAAGCCTTATTAAGTGGAGGGTATATTTATCTTTTCCCACAAAAAAAAAAAAAATAAATAAATAAAAATAAATAAATAGTGTTCCACCCAAAAAAAACAAACAGATTGGTATCCCATTATATTATCCAACTTTATAAAAGCATGTCTTCTTCTTTTACAAAAGCCAGCTCATTGTTTCTTCTTCTGTTCACCTTCTTTATAACCAGAAAAAAGAAAACCGATCACCAGAAAAATTACCATCGATCTTCTATACACCGAAAACCAACTACCTTGAACTTTCTTTAACCACGTGGCTTGAAGTAACTACAACCCGTCAGATCTCTCCACGTGGCTTGAATCCATAATAACCGAACTTGACCCGACTCTCTCTAACGACCTTCAGTCCATTCGAGGCAACGCCATATACCCACCTTCGAAAAAACAGAAACATTTAGACCCGGGTCAAGTTCAATCCGACACACAAGAGAATAGGGTACGGCTAGTGCACACGCTTATCATTGTTGTTGATATTCAAGTGGGTTTTATCACTTTATGTATGTTTTAATGGTGGGATCTACGAAGATGATCATGGATCTACGATGAAAACCTTGGTTAAGTGGATGGTTGTGGATGATGATATAGATATGAAACACCTTTCTGTTAATCTTTACCACATATGAGACAGTCTTGATGATGATGAGGGAGGCGGCGTGGTGATGGTGGTGGCTGTGGTGGCTAACTCGAACCAAACAAACCCCAGTCACAAACTTAACACGACCCTTATCAAAAACCTTAATCAAACACATCCTTGGCTCCTCTTGATGGTGATGGCAGCAGGAGGTGGGTGGTGGCAGCTGTGGCGGTTGGTGGTGAGGCGGTGGGCTGTGATGATTATTAAGAGAGAAGGAGGAGATGGAGTAAAAGGGAGGTGCTAGAGAGTAGATAAGATAAACATACAAAAAATAATCATCACAAAAAATATACAGAAACTTAAAGTGCAGGGGTAGCAGATTTTTAATGGATAGGTTTCATATGGTATAAGGCGGGGTAGCAGAGGGTAGCAGATTTTATGAGGATGGTGGGTTAGTGTTTGTTGATTGAAGGTGTTTGTTTATAATGAGGAAGATGATGGGGTTATCTTTGTTGAAGATAATGTAGTCAAACATGGTACAAGAAACAAGTGGTGTGGGTGGGAAAAGACAAATATACCCTCCACTTAACAAGGCTTAACGCCCGTTAGTCCAACCAATTACTGTGAGGGACCAACGATGACTAACGTTTCGCAGTTAAGGACCAACGGTGCAATTTTTTTTGTCAAAGGACAAAACTTGATGGCCAACGTATATCACAAAGACGAATGGTGTAGTTTACTCTTTTTGAAATAGACAATGAATTTGAAACAACCCGAAATAAAAATATTGACAATAACTATGGGACGAATGGAATACAATTTAACAAAAATGAGACTAATACATTTTCAACCAATCAAATATTATCCCCTCACAAAACACTTTTTTGATTGGTTGATCCAACAAAAAAAGAAAAAAAAATCGTATTATTTTGAGGAATCCTAAAATGAAAATAAATATAATAATTTTAGGACGAAAGGAGTAGTTTTTTTTTTTTTTTTATATATATAATAGGAAAAAACCTAGTGATGAGAAACACAACTTTGTCAAAAACAACTTATTACTTAGTAAATTATGAGTGTTAGGAAAGTTACATGAGTCGCATGTAACATGTGCTTTTTCCGCGAAAGTGTCCTCAATGACGATGTGTTGATCAAGTGGATTCGGATGTTGCCATCGTACTTTAGTTTGCTAGATTTCTGTATTTCAATATCTCTATGCTTGTTTTATGGTCGAGTAGTGTAGTTTTTAGGTTATGTCTAAGTTATTATTAGCTTAAAATCTAGTAAGAACTGTTGATGTATTACTTTCATACCTAGAGCTGGCATAACAGGTCACACGAACATGTTAAGGTCAAACACGAACACGACCTGTTAGCTTATCGTGTCAATTTTCTCAAACACGAACACGACACGAACTTTAACAGGTTAACCTGTTAAATACCTGTTAAGAACCTGTTAACAATTTACATGCATAGAAAGAACTATATAGACCCACAGAAACATACATACAGAAGTAATAGAACATTATCACATATTCACATCACAATTTCACAAATCTTAAGTCTTAACTAATACATAATGATAATAAACTTAACATTACAAAAGTTCACAAATCTTTAAGTGTGCCGAGAATCGGGATTGTTGACTGAGTTTGAAGCACCTGATTCAGGACCACCATCAAGCGACATCGACATTATATCTTCAGTGAGCTCTTAAAAAGACCTTAACATATTGCTCGTAAACGTATGCAGCACCACTGAAGTACGGTATCACCAACCAGCATGTTACAATTAGCTTAAGGTATGACCAGAATGGGAGCCTGAAAATGCCAACCATTACATTATCAGTAAATATTACTTTCACAAAAACAATGGAAGATACACACCATACAGTCATACAGATAATCAAAACAAGATATTAAGCACATGGTTAATACTATCGAAGCTTACGTGCAGATTAGGTACAACACTACAAGGTACTCCCTCGGTCCGAAATTAATTATGATGTTTGGGTAAAACTATATACGCCTTCTCATTTTTCCAACTTTGAGGTTAATTTGCATCGTTCTTTTAGTACTCTATTGTCTAAAATAAGCACTAGTCAATTAACTAAAAATCTACACTTGTTCATCATAATATTCTTGACTTTATCATAAGATTTAGTTGATATGATCTTCACCTAAAAGATGTATTTTCTGGCCTACCATCATACATGATTTTCACATGTGCCTTCATAAAACGAACTCAAATTCTTACACTAGAAATATTACAGCCAATTAGCAGAGATCTACATCCTCAAATGATATCCAAATAGTATCTTTAAAGGAGTTACTCTCAGGTCAACAATAAGTCTTAGGAGTCGATTTCCATAGCATCACAATAACTATTAAACTAAGTCAATAGCGAAACTCGAAAGGATGTAACTAAACTCAATACAAAGAAAATTAAAGAAAATTACCATTCAATGAGTTTGGCAAAGGTAAGCTCAAAGAGAGTAATCATGGAATACAAAACCCAATAAGTAAGCCATTGCTGATCATCCACTGGAGACTTGGTCTCAATCGCCCTGATTGATGCATATCTATTACAACATTAAATAAACCTCATTCATAATCCATTTGTTAAACCATAAACAAAACCAAACCAACATAAACACAATCGAAATCAAACTTACTGTAAGATAATAAATTCATTCAAGGCCTAATAGTGGCGCGTGATGTATGGGATCGGAAAGAGGAGAAGGAGAGGGTTGTTTTGGTGAGGGCGGTGAGGTGAGGTGACCGACGGTGGAGTGGTGGTGTGTGGTTGAAGCCGGCGGAGGCTATGGAGTAAGAGGGAAGAGAGAGAGAGTTTTATCTTTTTCTTATTTCTATGAGTTAACTGTAAATCTGTAATGGGGAGGCGGATAAATGAGTAGGGTATTTTTATTTAACAGGTACTAACAGGTCTAACAGGTCTGACCTATTAAGACCTGTTAACATAACAGGTCTTAACAGGTCAGACCTGTTAAGACACGAAACCTGTTAAAGGTCAAACACGAACCTGTTAAGACCAGGTCGTGTCGTGTCGTGTTAACAGGTTTCGTGTCAAAATTGCCAGCCCTATTCATACCCATCGAGGTTAACTAAAGGTTGTGAGTTCATGTCACGTTGAGTGTAATTGTGAGATAAGACATACAAGAGAAAAATTGTCATTGAAAAAAATTATTATTATTATTATTATGGTTTGTTTAACATGTGCCCTAAGGGCACAAATTAAGCATACTAAAAAGACACCGGGGCCCACATAAATGTATTTTTCTGTAGATCCTTATGTCATTTTTTGTGAGTCCTGGTGTCCTTTTAGGGTGCTTAACTTGTGCGCTTAGGGCCCAAGTTAGAAAAATCCAAATTATTATTATTATTATTATTATATTATTTATTATTATTATTATTTTTTTAATAAAAAAATAAAAAGAAATAGAGAATGTCCGAGAAATGGAGGACATATATAGGAGGTTAGGTATGACCGTACAAGTCCAGCTGGGGGAGATCTACCAGTCACGTGAGGAGCAAGTGGCACGGGAGACACGTGGAGAGATATAAGTGGCGTGGGTCCCACCGAGTAGTAGTATATCATGGGTGTTGATTTTGACCCTTTGAAAACAAGTTCATTGTTACTACAGGATTTCCACGTCATCGTCTCTATCCATTTTTGGATAACGTTTGATTACACTTCACCATCAACCCCATGATTCTAGATCTTTTTCCTTTGACTTTTTCAATAAAATATAAATTTTTTTTAATGAAATGCAAAAAATATGGTAAAATAATTTTTCAAAACAAAAATCATAAAACTGTCATTTTATTATTAAGGAAGTGATAATCACATCACATAAATTGAGACACACATTTATGCACATATCATGTTATAACAATGCATTAGAGCATGGAGTGTGGTGGCGGGTTTTTCTCGCCACTCCAACGTGGCAGCTTCGCCAGTCTTCGCCGGCCACCGCCACCATACCAACACCCTTCGCCGGTTGGAGTCTCGCCATTTCAACGACGCAGAACAAGACAAACACTTTCTCTGTTAATTTGTTTGTGTTTGTGTTTGTGTTTGTGATGTGTTTGTGAGGGTGGGCCCAAATGAAGAGGTTTGAGCTAGTTGTGATTGGGGGGTATTTTTAAGTGAGTGATGTGGAAGTAATGTGGCACAAGTGGGGCTCAAATAAAGAGCTTTGGGTTCACCACCATACCCCATGCTCTTAGTGATTTGATATAGTTGTGTGTGCCTCAATTTTTGTGATCTAAGTATCAATTTTCTTATCATTAACTTCAATTACGAGATGATTTAAAAAAAAAGAGAGAAAACACCACACATTAACATGCTACCGCATTTTGTGAACTTTGTTTGTACAAATTATGTGGTTCTAATCGAGTCTTGCAAAATTGCAGTGAATGGAACGCCTCCTACCATGGTCTTCGTTAAAAGAACAACGTCTCAAACTAGTGCCATCAAGGACAAAGATTTCGGTCTTCATGGGCTTATTGCGGACGATCTTAGAATTTATATTCGTTACTATATATATGGTCAAAATTGAGTATGGCGGAGGTCATCACATACCATTTGTTCATATTAATTTTACGAAAAGATGTTGATTTGAATCGGTATCTGATTATGCATGGGTGGTAACAGGAGGGCGGCATGTGCACCTAGTGAGAAAAAAATTATGGTGCAAATTTTATTTATTTATTTATTTTTATTTTTTTTGAATTTGCCCTTGTAAAAATCAATTTGTAGTATAATTTTTAAAATTTATCAAAATGTGCCCCTCAAGCAAAATTTTATGACTCTACCGCTGTGACTATGTGATATTGGCCGTGTTGCAACTTCTTATGACTACAACATGTCTCGATGGCGCACTACTACAATGTATGCTACAAATAAAAGAATGGCGTAGATATATGAGAGGTGCGGCTGAACGGTAAAATAAACTTTTACAAAGAAAAAATCGAGCAAACGAAAACATACATCAAAAATACTTGCCGAGTTACCAGAACAGGAATGGTCCAAAAGTTAAAGTTCAAATAATTTAAATGTCCTCTCTTTTAGAAAATGAAGATAAAAACAAGTATTTGTTGTCGGCTTTTGATGAATATTCACATGGCCAAAATGCACTTAAATAAACTTCAGTTTTTCATAAACTAGCATGTATTTTTAGTATGCCATAAGTTTCAAATGTACCTTGATGTATAAAATGCTCATATGAGTTGTAAGTTGTTTTTTATTCACCAAATCTGTATTCCTAGCATGTGAACTTTTCATAGCATGTCATTGATATATAAATTGAGCTTTTCAGAAAAGCAAGTTCGAAAGTCTATTAAGTAGTGAAATAGATCTAAAGGAAACAAGATTAAATCCGTAATCTATCATACTATCATAGAGGGCCCTTAATGTGAAATGGGCTTTCATAAGGATCAGCTTTTCGAATTATGTTAGGCCCACTATGGGGCTAGTTTGGGCCGATAATTGAGCTGATCACAAGTACCATGATCCATCACAGCTTGTAGTAGAGAACTAGAGATATTAGCTCATTTTTGTGTGTCTAAACTACATTGTTAAAATTTTAATTGTTTTGGATATCACAGTAATCACACCCATGATTGTGCTTTAGTTGAAGTTGACATTAATACTAGATGATGGATTGATGAGTAAACAATTGGTTGTTTTGGGTGACTTAAACCTCTATGCGTAATAAAGCTTAAGGATACAACTGAACCTGTTTGTTAATCTACAAATTAGTTTAAAGTTCTTTGGGATTTGGAAAGAACTCTACTAAAGGGTTGTTTACTAAATTATTTGGTTTGGATATAAGTCTAATTAGCCTCATACATGGGAGAGAGAAGCTTTAAGGCTGAACCCAATGACGACATGAATTGACTCCGTCACATCAGCTTTCTCTCTCCGACGACTTGAGACGATCAAGTTACCACAGAAATAATCGAATATATTAAAAAGGTATAATGTACTAAAAGGGGATTTTTTTATTTTTATTTTTTTTTACTGTTTTTTTTGTGTGTAAACACTCGGTCGTTTAAACGACCGAGTTTGGTGTTTTGTCACTTGGCGACCGATCACGACTAGGGGTGTGAATCGGGTCGGGTCGGTCGGGTTCGGGTCAATTCGGGTCAAGGCTAAAAAATCCATACCCGAACCCGACCTTATTAAAAGTCGGGTTATTCGGGTTCGGGTCAATTCGGGTCGGGTCAATTCGGGTCGGGTCAACTCGGGTTCGGGTCTGGGTCAATTAAAAATTATACAATTTTTGTGTTTGTAACTTGAAAATTAAAATTATAAAATAACTATAAGAGAAACAAAGTTGCAAATTCAGTTCAACTTTTGAGTTTAAATAGCTACTTATTTAGTCAACAACATTTACGTTACATATAGAAAACTAAGATTTTTGTTGCAGTTGCTAAAAAATTGTTGCAGTATGGATGATGAAATTTTGATAATAGCTATATCTTAATAATACTCTTTCTTTTAGACATGAAAACTAAATAAAAGGACACAACAACAACAAGACATAACCATAACACTACATAAAGGAAAAAATACAACTATAAACAACTCATAATTTCTGTGACCAAATATGATGGAGTAAAGTACCAGGTCCCATTCACAATTTAAATCAAGAAACAAAGGGAACTTATTAATGTAACGTAATATAGTGGTCAACTCACTACAATATAGTCATATAGATATTGGATAGGATATGGGCTACTAACTTCCTAACTATAATATGGGCCTTAGTTTATGTATAAAATCAGAAAGGAAAAAAAAATCAAATTCGGGTCATTCGGGTTGACCCGAACCCGAATAAGAAACATATATTAGACCCGAACCCGACCCTATTTAAAACTCGGGTTAGTCGGGTTGACCCGAATTGACCCGAATATATATTTTGACCCGATTGACCCGACCCGAATAGTCTAATTCGGGTTCGGGTTCGGGTTCGGGTCGGGTCGGGTCGGCCTTTTTGACACCCCTAATCACGACCATCTAGGCTCTAGCCATAATGGCCCGACCGAAGGCGATCGCTGGGTCGACCGACCCCTCTTCCACCATTGCGTTCAGCCTAAGAATTTTCCCAATTAAGAGAGTAAGGGTGCGTTTGGTAGAGAGAAATTCAGAGAAAAGAAATGAAGTAGAGAATAGAATCTTAAATAATAGAAATCAGTAGAGAATTTTATTCAATTCTAATGTTTGGTAACAACAGAGACTTGACCCGAGAAATGAAAATTTTTTTATTTAAATAATATTTTGTCTAAATAAAAATTCTTAAAAAATATTTAAAAAAATTATTTTAAAAAAAATATATCTTTTTTTTTTTTTAAATTTATTTTTTAAAAATTTATGTACTTTCTTTAAAAAAAATTATTAAAAAAAACTTATTTTTTTAAAATGTATTTACTTAAAAAAAAAAAAAAAAACTTGTTTTAAAAAAAATATATTTTTTAAAATGTATTTATTTAAAAAAAACTTATTTTTTTAAAAAAATATTTTTTATTTTTTCTAAATAACAATTTTTAAAAAAATATTTATTTATTTTTTTTTTTTAAAATATTTTAAAAAAATTATTTAAAAAAAAATATATCTTTTTTTTTAAATTTATTTTTTAAAAATTTATGTACTTTCTTTAAAAAAATTATTTTTAAAAATTATTTTAAAAAAATATTTTTTAAAAATGTTTTTATTTAAAAAAAAAACTTGTTTTTTAAAAAAAAATGTTTTTTAAAAATGTATTTATTTAAAAAAAATTATTTTATTAAAAAATATATATATATATATTTTAAAAAAATAATTTGTTTACATATATATTTTTTTTAAAACAAAATCCATTATTTAACAAAATTATAGTCGTAAAAAAAAAAAAAAAAAAAAAAAAAAAATCAAAATAATAATAATTCATTTCTCCAATTTCTCCACCAAAATAAGGGAAATGGAGCTAGCCAAATTACACTACCCAAGTCTCTCAATTTCTCTCCATTTATATTCCAAATTCTCCGTTTTTTCAATTCTCTGTGTACCAAACAAGAGAAATGGAACCATTTCCAATTCTCTTGCCTCAATTCCCGCTACCAAACACACCCTAAAGGTTTTGGGCCTACAACCGCTAAGTTATAAAGCCTCCATACAGATTTGTAGAATTGCTTCCGACTTATAGCGTTTAAGTGAAAAAATGAATCAACGGCAAATGTTTAATCAGTATAAATGCACAATTTATGCAAATAAACTACTACTAAAAAGAGTTGATATCCTCTTACGTTCAAAATGAACATTATTAGCCATTTTGGTAATGTTGATAGAGCATGTCAAAAAACATATATTTTATTTTTACTAATAGCTAGACCTTCAGTATATATTTTGTTTTTAATCGGATAGCATAACATAACATATCATATTTACCGAAGAAAAAAGTATTACAACTATAGGTTATTCGAAGAGGGTGAACATCTTAACTCAGATTTATATGATTTGATTGAGGTATCCGTGACTACTAATCCATTTGGTGATGATTTAGAATCTTCTTGTATTTTTCATATTTATATCCATTCATTGTATTTATATCCACTATATCCGTCCTACAATAAGTGTTTATATTTATATCCACTCATTGTATTTTTAAGGCTACCCACAATAAGCTGGGTTGAAGTCGGTTGCATGGGGTTGGCGGTTGAATTCGGTCAAGTGTGAAGTGGGTTGAGGAGTCAACCGATTGAGACAATCGGTCACTAAAGCATATTTGTGTTGCGGTGTGTGTTTTAATTAATTAAAAAGTTATTTTTGTGGGGGTATGTTTTTTTGTAGAGTAGGTTGTCTTACGGTGTCGGTCGTAGGTCGCAAAAGAGAGAAAACTGATATGTGAGGAAAATGAGGGTGAGTTGTTAGGTTGGGCGCGTCAATAAGATATTCAATCGGTCGTGAGTTGATTGACCGACATTTGAGTCCGTCAACATTTTTAGTCGACATGCCGATCGACACAAACACACACATACAAACAAAAATCTCACTTTTTCATTTAATTTCTGACCGTCTCCACTGTTGTGGTAAAAAGTTACATGTAGATAACCACTGAAAGAAAGCTAATGTGGCGGGTGGTTGTCGAGGAGGTAGGGACTACTAAGAGCACTTGTAACAATAACTTGCAAATGCAAAAATGCAAGTTAAGGTTTAACATTCCCGAGTTATACCAAGTTAACCACACCGTCATCCAAGTTAAAGTGGTGTTAAAGGTTGGGTGTTAACCTAATACTGTGCGTTATTTGTTTTTTTTTTTTTCAATTCTATCTCTAAATGAGGGGTTGTTTTTGTAAATTGTTGGTGAGTTAAGGTTTAACCTTCGAAATGTTATGAAAGTAGGTGTTTTTTTGGGTGAGTTAAGGTGAAATGTTAAAACTGATGTGGCGCTGACGTGACAAATCGTAAACGGGTGAGATTTGAAGGAGTGTAAAAAACAAATTGAAATGTGAATGAGTAAAACTAAAATGGAAGTTTGAGGTTTTCACACACATCTCATCCGTCAGTCACTTTCGTGGGGGGATTGCGGAATGATTTACAGAAAACGCAATAGCTGACTTCCTTGGTTGCGGATCGGGTCGGTCCATCAAATATTTAAAAAATCCAACTCTCAAAGGAAGGAAGGAAGGAGAAGAAAAAGAAGGCATATCTGACTTTTTATTCCACCCTCCTCATTAGCATATTCCCACACCCGATCCATCCATCCCTAATTATACGTCTTACTATTATTTAATTCAATTTCTGATCCGTAAGTATGTAGTCCAACTGTTTGATCAAATTCCCCTTAAAAAAACATTTTATTATTTCATATTACTAGCTATTAGTCTTTGTGTAATGTACTAGTACTAGTAGTAACAACCCATAGGTCAGGGGTTCGATCCTCACTCCCTACAGAAGGCCGGAGCCTCTCTACCTTAGGTAGGGGTAAGGCTGTCTACATCTTAACCTCCCCGTACACCGAAAACGGTAGCCGTGGAAGACGGCATTGGGAGTTACTTTACTTTACTTTACTAACTAGTAGTAGCAACAATTTATTTCTAACTAGTTATACGTCTTACTATTATTTAATTCAATTTCTGATCCGTTGGTAAGTATATATGTACTCCAACTGTTTGATCAAATTTCCCCCTTAGTAACATTTTATTATTTCATATTACTAGCTATTAGTCTTTGTGTAATGTGCTAGTACTAGTATTAAGGGGTTCGATCATCACTCTCTACAAAAGGCTGGAGGTACTTTCTACATTTGGTAGAACTTGAAGCAGCCTCTCTACCTTATGTACGGGTAGGGGTGAGCATATGACCCGAACGGTCCGCGGTCTCGGCTTTTGGGCTAATTCGGTCCTCATTCCGGTCCGGTCCGGACCAAAACCGACGAATTTGGCCTTGCTGGACCGGACCGACCACATTCGGTCCGGTCTCGGTCTAGGCTTTTGTCCGAACTCGGGTCTCGGTCCGGTCCGGTCCGGTTTTCAGACCGTGCACACCCCTATGTAGGGGTAAGGCTGTCTACATCTTAACCTCTCCCAAACACCGAAAACGGTACCCGTGAAAGACGGCATTGGGAGTTACTTTACTTTACTAACTAGTAGTAGCAATAATTTATTTCTGACTAGTTTTATTTGCCATCATTTCTAGGTTGCTGTTGTTGAGGTGAACATCTTATTAATTAGGAGTATGATCCATCGCGTGAATTATTATTAATTAATAAATAATAATGAAGCGTTTTGTCTACATTAACGACGATGATTTATCTAACGACCTTTACTGCGATAACCGTATCTCCAACCGGAAATACACTTTGTTAAACTTCCTCCCCAAAAACCTATGGGAACAGTTCAGGTACCTCTTTATTATACATATACATACAATGGCTTTTGTGCGTATCCCTACTGATAGTGTTTCAAACAATTACTTAGGGTGTGTTTGGAGCGGGCTTATAGGGGCTTACAGGGACTTGAGCTTTTAAAATAAGCTTTGTTTGTCATACAGGCTTATGAAAGCTTTTATAAGCCATATGCCCAAGCAAGTTGAAACGGGCTTATGGGGGCTTATAGTTAGTCAAATTACTTGAATACTCTTCAAAATATAATGAATTATCACGCAAAAGCTTTTGAATTTATTTTGATGTATTTTTGTGCGATTTTACATTAATAATCTTCAACTCTAACTAATTCACCAAAATTTGATGTATTTTATACATATACAATGGCTTTTGTGCGTATCCCTACTGATAGTGTTTCAAACAGTTACTTTTAGGCTGTGTTTGGCGCGTGGCTTATATGGGCTTGAGCTTGTAAAATATGCTTTGTTTGTGTAGCTTTTAAAAGCCATAAGCCTCCATAAGCCCTTGAGACGGTCTTATGGGTGCTTATAGTTAGTCAAATTACTTAAATACTTCTCAAAATATAGTTGATTATCACGCAAAAGCTGGAAATATATATTAGAATTTAATTTGATGTATTTTTGTACGATTTTACGTTAATAAGCTTCGGCTCGATTAATTCGCCAAAATTTGATGTATTTTATGCGACTTTACATTAATAAGCTTCGCCAAACATACCATTAATGATATTGCAAATATGTGATTAATCCTGTGAGATTGAACTCATTTAGGAGATTTCGCAACTAATATTATCATTTTGTTTTCTTCAATAGTTACTTATGTTTTACCAATACGGGCTAACTCTTTTTTTTTTTTACAAATGTGTTTATGCAGCCGGTTTATGAACCAATACTTTTTGTTGATTGCGTGTCTTCAACTATGGCCGCTTATAACGCCAGTCAACCCTGCTAGTACATGGGGTCCCCTCATTTTTATATTTGCGGTCTCGGCTACGAAAGAGGGATGGGATGACTACTGTAGGTATTTGTCTGACAAGAAAGCGAATGAGAAAGAAGTGTGGGTTGTTAGGCAGGGCTCTAAGAAACTAGTAAGTCGATATATTTCTCAAACTTCTGTTCCTATGTTTCACCAATCATCTTACACATTAACATGGTCGACTTTGATGTGTAGATTCAAGCTCAAGAGATTTACGTTGGTAACCTGGTGTGGCTTCGTGAAAATGATGAAGTTCCATGTGATCTCATTTTACTTGGTACATCCGAACCACAAGGAGTCTGCTATGTGGAGGTATGTATGTATCATGTAATTTACTATCATAAAATCATTAGAGAATCTCGTATGATGGCAATAACGTTGGAAGAAAAAGACAACAAAGTAACAATAATGAGTATAGCTTATTATCCGTCTTGAAGATCTCAAGTGGCCCATCTAATAATTTCATTAGTGCTTTTGGTAGAAAATACTCAAATAGATCACCTTGCTGGTACAAACAAACCATCTGCAGTCTTATGATAAGACTGCTCAAAAATCCTTTATGGCAGTATAGGTCAATAGCGTTTTTCTTTAGTTTAAGACCCTCTACTCTTCTTTCTTATCAAGTTAATGAAATGAGTAGTTTATACATTTCGTTTCGTGTTTCTTTCTACCTTTATATCATATGACAGCTTCTAACAACCATATAACATAATTTGCAGACAGCTGCCCTAGATGGCGAGACTGATCTTAAGACAAGGAGCATACCTCCTGCTTGCATGGGTATTGACTCTGAATTGTTGCACAAAATCAAGGCAAGATTTGCGCACACTTTATCATTTGAGGAGACTTTTTGATCATTCCCTCACATTGTTTTATGATTATTCGTAAATTTGTATTTTTTTTGGCAGGGTGTGATCGAGTGCCCAACCCCAGATAAGGACATTCGAAGGTTTGATGCAAATCTACGACTGTTTCCTCCATTTCTGGATAATGACGTCTGCCCTTTAACCATAAAAAATACAATCCTCCAATCATGCTATTTGCGTAATACAGACTGGGCTTGTGGTGTTGCTGTATATACAGGTATCATATAACCAGATATTTTTGACTCGGTTATGCTTCCTTGATTGTATGGTCTTGTAGTTCTCTATATTTTTACTATAGGAGTAGATTTAGACTTAGCTGTATATTAGAGGTGCGTAGCTCTGATTGAACTTTAACGTGATCCATGATTTGTTTTCCAGGCAATGAAACAAAGATGGGAATGTGTAGAGGTGTAGCAGAACCAAAGCTTACTGCTATGGATGCAATGATTGACAAGTTGACTGGAGCAATATTCATTTTTCAGATTGTAGTGGTGATTGTTCTAGGCATAGCTGGGAATATATGGAAGGATACGGAAGCAAGAAAGGTTTGCAAGAGGATGTTAATTACAAACATATTGTAGAGTTCTTGATATAGTTTATTTAGTTTTGTGCATCATGTATCTAATGCCCCTTGCGTGCTATCTCATATCTTATGGAACTGAAACTCATGTTCATATTTTCTTTATGCAGCATTGGTATGTTCTTTATCCAGAGGAGGGTCCATGGTATGAACTACTCATCATCCCTTTGCGATTTGAGCTTCTTTGTTCCATCATGATACCCATATCTATAAAGGTAAGCATTTATTTTATCATCAATTTATTACTCTAGCTGAGAAGATTTTTATTTTTTGATCATATGTGGGGTCATAAATAAAGCCTTATTTTCTTAAAGACATGTGAAAAGTAGACGAGTACTGATACCTATAAGGCTATAAGTGTGCTATCACTCCCTTCATCTTTTATAGCGATAAATTCCAGTAAAAGCATATATACTAACAGAATAGAAAGTATTTAACCCATGTCGTATTCCGTTTTAACAAATAAAGCCTTAAATACTTGTTCTCAAATCAACAAGTATTTCGATCTGTTTTCTGTGTAATGTACTCTGAGCTTCCGAGCTTTAAAGATTCTTACACGCACCTCTGGCAGGTGTCATTAGATCTGGTTAAGAGTTTGTACGCAAAGTTCATCGATTGGGATAAACAGATGGTTGACGTAGAGACTGGAACTTCAGCAAATGCAACAAAGTAAGAATCACAGTTTTTTTTATAAACGTGTTTGCACATGTCTACCTCACATTCAGTTTATTGGTATGTTTTTTTCTTTAATATGGCAGCACAGCAATAAGTGAAGACCTGGGACAAGTTGAGTACATACTGACAGATAAAACTGGGACGCTTACAGAAAACAAGATGATTTTTAAGAGATGTTGCATAGCGGGTACATTTTTTGGTAACGAGAATGGAGATGCTGTTAAAGGTTCGACTTCTTTTCTCAAATTTTAGTTCATTGACTTCTATTTAATCCCTGGTTTATTTATGGGTTTAATATGGTATCACTTTATGCGTATTCTGCTGTCTTATTGGAATTTGCCATGTCTTGCTTGTTACAGATGTGGAGCTACTCAATGCCATCAATACTGGTTCTCCAGATGCTACTAGATTTCTTACAGTTATGGCAATATGCAACACTGTCATTCCTATTAAAAGGTTATTCCTCGTCAAGTATTGGTCCACTTTTCTTTCTGCAAACTGCAGACAATTTTAGACATATTGTTATTGAGTAGCGGTGGGTCGATATATGCTGAATGGGTCGATATATGTGACCGTGTTTCATAGACCCATATGCCTATGAATCGGTCGACGTGTGCTGTGTTTCATGTGAAACAGGGTAGGAGACGGGTCAAACAGGTTACAGTTTTCCAAAGTCTATATTTAATGCATGCAATCTTCTAAATCATTCGTATCCGAAAAATTAGATGTTTATTGGGTTAATGTTGTTTTGCTAATTACACATGATTAGCTAATTATAAAATGACTAAAACTTGTTGTAGTGTAATGTACTAAAATGGCCTGTTTCTGCCTGAACCCGATTTGACACATCACCAAAGCTTCCTTACACACCCATCTTTCCTTTTCTATTAGCAAGTATGGTGATTCTTTATGGTTTTGTCTTGTCTGCATGGTCTATTTGTTGCTGTAACTGATTATCTTCTAAACTACAGTTCAAGTGGCATAGTCTCATATAAAGCGCAGTCGCAGGATGAGGAAGCTCTAGTGCGTGCAGCTGCTTCCATGCATATGGCTTTTGTTAACAAAAATTCTAATATACTTGGTATGGATCCGTCTTTTTCTTTATGCATTTGACTTGATTGGTAAAGTAAAATTTTTGTAAATTACTTGTTTCTTCATTTTCAGATATCGATTTCAATGGTTCATTGATTCAGTATGAGGTGCTGGATTACCTGGAGTTTACATCTGATAGGAAAAGAATGTCGGTAGTTGTTAGAGATTGTGCTAGCCGGAAAATCTTCCTTTTGTCCAAAGGAGCAGATGAAGCTATTCTCCCCTGTGCGCGTGCTGGTATTATTTATTGTCTTTTAATCACTCCTTATATGATATTACAAAGTGTACAATGCATTACCCATGTTTCATGCGTTTTTCGTGACAGTAGTGGTGTCTATTAGTCTTTCCAAAGATTTGTAATTGTATAGTTATACTTATTTCACGGATATACTGATTGAATATTAGTGAGTTGTAGTTTACCCTGCATATTTTGACTCCTTTATATATATACTTTTGGCGTTTGAAGGAAAAAAATGTTTTTATGGATTTGCATTGTAGCTATTGATCTTAATTTTGTATATGTCGGACTGTGGCAGGACATCAAACAAAGACATTTTCAGAAGCTGTAGATCAATATGCCCAAATGGGCCTACGTACGTTGTGTTTAGCTTGGCGTGAAATAAATGAGATTGAGTATCAAGATTGGTCTGCAATGTTTAAAGAGGCTAATAGCACATTAGTTGACAGAGAGGTACAGAAAACACATGGACAGATTTTGTGTGTGTGTGTGTGTTTACATATAATTCATACCTGTAATATTATCTTTGTAGTGGAGAGTGGCGGAGGTTTGCCAAAGATTAGAACATGACCTTGAAATACTTGGGGTTGCTGCTATAGAGGACCGGTTACAGGTAAATTTATAGTTTCTGCAAATATAAGTTTTTTCAGTTGTTTCTGCAAATAGAAATTTTTTCAGTTGTATATGGAGGGTCAGACCCATTTCTATCTTGTATATTGTGCAGGATGGTGTGCCAGAGACGATTGAAACACTCAGAAAAGCTGGGATAAATTTTTGGATGCTGACTGGAGACAAGCAGAATACTGCTATACAGATTGCTCTGTCATGCAATTTTGTTTCCCCTGGTAAACCACATACGTATTCCTGTCTGTGCATGTAGATAGAATTTGAATCCTACCAACGCGATTTAGTTAATGTTTTAACTTGTTTTAGAACTTAGATTCTCAGATTTTTTGCTTTGTTAATCTTACAATTTACTTGCTGGAATACAGAACCTAAAGGCCAACTTCTTTTGATTAACGGGAAAACGGAAGATGAAGTTTGCAGAAATCTGGAAAGAGTTTTGCTCACAATGAGAATAACAAAAGCAGAACCTAAGGTTACCGCTCATATTTTCTTATTTTACCAACAATTCAATTGTTTATGCTGAATGCATGGGTTATATGGTATAGCAAAATAAAAAAATAGAAACTACATACCTGAGCATAAATGATCTCTTTTCTGCTTTCTTTTATCTAATATTTCTTCAATTTTCATGATACATCCTGTGTTTGATCTGATTTAGATTTCTTACATTGTTGCAGGATGTGGCTTTTGTCATTGATGGATGGGCTCTTGAAATTGCTCTCAAGTATTACCGAAAAGCATTCACAGAGTTAGCAATATTGTCACGAACAGCTATATGTTGTCGGGTTACCCCATCACAGAAGGCACAGGTGCCTATACTTTTTTATCACCTTTTATTTTGTAAGCGTTATCTTGGATTCTCTATAATGATGTCACTAGCTGTATATCGATTACCAGAGATGGATGATCTGATACAAGGATTTTTTTCTAGGCATCATTTGCTTGATTACATCATCTCCCCTAAAGTTTTGATTCACTATATTATTGCAGCTTGTAGAGCTTCTTAAATCTTGTGATTACAGAACTCTCGCCATTGGAGATGGTGGAAATGATGTGAGAATGATCCAACAAGCTGATATTGGTGTTGGCATAAGTGGGAGAGAAGGACTACAGGCAGCAAGGGCGGCTGATTATAGTATCGGGAGTAAGATCTAAAACTCTATTTATTA
This sequence comes from Chrysanthemum seticuspe, assembly GCA_019973895.1. Taxonomy (NCBI): domain Eukaryota; kingdom Viridiplantae; phylum Streptophyta; class Magnoliopsida; order Asterales; family Asteraceae; genus Chrysanthemum; species Chrysanthemum seticuspe. The sequence continues at coordinate 916,214 of BPTQ01000001.1, read as the reverse complement.
ATGATTTTAGATGGTTACTGAAAAATGATGGATTGGAAAGATATAAACAAAATTGATCTTGTTTCCGATTCTTACTTTGCAGAGTTCAGGTTCCTTAAACGATTGATACTTGTCCATGGACGATATTCATACAACCGCACTGCGTTTCTATCACAATATTCATTCTATAAATCCTTACTCATATGCTTCATCCAGATATTGTAAGTTTCTTTGAAATGTTTAATATCTTTATTCAGTTTCCAATATAATTATTTTCGTAATAATTAAAGAATATATTTATGCAAGCTCTGACTTTAGAGACTTTTCAGCTTCTCGTTTGTCTCAGGTGTCTCTGGAACCAGCCTTTTCAACTCTGTGAGCCTCATGGCTTATAATGTTTTCTACACCAGTGTTCCTGTTTTAGTCAGTGTCCTTGATAAAGATCTCAATGAAAAAACGGTTATGCAGCACCCACAAATATTATTTTACTGCCAAGCAGGGAGGTTAGAGTTCTTTCTTTGAAGGAACTAATGAGAATTTACAGCACAATTTTATCTTTATAATTTAACGCGTGATTAATATTTTTGTGATACAGGCTTCTCAATCCTACCACATTTGCTGGATGGTTTGGGCGTGCTCTTTTTCATGTGAGTGGTATTTCTTAGTTACAGTTTTGTTTTTATTCTTATGATCACATCTCACTCATCATCATTAAAAATATGTATTAACTAGACTTTTTTGTGGTGGTTACTTTTTTGTTAGGCAATTGTTGTGTTTGCAATAACTATGCATTCATATGCCTTTGAGAAAAGCGAGATGGAAGAAGTTTCAATGGTGGCACTGTCTGGGTGTGTTTGGTTGCAGGCCTTTGTAGTCACGTTAGAAACCAAGTAAGTTACCACGACTCAAATTGTGATAAACTACTCATGTTTCTACGAGGAAGAATGAAAATACAAGTATAAATATGTAGTTTTTGGGTTCATTAATGGTCAAAAAGGAGAGACCGGACCCCTTTTTTTCAAGCGCTTCCATCCAACTTGACTGAATTGTGAATACGTATATTACTTGCCATGTACTGTTTTAACTATTCATGATGTCGTGTGATCGTGTCATTGAAATTGATTCACTTTGTTTGCTGATTATATATTTCTGATGTATGCAGCTCCTTTACGATATTGCAGCATTTAGCCATATGGGGGAATTTAGTAGTTTTCTATATTATCAACTGGATCGTGAGTGCTTTGCCACGGTCTGGGATGTATACCATCATGTACCGCCTTGTCAGGCAACCAGCATACTGGAACACCATGTTTGTAAGTAATCATTGCTCTATTCCTGTATTTCATTTTCAGACCCATAATCACGTGTTAACCACATATAGTAGTTACTTTCTTGTTTATGTATGGTTTGTCTTGACACAAAATTATGCCTTTGCAGCTCATAGTAGCAGCAGGGATGGGCCCGGTGCTAGCTTTGAAGTACTTCAGATACACATACAGATCAAGTAAAATCAACATTCTCCAACAAGCCGAGCGCTTGGGCGGGCCGATTTTGACACTGGGAAACATTGAACCACAACCAAGATCATTGGACACTGATCTGGCCCCCATGTCAATTTCTCAATCCAAGAATGGTAGAAATTCTGTGTTTGAGCCTCTCCTCTCTGATTCACCAAGTGCCGTGAGACGGTCTTTCGGGCCCGGCACTACATTTGATTTTTTCCAGTCACCTAAATCTTCGAGCTATCCAAGAAATAAGGACAACTAACACCCGGGGAAGAAACATTTTTCAACATTTTTAGTAGTATAAAATCATAGAACTCGTACATTATGTAAAGCTGTACTTGAGGTTAGCAATTCTTGCTTTTAGTGTATCTGTAGCATCTGTTCTTTATAATCATGTCAACTTTCAATTCGTTTATCTGAGTATCTGAGTAAAAGATTAGTCGAAGACTAATTTTACTCTAAAAACTCCGACACAGTTTGAGCTATTACGAGGTACTGGTTTTATAAAAGTTACCTAAGTCTTGAAGGTGTCAAGTATAAACAATGCTCGTTGCAAACAAGCTTGAAGTTATCATGTCAACTTTTCGAAATGTGACGTTTAACTTAAACCCTGTGCATTAATCGTCGGTGAAAAGATTAAAAACCACAACCAAATTTTTTTTGTAAATCAAGTTCCTGCTGTAACTGTGGGTGCTAGTGTAACTTCCGATACTAATGGGGTGTTTGGATCAGCTTATTTAGCCGGCTTATGGGCTTATTTAACTTTGAAAAAGCCGATAAGCTCACTTATTAGAGCTTATTAACTTTAGCTTATTGGCTTAGGCCAATAAAATGAAGTTGATAAGGTCATAAGCTTCAATAAGTGAGCTTATCGGCTTTTCCAAAGTCAAATAAGCCCATAAGCCGGCTAAATAAGCTAATCCAAACGCCCTATAAACTTGGAAATTATCAGTATCTAGATTGACTTACAAAAATAACCAGTGAAACTTGTTTTTACTATCCATTATTGACATGGTTAATGAAGACCACAGTATATATGTTTTCTTGCCAAATAAGTAGTGATTGTTGTTTTCGATAAGTTTCCTTCCTTTGCAGTCTCACGTGTGGATCCATTACCTGCCAATCACGTGCTACCTAATTTAGTAGTATTAGATTTCAAAATCTTTATTACAAACTTTACCTTCCTCATTTGATTCTATTTTAATTAAATACTTACTTTATTAATTATTAATAGACAAAATTACACGGTTGGTCCCTGTGGTTTGCTCGTATTGAAAGTTTGGTCCCTAAGTCATTTTAATTACCTCACAGATACCTATTTTTGAAACGTTGCACTCTTTTAGTCCCTATTTTGAATGGCCGTTAGTGCAGTCCGTTAAGAATTTTGCGGTGTTAGTCCTTAGTTAATAAATTTTGCATCGTTAGTCCTTATTTTTTAAAATATAGTTTTCTACAGTTAGTCCCTCCGTTAATAATAGTTATCGCCCGGTTTTTTACGTTTTTGTCCGTTTTCGTTCGTTTTTTATCCGTTTCCTTTTTTTTTTTTACGTTTTTCGTCCGTTTTCTTTCATTTTTTTTAATAGTTTTGTCCGTTTTTCTTACGTTTTTATCGGTTTTCATCCGTTTTTGTCCGTTTTTCTAACGTTGTTTGTTTTTTATAAAGATACTTTGGAATGGTGAAAATCAATATCAAGTCATGGGACCATATAATGATCAGTGTGTAGTGGATGTTAGGGAGAAAAGTTGCAGCTGTAGAAAATGGGAATTAACTGGCATGCCTTGCAAGCATGCTGTTGCAGCATTATGGGACAGGGCTGGAACCAAGAATGATGTGGGCATACCTGAAAGTTGGATCCATTTTGCCTATTGGCTTTCTACTTGGAAGAAGGTATACAGTTACAAGATAAACTGTTTGAATGGCCCACACCTTTGGGAGAAACATCCTTGCCCTAATACTCTCATTCCACCAAAGCATCACACTCAGATAGGAAGGCCATCCAAAAAAAGGAAGAAATCTGCTGATGAGTTGTCTAGCCAGAAGATGGTTAGTGGTGGGAAACTGTCAAGGACTGGCAAGACAGTGACTTGTGATATTTGCAAGAATCCTGGACATAACAAAAGGTCTTGTAAGAATGGTGTTGGAGGTTCAAAACAGTCTGCTGCAACACCAATGGCATCACAACAGTCTGCTGCAACACCAAGGGCATCACAACAGTCTGTTGCAAAAACAAGAGTAAAAAGGTTTGCTGCAAGTCCAAAAGCAAAGTCCAAGGGAAAACAAAAAGTGGTGTGAAGCTGTAGTATTATGTGTTTTAGTCTGCAAGTCCAAAAACAATGTTCTTAATGTTTCTTTTGATGTTTAAGATTTTATGCATGTACTCTTTAACTGGTTCTTTTGTAAGACAGTGTTGTGATTTGGATAATTTAGTTGCAGTTCTTTAACTGGTTCTTATGCATGTACTCTTTATGGGAATTGTTGCAGTTCTTTAACTGGTTCTTATGCATGTACTCTTTATGGGAATGTTGCATTAAAAATTGTAAAGTTTAACTGAAGTCTGGAAAAACATAAAAACATTCTTTTATTCATTCATGTTCCATTACAAGATCAACTCATGAAGCACACAAAAGATTACTTTGACCATTTTTTTGAACCATACATTTCTGACCCATCTTCCTAACCCACAAAAGCTTACATCTAAACCACCAAAGCTTACTTCTAACCATACTAACCCATAGTTCAATTCATAACATACAAAATAAAGATCAACCAACTAAAACCTAATAAGAACTTCAATCTTCGAGCTTGATTTGCATTTTCCCTTGCTAAAGCTCTAAGGTTGTTCATGTTATTCAAAAGTCCAGGAATGATCTCCATAGCTCTTGCACATAGTTGTGGTTCAGCCCACCCAAAATAGCCACAATTTTGTACCTAAAATATCAAATTATGGACATAAATATGAACACTTACAGTTCTAGAACAACAATAAAAACGTCGACCTGGGTTTGCTTGTGTCCATGAAGTGCGAATAATTGCTCGTATGCCACAAAAACAATTTCTTCCTTCCATTATTAGGGTTTGTTTGATTTGGGGATTTTTACTGTGGGGGATAAGTGGTTTGTGTAAAATTGGGTGGTGGGTAATATATGATAGGGTTTAAGTATTTAAAAAGGGGTAAATGTTTATGGGAAAGAAAAGACAAGAATACCCTCTTGTGGGGCCGGTTAACAAGGATAACTAACGCAGTTATGGGCTAGAGATATACTACCTCCGTCTCAAAATTATGGTCCCCGTTTGACTTTTTAATTTTGACCTTAAATATTTTTATTTCTGCTATACAAAAGTTGATAAGAATTATACCAATGAAAATACATTTAAAAACCCAATCAATTCATATATATTCCATGAACTATTATATAACACAAACAAAAATACTTAAGGTTAAAGTTGTAAGAGAAAGACCAAAAAAATTCAAAGGGGACTATAATTTTGGGATGGAGGGAGTAAGGATGTCTAACGTTTGGCTAACGAAAAATGTAACTAGCCAATAGTTTCTGACAGAGATGTAAGGTCTCAAAAGTTGTAAATCACGTGGATGTATTTTGCAGTTTACTCTTATTTTTATTTTATAGTAAAACGGTAAAACCGCCATTCACTTACTACCGAGTAAGTAATTTTTATTTTTAGATTTGAAAATCTTACAATAACTTTACCTTGTTCATTTGATTTCACTACCACCACTAGTAGTAATAAAAAAACTGCTTTTAAGTTTCTCTCTCACACACTAACCATCACACACACACTCATACCAACAACAACTTCTTCTTTCTTCCCCTTTTATTATTTTTTTCAATCTAACATAAAAGAAAAAATAAACCATTCCTTTTCCTTAGGGTTTCCTTTTTATTCCTTTCCTTCTTTACAATCCAACAAATCAAATTTTTAACAAATTCTGTTATTAGTTATAACAGATTCAGTTACATAACTAAATAAATTCAGTTACTGCTCTAACAGATTCAGTTATTTGTTACAACAGATTCAGTTACAAAATAACTAAATAATTTTTTTTTATATACATAATAATAATAATAATAATTTCAGATGCTATTGTCATGACTAATGACGATGACGTGGCATCATCATCATCTAGTTCTAATTCTAATCATTTCCTTTACGATCATTTTAACTGTGACGTCATCATCATCTGATACTAATTTGTTAGATGATGATGATGATGAGGTGTTGAGGTTGTTCCGGCAGGACTACTCCCCGCCGGCGCCGCCACCTCCGCCGCCGCACCCGCCGTCGGCTTCATGTGAAGCCGACCTTGGCGGGGTAGGGTCGTTAGATACTATTTGTAAAGTTGTTAGTGATGTTAAGCTGTTACGGAATATTTACGTGGCTGGTAAGGGGAGCTTTTACGTCTTGCCGAATGTTAGTATAGATTGTTCGGGGTTTGCCGGGTGCGAGTTTGGGGTGAATGTGAGTGGGAATTTTAGTTTAGGGGAAAACGCGAGGGTTTTGGTTGGGTCGTTTGAGATAGACGCGGAGAACGCGGTTTTTGAGAACGGGAGTGTGGTCAATGCTACGGGGTTGGGAGGTGATCCGCCGGAGCAAACGAGCGGGACGCCGCAAGGAGTGGACGGAGCGGGAGGGGGGCATGGGGGTAGAGGTGCCGCGTGTTTGGTGGACGATAAGAAGCTTCCGGATGACGTGTGGGGTGGGGATGCGTATGCGTGGTCGAGTTTGGCGAAGCCGTTGAGTTACGGGAGTAGAGGTGGGACGACGAGTAAGGAGGTGGATTATGGAGGTGGGGGCGGTGGGAAGATTATGGCTGTGGTTAAGAGCACCGTTGAGATGAACGGTGGGTTGTTTGCGGATGGGGGAGATGGTGGGCCGAGGGGAGGTGGGGGTTCGGGTGGGAGCGTTTATATCAAGGCGTATAAGATGTAATCTCTATTTCCTTATTTAGAACTATTATTACATCTTATCAATATTGCACGGATAGAATATTGCTATATTTACTGTTTAGACATGAGCTTTCGATAGATTAGCGAATTAGTTTTGAAGTAATGCGTTAATTCTGTCTCACATGAAGCATTAATAGACGGAAGAGATGTACTATTAGTGATGTGAAAAGATTTGGTAATGCAAGCTACTCCTTGAAGTTCCAAAAGACATTGATGCCTCGTGGTTATGGTATTATTCAGAGTAGGTTAAGATCGTAAGTAAAGGAAGTTAAGTTAGAAGCCGAGACCCATGTCTGACTAATTTAGTATCCAAATAACACATTCACGCACTGCTTGTATTATTCTTTTGCACATATATCATGGTTTGCAGTTCCCTACATCTGGAAATACCATCATTGTCTGTATAGCGGGACTCAAAATAAATGTTTATTGATCTATTGTTGTTGTTTGGCCATCTATGCTTCCCATATACCCTTTTGTAGTTCTGTCTGTATAAGGCGTCCATCTGAAGTGAGCCTGCATTTAATTTTTCAGAACGCATACAATAGGTTTGGAATTGGAATAATACCTTAGTTAGATCTCTTAGGCAAGCATGCAGAATTGAATATGGCAACGAGCTATAAAATTGTACTAGCATTAATCATGCCAAGTAGACGAAATTCTTTTATGTGTGTAAAAAGTTGAGTTGACTAACGTATGATGTACAATCTGACTTAGATCGAGATTCTTGTTTTGAAGTGCAGGACTGGAACTGGCAAAATTAGTGCTTGTGGTGGCAATGGGTTTGGTGGTGGGGGTGGAGGAAGAATTGCTACGGATGTATTTAGTCGGCATGAAGACCCGAGAATATATGTCCATGGTAAGAATATTACATTAGTTTGGTAGTATATAAATTATGAGTGTAGAGTTCATATCCCTTTCAAAGTTGGCAAGTGAATCTGATTCTCTATATCTAGCTTTGTTCAAACTAAATTCTTTGCTATAATTCCAAATATGGCTTATGAACTCCTTTCCAGCTATTCATCACTTGTTTCTTTTCGAATTTAATTTGTAAACTATATGCTTGCATGTATCTTCGGTTTCCTTTTCGTATTTCCCTATAATCCAAATTACGGAGGTGAAATCCTAAGGCTACAGATCGTAAACCCAATCTGTGATTGCCATTATAGCCAGTGATATGCGTATTTCAGTTCATTTGAATAGCACGTTTTACAGTAGTCGTGGCATTTATTTACCGGCATATGGATCGGTTTAGTTTTATGTCTTCAATGGGTCAAATTGGTTAAGTTACAGGATTCAACTTAAAAAGAGGACAGTGCAAATTGGAACAGCTATAATGAGTTTAGGGTGTGTTTGTTTAGTGGGGTATGGGTATGGAGGAATGGGAAGTAAAGTGATTGTAACTATTTGGTTTATAGGTATAGGCTTAAATAGTTAAATTTAGCAATTGTACCCTTAAAATGAAGAATTTTCCAATACGCCACATGGGGTTTCTCTCTCCACATTTTCTTTCAAAATCACACCCATTTTTAATACCTTTCCTATACAAAAAACACCCTGATTATCTTTGTAATAATAGAGTTTCTGCAGTCGTATTTAGCCAATTTGTTACGTCTAAAATTTAAATTGGATAAAAAGTATATGGGTCAGCCACCATCCGGGAAATTTCTATGTCTTTTGAACCCTTTGATCTCTAAGTGTGACAACAAGTAGTGTTGTTTTATGCAGCTTTTTTATAGTGGCAACGAGTCTCGGATGTTTTTCATTGTATTTCTTCATGCAGGTGGTAAAAGTCTTGGCTGTCCATCAAATGCGGGTGCTGCAGGAACTTTTTATGACTCTGTGCCCCGAAGCCTTATAGTTGATAACTATAACATGACAACTGACACAGACACACTTCTTATGGAATTCCCCTATCAGCCTCTTTTGACTAGTATCTTCATTAGAAATTCTGCTAAGGCTGCAGTTCCTTTACTTTGGAGTCGTGTTCAGGTCAGTTGAATGACTTTATTGCTTATTTGTAGCTTTTTCGCTTTGCATTATTACATCCAGTTTCCCGTTTCTTATCATGTGGCTGATATAGGTACAAGGCCAAATTAGTCTCCTGGATGGAGCTATTTTGAGCTTTGGGTTGGCGCATTATGCTTTATCTGAATTTGAAGTACTGGCAGAAGAGCTACTGATGAGTAATTCCATTATTAAGGCAAGCACTCATTACTTCATCATCATCCTTACATGTCTTTAATTTATTATGTGTAATATAAATGATATTACTTAGCATATCTTGTCTGCATGGCCTTTTTACGGCCTCCCTTGCTTTTAATGAACATTATTTTCTCCCATCACGGATCTTGAACATCAAAGGTTTACCATTTTAAGAGGCAAAGATATATGGCCGTTTGGATGATAGTCTTTTTATGAATAAGTTTTAGTTTTCGTTTAGGAAATTATTGGAGTAAACTGCTATTCCGCCTTAAAGTCATGTACTATCAGACTAACAGAGTAATTAGCTGTAGTCATTAAGTCTTCTTAACAAAGTAAACGCTTATTCAAATGGTGAGTGAAGCTGCTATTATATGTATTCCTATTAAGCCTTTGGCTTGTCAAAAGACTAATTTGATGGTTATGGTTCCAAAACTGTGATGATTGCATTTAAAAAGGGAAGCTTACCCAAACATATGGGTTAAAGATCTTTGACTGTACAGAAAGCGTTTTGGGGTGGTAATTACCCAACCCAAACTGTGTTGACCCATTAATTGTCCCTTTTTTTGCCGCATTTACTTATTGACAATGAGGTTTGACTTTTTCAGGTTTATGGGGCTTTGCGTATGTCTGTAAAAATGTTCTTGATGTGGAATTCTCAATTGCTTGTTGACGGTGAAGGTGATAGGAATGTGGGGACTTCAGTTCTTGAGGCTAGCAATCTTATTGTTCTCAAGGTAAGAAGATGAATTATTGATTTGTTGTTTTGTGTAGTATGATCTTATTCCTGTTGCTGATCTTACATATGTGTCTCAGGAATCTTCTATGATACATTCTAATGCAAATCTTGAGGTTCGCGGGCAAGGTTCGCTAAACCTGTCAGGACCAGGTGACTGTATCGAAGCACAACGGCTGGGTCTTTTGCTGTTTTATGGCGTCAATGTAAGTATCTACAATATTTTTATTTGTTTTGATTTTATTGTGATCTATTTATGTTACATCTATTAGAATTTGTTCATACTACATATACTTTGTGATTTGTCCTTGCTTCATAATCAATGATATCCTCCCATTAACTGATCCCATTGCTTCTTGTGGTTTGAAGGTCGGTCCAGGTTCTGTTCTGCGCGGTCCCTTGGAAAATGCTACAAATGACGCTGTGTAAGTTGATCTTTCTTTTATAGAGGTGGTATCTAGCCATTTACTTATGAATGGGTCGGTTTTTGTTGTGATTTGTCCCAAATAGGTTGAAACTATTTAAATCTATTGTTAATGCATCTATTTATAGAAACTATAATATGGACAAAATTTTTTTTGCGGGTCAAACCTTCCCATCCGATCTGTTTACTGTACAAAAATGTCCAAAACTCCAAATCCACCCCTCTTGCCAATTTTACTCTTTTATGATCTTTGCTATACCTAAACATGCTTTATTGGTGTTTTACCGAATCTACTGTATTATTGGATATCTTATCAGGACCCCGAGATTGAATTGTAATTCTCCAGTATGTCCCGAGGAACTTCTTCGTCCACCTGATGACTGCAATGTGAATGCTTCATTGTCTTTCACTCTTCAGGTGATTTCAGTTTACAACAGTTACAGAATTAGATTAAGGTGTGCATTTTCTTGTGTTATGTCAGGTCTGATATATATTTGTTTTCTCAGATATGTCGTGTTGAAGATATACTCATTGAAGGCCTTATACAAGGATCTGTTGTGCATTTCCATAGGGCGAGGACTGTTACTGTTCCCTTAACGGGTACAGTCAGCACATCTAGGATGGGTATGTATGCTCACAGACCGCAATTTTTCCTTTTGTAGTAAAATGATGGTAAAACTGAGGACTGAGTTTGTGAACAGGTTGCACGGGAGGTGTTGGCAGGGGACATGTATTAAGCAATGGAATTGGCAGTGGGGGAGGTTATGGTGGTACAGGTGGACTTGGTTGTTATAATGATACCTGTATTGAAGGTGGCCTTCCATACGGTGATGCTGAATTGCCTTGTCAACCTGGTAGTGGAGGTGGGAATGACTCAACTGCTGGCGGTGGTGTTCTAGGTGTGTGCTAGTCCTTCAATCACACTGTTTTTACTCTATATTTTGATTTTCTTTTGTATAATCCACAATGTTATGTGCAGTAATTGGTTCGTTGGAGCATCCAATATCGAGTCTTTCTGTTGATGGATCACTTACTGCTGATGGAGGAAGTTCTGAGGGGACTACCAGCAATCCTTATGATTTATACAATTCGAATGGCAGTGGATCGGGCGGTGGATCTGGCGGAACGATTCTTTTGTTTGTAAACACTCTATCTGTTGGGGAATCTGGAGTTGTATCAAGTGATGGAGGTTATGGTAATCCAAATGGGAGTGGTGGCGGCGGCGGTGGAAGAATTCATTTTCATTGGTCACACATTTCAACTGGGGATGTATATCAACCTGTCGCTATTGTCAAAGGGAACATCTCGATTGGGTTCGTGTCTCATATATCTATTCTTGCTATAAATTTATCTACTTAAAAATACACCATAGTTTATAAATCTTGGTTCAAATTGCTTGTTAGAATTTTGTTGTTATGAAGCGTTAAGCACACGGTTTGCTTGTAGGTTTTAAAAGTGCATGTTTGTATGCAACTGAAAATACACAAGTGTTCGATATTTACCTGTGTAATTTATCATTTTCTTATAAATAACATCAATGTGTGGTATTGTTTCAGGGGAGGGCTTGGTGGCAATGATGGTGGTGCTGGAGAAAATGGAACTGTCACTGGCAAGTCTTGTCCTAAAGGGCTTTATGGGACATTTTGTGAGGTATATTGGCACTTTTCTACTTTTCTTTTTTCTTTCTTGTTTTCTAAATTTGTTATTGAATTTATGAGTCTTTCCCCCCCCCCCCACCAATAGAAACCAGTATCATATGATATCCTGGCTATAGGGTTATTGATAACTATCATTATGTATTCATGCAACACATACACACTTTACTTATAAAATCAATGCATTCAAATATAGCCATAGGTTTGTGATTGCTCATTAATATATTCCTGTTCTAAATTCTAAAATGAGTCTCATTTCTATTTGCTTTTGAACATTAATAGTATGTCTTATTCGGTTCTAGTAGCCTCTGTTTAACCAATCAGTAAATTTAATTGTGCATGTTTTAATGAATTTTGACAGGAATGCCCTCTTGGTACCTACAAAAATGTTACAGGATCAGACAGGTCTCTATGTTTCCAGTGCCCAGCTGATGAGCTTCCTCATCGTGCTATCTATGTCGCGGTCCGAGGTATTCAGTTATTGCTGATGATTTATTATTTATTTATAGTGATTCAAGAATATATGTTATTTATCGACCGGTGGCGGTCGGGTTGGGCTGGTTGGGTGTAGCTAAATGAGACAATTTTTTTAGATGTTTTTATAAGTTACTTTCAATGTTAAATATGATAAAAAAAATGTTACTCCAATAATATATAGTAAGGCAGTTTAGGAGCTTGTATTACACTTTCGGAGGCTTTCAACCCATTCTACTACCCATTTTTGTAACAGGTTTATAGATCTTACTCGTTCGACCTGCTAGTAATATAGAAACCGAAGCAAGCCATGTATAAGTAAATGTGTCATTTTAACCCACTTGTGAACGGGTCAATCTAAGTTACGTTTTATCTCTAGCAAACTAAACAAGTAAAGATACAAAAGTTAAAAATAAGACCAAATTTAGCTAAAGTGAATTTGCATAAACCTACGTAAATTTTTATATAGGTGGAAGATTATAATAATTTACCCAAAAAAAATGTGTCACTATTTCCCAGTCATGGTATATTTTTTTAATGACCGTGTCATGGTACATGTTGACATTAGTTAGTTCATATTATGTCACCGACTTCGTAAAATAATGATGACTCATGTCTGACAATTTGTCACAGGTGGTATTGCTGAAACACCGTGTCCTTACAAATGTATAGCAGACAGATATCATATGCCCAATTGTTATACAGCTCTGGAAGAGTTGATATACACATTTGGTGGGCCTTGGTTATTCTGTCTACTTCTATTGGGCCTTCTTATACTGTTGGCCCTTGTGCTTAGTGTTGCAAGAATGAAGTTTGTAGGGTTGGACGAGTCACCAGGGCCTGCTCCTACTCAACAAGGATCTCAAATGGATCACTCTTTTCCTTTCTTGGAATCACTAAATGAGGTTTGTCTTTTATGGATTTTTCACTATTACTAATGTTCCTATACATGACAGTAATTTTGAAAATTGTTGATTATCGTAATGCCATATTTACATAAACATTTAACTTGCTGCTTTCAGGTTCTGGAAACTAACAGAGTAGAGGAGTCGCAGGGTCATGTTTATAGAATGTACTTTATGGGTCAAAATACTTTTAGTGATCCTTGGCATCTTCCTCATACACCTCCAGAGCAAGTGAAAGATATTGTGTAAACTCCTTTTTCTATTATCTATTTCAGATGTTAAGTAGTTACTGCCGTGGTTCAAAGTGATAATTTAAAGAGTTTTTATATTGAACTTGCAGATATGAAGGGGCCTTTAATAGATTTGTGGATGAGATAAATGGATTAGCGACATATCAGTGGTGGGAGGGATCAGTGTATAGTATTCTTGTATTCCTTGCTTATCCTCTTGCATGGTCATGGCAACAATGGAGGCGCAAGATCAACCTACAGAGAATACGTGAATTTGTTAGATCTGAGTATGACCATGCCTGCTTGCGTTCTTGTCGCTCACGTGCTCTCTATGAAGGGCTTAAGGTTAGTCTTTTTAATTAGGGAAGTTTTTATGTAAAATCTTCTATATGTTTAGCTTAATCAAGTCCCAACTATTTGACTCTTAAAGGTTAGCCATTCTTCTGCAAACAGTAACCCCTTATTGCTAGAGGTGGCAAAATGGGCGGGTTGGGCAAGGGTTCAAGATGGTTTTGGTTGATAAATAATTTGGGTTGAAATAGCCTTTTATGCTCTTCTAAATAAAAATAACGCTTTACATATTATTGAACACATTTTTATTACTTAAAACAGTAATATAACTTTTGAATAAAGCGTTTTGAGTTTTTATGCATTAGAATAACATGTTGGGTGACTTTCAATTCGTTTGACCCATATCCTTATTAGTTAGTTTTTTCTTTGACCCATTCGAGATATAAATATAATAACCCATATTAACCCAAGTGAGTTGAAATTACCACTTCTAATTGATTTGATTCTGACCCGTTTGTTCATTTTGACATTACTTACATTGTGCTTTTTATCTGTTTCCCATGTATGTAATGTTGTAGGTAGCTTCAACATCTGATTTAATGCTAGCTTATGTGGACTTCTTCCTGGGTGGTGATGAAAAGAGAAGTGATCTTCCTCTGGGGCTTCACCAAAGATTCCCATTATATCTATTGTTTGGTGGTGATGGAAGCTACATGTCTCCTTTCTCTCTTCAAAGTGATAATACCATTACCACTCTCATGAATCAGGTTCGTATTTAAATTAATAAGGCATTTGCACAATATGACTCTAGCTATGTCAAGCGAATCATCTTTCTGTTTACAAAAAATGGTTTTTTGATAGATAGACATTGCATCAAATATGTGTGAATAAATAAAATATTATAATCTTCCACCTATATAATAAAAGTTTACGTAGGTTAAATGACCACATCTACTCATTTTCTTTGTAGCTAATGTTTTTTTTTTCCTTCACATTTTCAGGCTGTGCCACCTACGACTTGGTATCGCTTTGTGGCGGGGTTGAATGCTCAATTGCGGTTGGTTAGTCGGGGTCGACTTAGGGCAATGTTCCGGAATGTGGTCACCTGGCTTGAAACTTTTGCCAATCCTACTTTAAAGATTTATGGTGTACGAGTGGATCTTGCTTATTTTGAAGCTACAAGTGGTGAATATTATCAATATGGAGTTGTTGTATCGGATGTTGATGAACCTGAGTTTATTTCCTTGGAAAATACGGATACAACTACTCAAGAGGGCCAACAAGCAAGGTAACGAAGTGTATCATAAAACAAGAAGAATTTAAACTCTAAGCTTATCTGAACACTTTTTTCTTTTGTAACACTTTATTAATTATCTGATTTTGACATATATTAAACAGTAGCGATGATGGCTCGAGAGATGATTCAAGAGAATTTACAAGCTTAATTGAACATCAAAATGCTGAAAAGAGTATTATACCAGGAAAGAGGAGTTATGGTAGGATTTTAGATCTTAACAGTTTACAAGCCTTCAACGAAAAGAGAGACATTTTCTTTCCCCTCTCTTATATAATTCACAACACAAAACCCGTTGGCCATCAGGTTTCTTCCTCTCCCTCTCTCTCTATCTAGATATATATTTGGGGTCTGATAATTAATGTGTTATGGTTTCTGAAGATCTATATGTTGGATGGTTAATGCAGGATCTTGTTGGGATGGTAATCTCAATGCTACTATTAGGAGATTTTAGTTTAGTATTGCTGACTCTACTCCAATTATATTCAATTTCGCTTGGGGACGTGTTTGTTGTTCTCTTCGTATTGCCACTTGGGATATTGCTTCCGTTTCCAGCAGGGATAAATGCATTGTTTAGTCAAGGACCAAGGCGTTCTGCTGGCCTTGCTCGTATATATGCTCTCTGGAACATAACTTCATTTGTTAATGTGGTACGTCTACAGCGTTTCCTGAATCACTAGACAATAGCATATATCTATCAAACATAATATACTTATGGTTACTGTTCCGACTCGTGTAATTACGCCAGAACTTCCATCTCACCAGCTATTGATTTGATTTGTCTTGTTTCAGGTAGTGGCGTTTATTTGTGGATATGTTCACTACTGCAGTCAACCCACTACTAAAGTCCCAGACTTTCAGCCATGGAACATGTGAGCAAACTTATCGCCTCCTCCCCTCGTTATATTAACTATAGAATTTCATTTTAATGTTTTATGTTTTGTTGTTGTAGGGAGGAAAGTGAGTGGTGGATTTTCCCGCTTGCTCTTGTTTTGTGTAAATGCATCCAATCATGTCTCTTGAATTGGCATGTGGCTAATTTGGAGATTCAAGATCGTTCCTTGTATAGCAATGATGTCGTGGCTTTTTGGCGATCATGAGATCTTTTTGTTCATTTCGACCGCATCAATATTTTGGGGATTTTTACTATAGCTGACACAGAAGTAGAGAGAATGAGGTGTTTTAGAAGGTAAAAAAGCGTGTGTTGAACTTGAATCAAAACTGTTAATGTAGGCTGTTATTGGTAACGTTTGTACGTGTATATATAAATTGGGGCAACCCCCACATGCCTTACAAATGCAACAAAAAAAAAAAGAATGAAAATATGATCCTCCATTGTTTTCATCTTTCTTCTTACTTAGATAGGTGAATTGTGCCTTGCCGCTATGTTATGTTTTTATACACCATCAACCCTATATAAACAAGTGCAATACCCATGCGTTGCTCGGGTATACCTTTTTAAATAATTAGGTGTGGATTTGTAAGAAGCTGTTCTTATGTTCAAAGTTGTAATCAAATGGGACACTATGAGATCCATGTAGAACTCAAATTTGTCATAGAACCAATTAACCAATCACATTCATCCATTTTTTTATTTTCACATTTTTTTTAAAATAACATATCTTGCAAACGGTAAATCTTCAAGCTACAAAAAATACACCATCGTGACGAGAATTAAATTATCTTTCTATAGATATGCATTGTTATATACTTTCGACGAACAATTCGTCCAGAAAAATCACATGTGATTTGTAAAAATCACATGTGATTCGTAAAAATCAAATCACATATGATTTTAAGAAATCACATGTGATTTTTACAAATCACATGTGATTTTTCTGGACGAAATTTTTTTTAAAAAAAGTTCGTCGAAAGTATATAACAATGCATATCTATAGAAAAATAATTTAATTCTCGTCGAGATGGTATAATTTTTTTGACGTAACGATTAACGGTTTGTGAGATATTTAATTTTCAAAAAAAGGGTGAATATATTTTTAATAAAAGAAATGAGTGGCTATGATTGGTTGATTGGTTCTATGGCAAATATGAGTTCTATAATGAAATTTGGCATGAGCTTTTTGGAGGAGCTGTTAGCTTTTTGTTACAAAATAATCTCATATAAACCAAGTAGCTCCATTTGGATGCATTAACTACAAGCTTTTATTTCAAACAAATAGCTCCAAAATGAAAAGCTGATTCATGAAGCTTTTTAAATGTTTTGGAGTTGTTAAAACTTTAAATTACTGATATACCCTCCAGACATTTATTTACAATTATAGATTTGTTCTTTTATGTCATTTTACATCTTATAATTATATTTAACAGCTAATTTACCAAACACTTTTATTGAAAAAAAAAATACAACTTGTAGCTCATTTTAACAGCTTTACAGTTTACAGCTTACAGCTTACAGCTAACAGCTAGTTTTGCCAAACATACCCTATCATTATCTACGGTTTATAAACAGTAAATAGTATGATTATATTGAAACACCAAATTATCTTCAGTATATCTATATCTATACTACATTATAAAGTATTTGGGACTTTCTATAAAAGGAAGTTTTAAAATTTTAAGACAAAAAATATTACTATAAAAGGAATATTCGAAAATTAATGTACAATTTTAAAATTTAAGTCTCATTTAAACCTTATAGTAACCTCTTCAAATAACAATATATTTTAATAGAATAGTTTATAATAAAAGCTCACTAAACTTATAACAACCAACTTAATGCTAAAATTTGAAAAATAAAAGTGCCAAGTATTTGCACTATTAATAATTTAGACATTCTTTTTTTGAAAAACATAGATCTACTATGTTATAAAATATTTGAAACATGCTAAATAAGAAAGGTTTAAAATGAAAAATATTTGCTCGCCACAAAAATAATCACCTGATACCCGCCGCCGCTTAATCAAAACTTATCTCTCTCTTCGTGTTATCTGTGATCATCATTTTCAGATTCCCATTATGTTGATTTTGTTTTTCTTTCTTTAGTAAATAATATGATTATTGAAACACCGGTTATCAGGGCCGGTCCTGAGTGTTTTGCTGCCCTGGGCAAGAGACTCCAAATATGCCCCCGCTATATTGTTCACCAAAAACGCACTATCATAAATATATTTAGGACCTTATAACTATAGAGTGTTGATTAGCATGACTAACTCATAAGACTAATTTTATGCCTAACAAAAGAGATTGAGACACTTGGCTAGATCAATGGTAGATATGAAAAAGAAGATTTAGTGCAATTCATATGTCACACAATGAGTTGTTTAGTCATATTTTTAGGCATATGATTTAAGCATGAGAATCATTTTCCATAACTATAATGTAATTATGCGACACAAAATATTTGTTAACTCGTGAACAACAGAAAAGAAAACATCTATATTCGATCTTGTGGTTGGTTTTTATATTTGTAACTCTTGAAAATTGGACATAATTAAAATCGATCTCTTAATTCGTTGAAAAGGTGTAAAAATTGGATAAACGTATTTTCTACAAGCTATCATAAAATCTAATGAAAAAGTTAATATAATCAAATATTTGAATTATAATATGTAAAATTAAACAATTGCATATGCATAACTTATCTATTCTTTTTAATTTTACTAATATAATATAAAAAGCTAGAAACTAAAACAGTGGTACGTAGATTACAAGTTTGAAGTAAAAATAAATAAATCCTAGTAAAATAGCTTTAAAACAGTAGTAAAAAATACTAATCAATAATAAAATATGGGACAATCTAATATTGCACCCCATGTATTCCTTCTCCTGCACCCCAATAGGCCAATCATTGGTCCTAATCATTGGGCCAATGATTGGATTCAATTTATTTATTTATTATTATTTTTTTTTTGTATTTTTGTTTTTTTGTTTTATGTATTGTTTTTTTATTTAATTGTGTAATGTTCAGGGTATATGCACGGTGTATTTATTTGTGTAATGTTTTTATATGTATAGTTTATTTAATTGTGTAGTGTTTTTATATGGTATTTATTTTATGTTAATTTTTTTAATTGTGTATTTGTTTCCATTTAATTAAACAATAACAATAAAACATTAGACTTTAAAATATTAAACAAGTTCACGTGCCAAGATGAAAATTTGAAAAAAAATTTGTTAATCCTTCGTATATTTAAGGTAAAAGTTCACATATTATTTTATCTAAAACTATAACACAAGCAAAAATATTTAAGGTAAAAGTTGTCAAAGAAAATACTTAATTATGCACAAAATTTAAAAAAATCCCACTAACTACACTCTCAACCAATCAAATATCATCTCTTCCCACTAAAAGTCAAATGTGGACATTTAATACGGGACGGAGAGAGTCGATATGTTAGGGTTAGACATTAGACGTTCAACGGATGAGTCGATATGTTATGGTTACACATTAGACGTTCAACGGATGAGTCGATATGTTAGGGTTAGACATTAGACGTTCAACGGATGAGTCGATATGTTAGGGTTAGACATTAGACGTTCAACGGATGGGTCGATATGTTAGGGTTATACATTAGACGTTCAACGGATGGGTCAATATGTTAGGGTTACACATTAGACGTTCAACGGATGAGTCGATATGTTAGGGTTAGACATTAGACGTTCAACGGATGGGTCGATATGTTAGGGTTAGACATTAGACGTTCAACGGATGAGTTGATATGTTAGGGTTACACATTAGACGTTCAACGGATGAGTCAATATGTTAGGGTTACACATTAGACGTTCAACGGATGAGTCGATATGTTAGAGTTAGACATTAGACGTTCAACGGATGGGTCGATATGTTAGGGTTAGACATTAGACGTTCAACGGATGGGTCGATATGTTAGGGTCACACATTAGACGTTCAACGGATGGGTCGATATGTTAGGGTTAGACATTAGACGTTCAACGGATGGGTCGATATGTTAGGGTTAGACATTAGACGTTCAACGGATGGGTCGATATGTTAGGGTCACACATTAGACGTTCAACGGATGGGTCGATACGTTACGGTTACATTAGACGTTCAACGGATGGGTCGATATGTTAGGGTTAGACATTAGACGTTCGACGGATGAGTCGATATGTTAGGGTTAGACATTAGACGTTCAACTGATGAGTCGATATGTTAGGGTTACACATTAGACGTTCAACGGATGAGTCGATATGTTAGGGTTACACATTAGACGTTCAACGGATGGGTCGATATGTTAGGGTCACACATTAGACGTTCAACGGATGGGTCGATATGTTAGGGTTAGACATTAGACGTTCAACGGATGGGTCGATATGTTAGGGTCACACATTAGACGTTCAACAGATGGGTCAATATGTTAGGGTTACATTAGACGTTCAACGGATGGGTCGATATGTTAGGGTTAGACATTAGACGTTCAACGGATGCGTCGATATGTTAGGGTTAGACATTAGACGTTCAACGGATGAGTCGATATGTTAGGGTTAAACATTAGACGTTCAACGGATGGGTCGATATGTTAGGGTTACACATTAGAAGTTCAACGGATGAGTCGATATGTTAGGGTTAGACATTAGACGTTCAACGGATGGGTCGATATGTTAGGGTTACACATTAGACGTTCAACGGATGAGTCGATATGTTAGGGTTAGACATTAGACGTTCAACGGATGGGTCTATCTGTTAGGGTTACACATTAGACATTCAACGGATGAGTCGATATGTTAGGGTTAGACATTAGACGTTCAACGGATGAGTCGATATGTTAGGGTTACACATTAGACGTTCAACGGATGAGTCGATATGTTAGGGTTACACATTAGACGTTCAACGGATGAGTCGATATGTTAGGGTTACACATTAGACGTTCAACGGATGAGTCGATATGTTAGGGTTACACATTAGACGTTCAACGGATGGGTCGATATGTTAGGGTCACACATTAGACGTTCAACGGATGGGTCGATATGTTAGGGTTAGACATTAGACGTTCAACGGATGGGTCGATATGTTAGGGTCACACATTTGACATTCAACGGATGGGTCGATATGTTAGGGTTACATTAAACGTTCAACGGATGGGTCGATATGTTAGGGTTAGACATTAGACGTTCGACGGATGAGTCGATATGTTAGTGTTAGACATTAGACGTTCAACGGATGAGTCGACATGTTAGGGTTACACATTAGACGTTCAACGGATGAGTCGATATGTTAGGGTTACACATTAGACGTTCAACGGATGGGTCGATATGTTAGGGTCACACATTAGACGTTCAACGGATGGGTCGATATGTTAGGGTTAGACATTAGACGTTCAACGGATGGGTCGATATGTTAGGGTCACACATTAGACGTTCAACGGATGGGTCGATATGTTAGGGTTACATTAGACGTTCAACGGATGGGTCGATATTTTAGGGTTAGACATTAGACGTTCAACGGATGCGTCGATATGTTAGGGTTAGACATTAGACGTTCAACGGATGAGTCGATATGTTAGGGTTAGACATTAGACGTTCAACGGATGGGTCGATATGTTAGGGTTACACATTAGAAGTTCAACGGATGAGTCGATATGTTAGGGTTAGACATTAGACGTTCAACGGATGGGTCGATATGTTAGGGTTACACATTAGACGTTCAACGGATGAGTCGATATGTTAGGGTTAGACATTAGACGTTCAACGGATTGGTCGATATGTTAGGGTTACACATTAGACGTTCAACGGATGAGTCGATATGTTAGGGTTAGACATTAGACGTTCAACGGATGAGTCGATATGGTAGGGTTACACATTAGACGTTCAACGGATGAGTCGATATGTTAGGGTTACACATTAGACGTTCAACGGATGGGTCGATATGTTAGGGTTACACATTAGACGTTCAACGGATGGGTCGATATGTTAGGGTTAGACATTAGACGTTCAACGGATGGGTCGATATGTTAGGGTCACACATTAGACGTTCTACGGATGGGTCGATATTCTGGCCAATATTCTGGCCACGCAAGACCGGAACTTTTCACCTCATATACCAAAGGATAGATCGGGAAAAGGTGATCATTTTATGTATTGTTTTTTTTTTATTTAATTGTGTAATGTTTAGGGTATATGCATAGTGTATTTTTTGTGTAATGTTTTGGGATGTTCTTTCAATTATAAATCCACGTCGACAATGACACAAGAAAGGATTTTCTTGTTGCATCTGATAAGGTTTTAAAAGGTACCATTTTGAGGGGTCGTTTTAGCCCTTATTTGATCACTTTTGTATCCGTTATTGCTTAATTTCGTTCCTTTTCACTTTTTAGGTCTCTTGAAGGCAAAATGCTAGAATGACACTTATTTGGACGAAAAGGCGCGAATATACGAAGAAAATGGCCAAAGTCAAGAATCGAGCCACTCAGACTGCTGGAACTGAAGGGGACGGCGTCAGGTGTTAACTGCGACGCCGTCGCATCACTTTTGTGACGGCTCAGTAGCCAAATTGCTCATTTACAAGTGACGGCGTCGGGCTTTAAAAGAGTAGACCGTCGCAACTCAGACGGCCTAGATGTGACCCAGACGGCGTCAGAAGCTGAAGAGGACGGCGTCACGGACATAAGGTGACGCCGTCGCAAGGTTAACGTGGCCAAGACGAAACCCTAATTACGGCGACACGACGGCGTCACGAAACATAAGGTGACGCCGTCGCATATGTAATCTTATATATAGAATCCGAATTTTTCAGTTTTAGAGAGAGTCTTTTGGAGTGAAAACCTAAAACTGAACCTAAGGTGTCTTGTACAGTATTTTAGGGTTTTAAACCCTATCTTACATCAAGATAAGTATTTACTTCATTAATTCAATTATGTCTTTGATTATTTGTGTGTATGCTTGCATGTTCTCCATGTCCGGCTAATTTATTTGTGTGTTTGCTTAGGAAGTATGAAACTTAATTATTAAATATTGATTAGTTGTTTCTTATCTTAGTTGATTAATGATCTATTAATGCGATAGGTCATTCGTTGTGTATTTAATGCTTGATTCATCTTTGTGAACCTTAGAATATGATTACCTGAGTAGTTGTAGGCTAAATTATCCAAAGAGTGCCTTAGAGTAAGAGTTTATCATCCCTAGTGGGTTTTGTAGACGAGACCCTTTGGTAAGTTCAAAGAGTTAGGGAGAAACGCATACCCTACAACTTTAGACACACAACGCAACTAAGAATAAGGACGTGACAACTCAACCATCAATAGGAGATAATTAAGGAGTAGTATAACCTAAGTAAACACATCTTTAAACTATCATACGAGCACACATTAATTAGACATAGACTTCCACAACCTTAGTTTAGATAATTAGATAATAGTAGAGTAATCGGTATAAATACCAACCCCCCCCCCCCCCCAAATCCAATACCCGAGATTCGTACCTTTCCATTTCATAAAATATAAAAATACAAAAAAATAATCTTCCTCAACCTTAACCTTAGCGTAGTAACTTCTCACTAGCATTCCTATTCCCCTAGAGAACGATATCAATACCCGTGGCTTACCCTAATTACTACACTACAACGATTAGGTTCACTGCCTAGGGTGTTATAAAACTTGCTCGAAGAAAAGGAAGTTTCCTTGACCCCGAACGACGCGTGTAGCGTTATCAAGTTTTTGGCGCCGCTTCCGGGGAATAGAATAGCTAGTTAGTAGTCCACCTCGTTTAGGTTCTTTGCTTGATTCCTATCAAGTAAATTTTTCTCATTTTTTAGCTTTCTCTTAGTCTATCCCCCTTCTTCGTGACCTTTGTTCGTAACACCCATCACTTTTCATCATGGAGGATGATAACCAACCACCACTCATCAACCCACCACCAAATGACCCGCCAAGAGCCCGTACTCTTGGTGAATACTCGAGACCAAGCCACCTAGGCTATAGGAACACCATTGAGCTTCCCGACCAAGCCCAAACTACGGCCCTGCGATCCGACACCATCCGGTTGGTGCAAAACGGATGTGCATTCCATGGACTTCGTTCCGAAGATCCAAATCAGCATCTGAGGGATTTCCTCAAAATTGTCGATTCCATCGACCTTGATGCTACTACTCGGGAGACCACGCGCCTGGGTCTCTTTCAATTCTCTCTACGGGACCAAGCTAGTAATTGGCTTGAGCGACTTCCCGCCGGCTCCATTTCAAGTTGGGATGATCTTACCTCTCGCTTCCTTGCTCAATTTTTCCCACCGGGGAGAACCACTAAGCTTAGGAATGACATCTTGACGTTCCAACAACGTCAAGGTGAATCTCTCTACGAAGCATGGACCCGATTCAAGGACTTACTTCATAAAGTCCCTCATCACGGCATTGATCTTTGGCTCCAAGTCCAAATCTTTTATGATCATGTCAACTTCCCCACTAAGCGATCCATTGACCAAGCGGCCGGTGGAAAACTCAGTGATCTCACCGCGGAAGAATCATGGGGTATAATAGAGGACCTTGCCCTCTACGATAACGAAAGTTGGGACGACCCCCGTGAGCTACCTAAAACCGTTAAGGCGATCTCCTTGCCTTCCATCAACTCACAACCTTCCGACCGTAGGATGATCGAACTTGAAGATCAAGTTAGCTTCCTCATGAGTTCTTACGAAAATCCTAAGTCTTCATACCATGTGAACAAGGTTTCTTCCTCGTGCGAGCCGTTTTATGATCCTCATAACACGCACAATAGCACCCGATTCCCCGAACATGCTTCCGTTGACTACGCATCCTCGCATATTAATGGAACGGGAGGAAGATTCCCTACAATACCCGGACCTAGGAATTTCAATGAAACCCGTGAGGCATGGAAAAACAAGCCCGACTTCTACTGGGGACAAACCAAAGAATTCACCTCCAATGATTTCTCATGGCCCCCACCTAACGGTCCTAACCAACAAAACGTCGAAGGGATGTTGCAAAACCTAGTTGCATCCCAAGAAACCCAAATGGCTAAGCTCTCGGACCGCTTTAACCATCAACAAGCCGAGATGGATAGGAAAATAGACAACCTTTTGAAAGCCATAACTAATAGTGATAAGAAGGTTAGTGCTATCTCAACTCCCGAGCCTTCAGATATAGAGATTAAGGATCCAAGCAAGCTAACTAAGCACGTCCAATTCGTCAATACCATCGCCTTAGTGAAACTGGATAGAACTGATGACGAAGAGGACCATACACTTGTGGATGATGAAACACCCGAGGAAGTAGATGAAGTAGACATTGACTATTTCAACAAATTTCCTACGGAAAAAAAACTATCCCGCCACCCTCACTTAGTGCGTGACCTCCGTCACATGTATGTTAGGAAAAGTCCTAGAATCAAGTTTGGGAACCCTTGGAATCTTAACATACCATGTTGCATATGACACCTTTTTGTGGCGAAGGCCTACATTGATCGCAAATCCCCAATTAACATAATGACTAGCACCTACTACAATTGGATAATGAAGAAGCCTATCCCAACTAGGCAAGACCCCGATAATCCTAGTGATAAGTGCAATTTTCTCGGTAGAGTTAAGGGATTGCCCGTCTATGTAGGTAGTTTCACGTTCCCTACGGACTTCATAATTGTGGATGATATTAGCACGGCCATTGACCCTAGCTTGTCCCACGTACTTCTAGGAAAACCTTTCATAGAAAGCACCGGGATGACCTATAACCCCTCGTTAGGAATATATATTTGGGGTCTGATAATTAATGTGTTGATGGTTTCTGAAGATCTATATGTTTGATGGTTAATGCAGGATCTTGTTGGGATGGTAATCTCAATGCTACTATTAGGAGATTTTAGTTTAGTATTGCTGACTCTACTCCAATTATATTCAATTTCGCTTGGGGACGTGTTTGTTGTTCTCTTCGTATTGCCACTTGGGATATTGCTTCCGTTTCCAGCAGGGATAAATGCATTGTTTAGTCAAGGACCAAGGCGTTCTGCTGGCCTTGCTCGTATATATGCTCTCTGGAACATAACTTCATTTGTTAATGTGGTACGTCTACATCGTTTCCTGAATCACTAGACAATAGCATATATCTATTAAACATATTATACATATAGTTACTGTTCCGACTCGTGTAATATGCCTAAACTTTCATCTCTACCAGCTATTGATTTGATTTGTCTTGTTTTCAGGTAGTGGCGTTTATTTGTGGATATGTTCACTACTGCAGCCAACCCAGTACTAAAGTCCCAGACTTTCAGCCATGGAACATGTGAGCAAACTTTGTCGCCCCCTCCCCTCACTATATTAGCTATAGTATTTCCTTTTAATGTTTAATGTTTTGTTGTTGTAGGGAGGAAAGTGAGTGGTGGATATTCCCGCTTGCTCTTGTTTTGTGTAAATGCATCCAATCATGTCTCTTGAATTGGCATGTGGCTAATTTGGAGATTCAAGATCGTTCCTTGTATAGCAATGATGTCGTGGCTTTTTGGCGATCATGAGATCTTTTTGTTCATTTCGACCGCATCAATATTTTGGGGATTTTTACTATAGCTGACACAGAAGTAGAGAGAATGAGGTGTTTTAGAAGGTAAAAAAGCGTGTGTTGAACTTGAATCAAAACTATTAATGTAGGCTGTTATTGGTAACGTTTGTACGTGTATATATAAATTGGGGCAACCCCCACATACCTTACAAATGCAACAAAAAAAAAAAGGAATGAAAATATGATCTTCCATTGTTTTCATCTTTCTTCTTACTTATATAGGTGAATTGTACCTTGTCATGTATGATTTATTTGTGTATTCGGTACAGTTATATGTGTATCATACGCCCTGGATTTGCATACATTAAAGTGGGTAATCTTAGTAAAACTTTACTGCAAATGGGTTACGGGTCAAATGGGGTAGTAACAAAAACTTGCCTAAATCTAAACAGGTCTAACAAATAATCTTAGTTATGAAGTCGATCATGATTAGAATGATTAAACTTTTGTTTATGCAACTAATTACAAAGTTGACTTGTGGAGGGACAAGATCTGTATCTCAGAATATAATTGTGAACTTATATTTTAATACCATTACGCTTCAATAAGCCTCTATAAACTAGTTGGGGGAAAGTTGTTTATCATTATTATTAGTCAAAATATTGATTATTTGCTAATCAATATTTGATAAAAAGGCTAGTTTATGCATCTTAATATCAATGTTCATTCGAAGGTATTTACTCGCATATAACCTCACCTCTTTTATTTCTTTTCTTCTTGCCTTACTTGATTCACATAATGTCTTTCATTGAAGAATTGATTATCTCAAAATTCAACTGAGGAAGATATTATATCGGCCACTAACAATTTTGACCCGAGCAAACTAATCCGGCGTGGTGGATTCGGATTGGTGTACAAAGGAGAACTCTCTCTCGCCGATGGAAAAATAATGGTCGCTTGTAAGCGTTTAGATAGTAAATTTGGGCAAGGGAACACTGAGTTTTGGAAAGAGATCATGATGCTTTCCAAATACAGACATGAAAATTTGGTCTCATTGTTGCACTTTGGCATCGAGGGTAGTGAGAGGATCCTTGTATACGAGTATGCTTCTCGTGGGAGCCTTGATCGTTATCTGAGTGACACTACTCTTTCATGGACTCAACGAATCAAGATATGTATTGGGGCTGCACGTGTTATCCATAGAGACATTAAAAGTTCAAACATCCTTCTGGATGAAGAATGGATAGCTAAAGTTTCTGATTTTGGTCTATCAAAAGTCGGCCCAGCTAACCAGCCCCAAACATATATTGCCTACAACGTTGTTGGTACACTTGGTTATTGTGATCCTTTGTATTTGGAGATAGGATTATTAACAAAAGAATCTGATGTGTATTCGTTTGGAGTGGTGCTGTTTGAAGTAATGTGTGGTAAATTATGCTGTGAATATAGTGATGGCGGGCTAGTTCAAATTTTAGTCCGCAAGTGGAAAAAATGCTTTGAGGAAAATAGACTAGATGCCATAATTTTTCATAGTCTTAAGGAACATTTGGAATTGGATTCTTTGAAAACGTTTTCAACCATAGCTTATCGATGTTTAAAGAGAGTTAGTGAAGAACGACCTGCAATGGCTGAGATTGTGCAAGAGCTTGAAATTGCACTTGAGCAGCAAGTAATTAGTTAGTCATCCTTATTTTATCATTTAGTTGCCCAAAACAAGACAAAATAATAGATTATGTTATTATAGGAGGTTTATGAGGAGCTCGGGAAGAGACTGAAATTTGAAGCACTGCAGAGGTTTGCAATTCATGCGGTACCTTGTTTATCATACGTATCCCCGAGTCAGCTTTTCATGCTTTGCAGCAAAGGGTTCCTTGTTGATGATGGCAAGAGGGTAAGTTTACTGATCATTTGCTTGATAATAGTCATCACGAGGACCTACGTATTCCCTTCAAATACAAATTGAAATCAACGAGACAGCAGTGGGCTTCATGTGTTGCACAACTGGGACAAGACGGATGGCTAAGGACAGAACTCTTCCAATTTAGTAGCAAAAAAGATTAACATTATTTTGACATTGAATTACTAGGCGAGACAACAGTTGAGACACAGCAGTCCTTTTATATTGAAGGCATTGAGTTTTGTCCGGTAGACTTTGTATGTCACTGACACATTTAAATTTGTTTTCGGTCATTTTAAATTTGGTTCAACAGGAAAGTTTTCATTGTTTTATAGGAGGAAGATGAAAAATTAGAGGATGAAAATAAGGTGAATATGCAACTAATCACACATTCAGACGACATTGATTGGGAGAAAAATTGCCGCATGATTATACCGAAATAGTCAAATGGTCGAAGGATATCCAGAGTGGATGCCAAGGAAAGAACTCTACTTTCTTTTCCGCAAAGGAACCTACATCAAAGTTCCCGAAGAGGTATAAATGTACAACACTTGATGATTACTAGCTAAGTTTTCATAAACTGTGATGCTGAAGGTTCAATCGTTGGATTGGTAACTAAAAAGACACATCTATTGATTTGAGGATGCAGTGGTTTCCTATTATGACGTGGTTTTTTAATGCGACGTGGTTTTCTATTAGCAAGAATTCCAAGAAACGCCAAATGCTACCTGCGCGATCAGTTCTGAAAGAAGAAGAGGTGACATCATGGAAATCAATATTTTCAGTTAAACAAAGTTGGCTATGGAAGCGACTACCAGGATCAAGGTATGTTCAGCTAGTCGAACCCAAACTTTGGACAAGCATGGCGTTGTTCAGTTAGTGTTCAGGTCTGAGCCATTTCTAGTAATTTAATAGAAGAACTTTTGATAAATTCTTGGAGACAACTAGATAAGTAATTACATTAAGAGTTTGCACTTGTGTTTTTTGAATTTGTGAGTAAACTATAAGTTTTATAAATACATTTTGCTGGTTAATTTTTGACAGAAATCAGTTATTTTTTGCGGCTACTTGGTTCACTTTGTTAGGAAAATCATTTTTGCATAAACCTTGTAACTGCATGCCCAAGTTTGTGTATAAAAGGATGCTAAAGGGTCTGAGTCAATACAGCGTAAACAGATTTCCAAAATACAAGAAATATGATGTTCAAAAAGAAGTTCAAGAAACATTGCTTGATCTTCTAAGTCAAGGTTATTCCATCTAGAAACTAGGGCGTAAACGACCACCATCTTACAGTGGGGGCTGATATTTCTTATGGATAGTGATCCAAATCACGTACTTTGTTTAATTTAATCCTCAGTTACGTAAAATCCTGTTTCCTAGACACAAGTTGTAACACCACTTAAATCCACTCCTGGTTTGGACCATACTGTAAACCAGACCAAGTATATTGGTAGCGTTACTGGTTAGATATGTTTCCATTATGCTTTTATCCCGACTATTATATAAGTGACATTAAAGCATAGGTGTAATGTCAACACTGGTTCATTAAGTTCGATATCTAATACCTTTATGAATATATTTTTTTCTTGTAGATTTGATTTGGTGGGTGAATGCTGTGACAAAAATCATATAAGGCTAGATTTTTTTATCGAAACCAAAGTGTTGTCACTCGAAACACCCTATGCATGTTACCTAGTGTACAAACTACCTGAAAATTATTCCTCTGTGTTTGAGGGTATTGTAGTAACAGGTTTTAAGCAAAAGTATACAACCGGAAGCCTGAGAGAACATCGCATTTATTTACTTGCTAATCCTTATACTCCAATACTCACCCCAAAACTCAGATCAAGCACTGATGACGAGAGACCATCAAGAACCCGCAAATTAAAAGGTCATCCAAAACTGAGGAAGGATGGTTGGATGGAGGTTCAAGTGTGGGAATTTCATACTACGGATGCTCCTAAAACTCTATTCATCGATGGCTACATAAAGAGCTTAAATGGATGGAATTTTACTGGCCTGCTTGTTCAAGGCATTGAGTTTAGGCCCTTGAAAGTTTCATTTTATCATCGCAGATAAATGAAACGTTTAAGGGTATATTGTTTTCGTGTGTATAGTTGTTTAGCTAGTCGACGTAAAGGTAACCAAACCTTAGTCGATTCTTGTTTTAGTGTGTCGTTCAAGACGTATTCTTTCCACTCTAGTTTCCAAACTTGCTGGTTTTCATACAATAACTATCACAATGTAATATGCACTTTATTTGAAGTTACATAACAAAACGAAATCGAAACCCAAAGACCATAAACAGAATCAAAACTTCCATTAGATTGCTGCATGAATTTACAATACTAAAAAAACGTTGTTAGAAAAACAAAGTCAAATCTTCCGTCAGATCGATTTATAATAGACGCAAAAGTTTTGCTAGTCAGACATCGATCGCGTAAGAAGGGCATTGAAATGAGGTAGAGATCCTAATCAAGGCAAAAACTAAGCAAAAATGAATGCGTCTTTTGTCATGAAAAAAGGGCATTCATAAAGAGATTGTCCAAAGCTCAAAAACGAAGTACAAGTATTACAAAGGCAAAGTTGAACCAAGTGTGAAGATGAATAATTAGATCTCTCACTTGCAACATCGTCAACAAAAAAGGCTTCTGATATACGGCTGATATATGGCTATTGGATTTCGGATGTTGTAATCATATTACACCACAAAGAGTGTGGTTTCGTAATTATAGGACAACCATAACTACACGAACCATTAGCACAATCTTCCACACAAGACTTCGAATAAAACCACTCCAAATGAGTAGACTAGTCCTTCTTTGTATGTGTAATAATACAGCTAGGTGGCCGACAAGCCTTACATTATTACTAAAATACAAATGACATCACACCACTCGAAAAGAAAAGTTGAGAAAAGTTGAAAAAGTGGTTGCTGAATAATTGCCGCATTAGGCGTCTTCAATAATTCTGTTATTTTTTGTCTTCTTTGCTTTGGATTTTTGCGTCGACAATAATTCTTGAATTCTTGTCTTCATTCTTGCATTTGTGTATCGGTACAGTATTCACAGAGATGTCTTCCTGAGCTTTCTAATTCTCGACATAGTGCAATCTTGAAATCTTCCGGTAATTCTGCAAGTGGTCCGGAAATCTGCTAAAATTTTTTGATCTTCTTCACTAATTTTTTGTCCTAAGAAAAGTGAATAAATCAAAATGTTATCCCTAAAATAATTGATTTTAACTTCTGATTTTTGTCTTCGTCCTATTCCTATTTTTGATGATATGGTAAAAACTCCGGCTAGAGCTTCCACGAAATTTCTGATGGATGGAGTTGTTGGTGACATTTTATCTCTGAGATCATCGCATCTCGCAATATGTTGAAACGTTTGTCGAAATTCGTTTCTGAATAGCAGATCATACTACACGAACCATTAGCACAATCTTCCACACAAGACTTCGAATAAAACCACTCCAAATGAGTAGACTAAATGCTTGGTGATACGGGTTTGTGTTTCAGATGAGCGTAATCAGAAACTTAAGCATTCAGTTTTCACACAGAGTGGCCTATTTGCGCTTTTAATATCGCGGAAGATAAGTTTTTGGTAGGTAGTTGTGGAATTATGAAGGTAGTATAGCCCACGTTTAGCCGCAAGACAAGCAAGCGATGGTGTAGCATCATGCACCAAGGTAGCCATGGGCATGAAGAACACAGTGGTACATGTGTATTCTATCATAGCAAATCATGAGAGATATGAAAGGTTCAACTCCAAAGGAGCACTTGATGTGCTTAAATAAATAAATGAGATAAGATGCCGGCCTTTCGAGTATACTTCATGTGTATAGATGCCTAAAAAGTCAAGAAAGTGGGTATCAATTAAATGTGATAATTGCATGTGCCCACCAACTTTCATGCCAGGTTGCTTTTAATATTTTGGATTCTTTTATGATGAGTGATACACCCACTCAAATTCATTCATAAAAAAATTTTACATGCTGATGTGACGACGGATGACTAGTTTTTTGTGGGAGCTACTCTCACAAAACTCCCACAAAAAGTCAATCATCCCAGCGCCAACTCAGCGTGTGAGATTCTTTTGCAAATGAATTTAAGTGGATGTAGCATTAGTGTTCTTTTATTACATTTTACTCCAATACAATACGTGTCACTCGTGTTACCACAAAATAAATAAATATAATAAGAGCATCCGACGCATTAGGCTACCCCAATAAAAACCTTTACCTACATTTATTTTTTCTGCCACATCAGCTTTTTTTCTCATGCTATCAACACATAACCTTTTAGACACAATAAGTCAACCTACACTAAATACACAACACACACACACAAAAAAAACAAACATTCAACCCTCATCTCCAATAGGTTGAGACCCACATCCCCTTCAACCTCTTCCAACCCTCATCTCCACAACAATGCCAACCCGCTGCAACCTCCTCCAACCTTATAGGTTGAGGCATTATTGTGGGTAGCCTTAGATTATTTTATGCGGTAGTTTATATAGACCTCTCATAAAAAGGGTTTGTATAATATTACCCTTATTTTATATTTTGGGGGAGTTTATATGGACACTTTTATAGGGGTTTCGTGAGGCCTTGTGTATTCGGGTTTGTACGGTGTATATCGTGATTTGTACATTTTGACTAAAACCTCTTATTGTCACATCATAGAGGGGTTTTAACCTCCTGTGTGTCAACCGTACAAACAGCGAAGTACATAATACAACACCGTGATACATATAGTACAACCCACCAATGCGTGTAATGATTGAAAACCCCCTATAGGGGGTCCGTATAAACTGCCAAAAAAAAATTGTCATTCATCAAATACGAAAACATCATTACAGAGTTGTTTTAGCGGATTAAATAATAACAGGGTTAATACACAAAAGAGTTATTGAATTTAAGAAAAAATAAAAGAAATAAAAATAAGAAGAAAAACATGTTTAAAGTAACGAACTATTATTTTGATCACTTAGGTAATTAACCGTGTTTAAGGTAAGTACATTTTTATTTATTAACTCAATAATAAAGTATGTGTTTCATGTAAGGAGGCTAGCTTAAAGCTCTTGCTTCAAAAAGTTGAGCATGCTCAATTCATTCATTGGTAATAAAGAAAAAAAGGTTGTTTAAACCAATGTTTTGAAACCCGGGTTGACCCGGCCGGGTTAACCGGTAGGACCGGTTCAGGGCAAAAAAACGGGTCAAAATAACCCGGGTTTCTAAAACCGGGTTAACCAGTTATACCCGTCGGGTTTTGAGTGACTCGGGTCAATCCGGTTCTCGAAACCCAGCCGGGTTTGGTTTTTTTCAATTTTTTTTTATAAAAACCGGATTGACCCGGTGGTTGACCCGACGGTCGAACCGATTGACCCGGTATTTTTTTATATATATATTTTTAATGAAAAGCGGGTTGACCCGGTGGTCGAACCGGTTGATCCGGTGACCGGTGACTCGACCGGGTCGATTGTAAACCCGGGTTTCAAAACATTGGTTTAAACATACGTCGAAGATGCCTAACGAGAGTATATCTAATATGTATGAATGAGTCGGCATTACTCTGACACAACACTTCAACAAGATGTTTTTATTTTATGTATTTTTTCTTCTATACTAGCAAAATGTGTAGCAAAGTAAGAACAGATGGGTAAAGATCACTCTTAATGTACAAACACAAGGATAAGACTAAAATACATCGTTGGTCCCTAAACTTGTACCTGCTTATCATGATGGGACAAACTTGCCTTTTTCATCGTTGGGAGTCCAAAACTTAGGTTTTATACTCTAGACAAGTCCTTTGACTAATTTTCTGTTAGTCAACGTCTGTTATTTTCCCCATATGCCTTGCGCATGAGGGCAAACTGTTCATTTCATTGTTTTAGTTAATTATTTTGGTGATAAGACTGTTACAACCTTAGGGATTAACGGTGTATTTAATCAATAAAATTATATCATCACCACCACTACCACCCTCTCTTTATCTCTTTTTTCTTGATTCTCTATCTAAATTTCTGCTTCTTTATCTAAAATTAACACCATCATTATTTTCAAATCTGATAAACTCCTCCAAAAAAAACATAATCTTAGTCAAACACCAATTTCATAATTTAGTCATTTTAGAACATAGCTATACAATAACTTCCGCAGATATAAAGTGATTAAAATACACCAAAAACCTTGAAATCAACAAACTATATTTATACAATACATCAAGTCATATCAAAACCCAAATCCAATACATCAAGTAACGAACTATATTTATACTCTTGACTATACAATGCAAGCTAAAAGTCATAATCCTTCGGTACAGGTTGATGATCTACAAGTGAATGGCAAAAAGAAACAGCTTACACCTATTTAATGAAAAGTACTTAACCTTTTGAATTAATTCTTCTTTCTAACTAGTCATATGTGCAAAATCATCACGGTAGCTAGCAAAAAACAAATCAAATATCTTCTCTAAGGCTAGTCTCAATCGTGACCGGAGATGACCCAGGTCACCAGCGCCACGTCAGTTTCCTCTCTCCAACGACCAGACATGACACGGATGCCACAGTCGATGACCCAAGTTTTTTTTTTTTTTTTTTTTTTTTTTTTTTTTTTTTTTTAAAACATTACAGTACGAAATTCAAATAAACATTAAAAACATTACGTAACTTATTCAAATAACGTTAAAAACATTACAAAAACTCTTCATCGTCTTCCTCATCGTCATCGTCACAATCGACTTGATTCACTTCATTGACATGATGTCGACGATTTCTCCAAATGTGTTCGACCAAATCAGATTTTAAGTTTTGATGAGTTGATGAGTCCATTAGCTCCTGAGTAACCACCAACGATTCTTCATGCGTTCTTAAGGGATCATGATCTTGGTGTCCCTAATCTTCAAACCATGTAGGACATATCGCCCGCTGCTTGTGTCGGATGATCATATTATGTAATGTGATACATGTATACATAATATCTTGGATATCATTTTTATAAAACCCTCGAGCAGGAACTTTAAGCATTTTTCACTTCTTCTTCAACACACCAAAAGCCCGTTCCACATCTTTCCTTGCTGCTTCGTGCCTCCTCTTATACAATATTCTTTTACGATCACCCCGTGGGAGGATTTGAAATGGACTTCATAAGAACGGACCATTGTGGATATATCCCATCAGTAAGATAATATCCTCTTTTATAAACCACATCGTTAGCCTCGAATTCAAGGTCTGGTGCTCTCCCATATTTGATAGCATTGAAAACAGGGGAACGACGTAAAACGTTTACGTCGTTATTCATTCCTGAGACACCAAAGAACGCATGCCAAATCCTTGGGAAGCGAACGCTTCCAATAAAATGAATGGATGTGACCCGTGATCACCCCTACAATGTTGAGCTCTCACACTATTCGGTCAATTCTCCCACTGCCAACTTGTACAATCAATGCTTCCCATCATCCCAAGAAAGCCATGCTTATGCTCGTGATGAGCATATATTCTTCCAAGGTCAGAATACGTGGGCTTTCACAAATACTCACGACCATATAACTCCATGATAACCTCGCAAAACTTACGAAGACATTCACGGGATGTGGATGCATCGAGTGCCAGACTCTCGTCAAGAGAATCAGGAACGGCCGTGTATCCCAATTGACGAATGGCCGCAGTACACTTGACCAATGGGCTAATACTAGGTACGCCCCTAACATCAAGAGTTTGTCAAAAATAAGTAGAGTGATCGGTTATCTCTCGAACAATTTCTGTGAATAACTCTCGGCTCATACGGAACCGCCGACGGAATGTTCTTGCGTCGAACTGCGGGTTTTCGGAGAAGTATGCCGCCACTAAACGATTATGTGCACCCTCATGATCCTTACGTATGTACCTTCATCGAACTTTTGACTGTGATGCTTTGTAAGCCTTCCAAGCAAAATCCGCAAACTCCACAAACTCACTAAAAACTTCTTCATCGTCGGAAGACGAAGAAGAACCAAATAAAAGCTCGAATGACGACATATTAAAAATTGTGTTTCGTGGGTATTTTGTTAGAATGGTTGATTGAATATGTGTGTTTTATAAATGTGTTTGAGTTAATATTTATAGAGTCATAAAGTTTTTTAAAATAAAAGTTTTTTTTTAAATGCAACGGTCAAGTTTTTTAAAGACAAAATTACACGGTTGGTCCCTGTGGTTTGCTCGTATTACAAGTTTGGTCCCTAAGTCGTTTTAATTACACCAGAAATACTGGGGTGGCAATTCTTGACACGACACGATAAACGACACGAACCCGACACGAAGTTAAACAGGTTTGGGTTGAGGATAAACAGGTTTGGGTCAAAAACGGGTCAACCCGTCTAACCCGTTTAATAAACGGGTCGTGTTTGGGTTGAGTAAGTATTAAACAGGTCAACCCGTGAACCCGTTTAAGTATATAAGATCTTAAAAATAAAATATATAACTTGGTTTTTATGTTGGATGTGGATTAAATATATTTTGTTATTTACTTAGTATGAATGAATTATAATTTTATACCTTAGATATCATGAAAATTGATGCTTATAATTCTGAAAATTGTCGCATAGTTATTTGTATGTTATTCTTATCATATTTTAGATCCTTATATCAATTTTAGCATTTAAACTAGTTACATCGACAAACAACCAGCTTTATTCACTACTTGACCTATTTACTTAAATGGGTTAAACGGGTCACAAATGGGTTACACGTGTTATGCAGGTGTGGGTTAGGGTTGAGTTTCTTGACACGATTAATAAATGGGTCGTGTTTGGGTTAAGGCTATACTAACCCGCCAACACGCGAACCCGAATAGGTTAACACGAACACGACTCGATTGCCACCCCTAAGAAATACCTATTTTTGAAACTTTGCACTCTTTTAGTCCCTATTTTGGATGGCCGTTAGTGCAGCCAGTTAAGTATTTTGCGCTGTTAGTCCTTCGTTAATAAATTTTGCACCGTCAGTCCTTAAAGTTATTTGCATAAATCGTCCTTGTGGTTAGCCCGGTCAACGGGTCGGTCAACGCCACGTGTCACCACCTGAGTGGTGCCACGTGGCATTGGGTCAGGTCGGTCAACGGGTCGGGTCGGGTCGGTCAATGGGTCGGGTCGGGTTGCCATGTGGACCAATGAGGTGGTGCCACGTGGCATTGGTAAAATATACCAACAATTAGTCACGTATGGGATTCGAACCCGGGCCACTTGGGTGGGAAGCATAGCTCTGCCCAACTGGGCTAAGCATAGCTTCAGTTATTCTAGCCTAAATTTTATATATAACCCTTTCTAAAAGTTAGCCCAATTCAATATTATTAAAAAGTTCAATATAGTTTTTGGTCTATTAATTTACGGAGTTATATGGACCGTAAAAAAATAAATAAATATACCGTCGGACTCTTTTTTTCGTGCTCTTTCCAATGGTATGCTCGGGGAATTTTTTTGACTTCGTTTGAACCTCGAAAAATGCGAAAATCACCATTTTTTCTTTGTTTTTGCATTTTTGAGGTCCAAACCAAGTCGAAAAAATTCACCAAACATACCGTCGGACTCGTTTTTTCGTGCTCTTTCCAATGGTATGATCGGGAATTTTTTTTGACTTCGTTTGGACCTCTAAAAATGCGAAAATCACAATTTTTTCTTTGTTTTTGCATTTTTCGAGGTCCAAACCAAGTCGAAAAAATTCACCAAACATACCATTGGAAAGAGCATACCATTGGAAAGAGCACGAAAAAACGAGTCCGACCGTATGCTTGGTGAATTTTTTCGACTTGGTTTGGACATCGAAAATTGCAAAAACAAAGAAAAAATGGTGATTTTCGCATTTTTTGAGGTCCAAACCAAGTCAAAAAAATTTACCGAGCATACCATTGGAAAGAGCACGAAAAAACGAGTCCGACGGTATGCTTGGTGAATTTTTTCGACTTGGTTTGGACCTCGAAAAATGCAAAAACAAAGAAAAAATAGTGATTTTCGCATTTTTCGAGGTTCAAACGAAGTCAAAAAAATTCCCCGAGCATACCATTGGAAAGAGCACGAAAAAACGAGTCCGACGGTATGTTTGGTGAATTTTTTTGACTTGGTTTGGACCTCGAAAAATGCAAAAACAAAGAAAAAATGGTGATTTTCGCATTTTTCGAGGTCCAAACGAAGTCAAAAAAATTCCCCGAGCATACCATTGGAAAGAGCACGAAAAAACGAGTCCGACGGTATTTTTCTCAATTTTTGAACCGGCCCAGAACCCCTTTAAAATGACAGGTCAAATTTCCATTTGACCCTTTTTATTTATAAAAAACTAACTGGGCTTTTTAAGGGTTAAATAGAACAAAAAGCACAATAATACTTGAAGGTATGCCCATCTCAGATGGGTATCACCTTGGCCTCCCACACAACCCACCAGGGTTCGATCCTAGGGGAGGTAATTTTGGTTTTATTTTCCATCGCCACGTGGCGCCACCTCATTGGTCCACGTGGTGACCCGACTTGACCCGTTGACCGACCCGACCCGATGCCACGTGGCACCACTCAGGTGGTGACACGTGGCGTTGACCGGGCTAACCACAAGGACGGTTTATGCATATAACTTTAAGGACTAACGGTGCAAAAATTATTAACGAAGGACTAACAGCGCAAAATACTTAACGGACTTAACTAACGCCCATCCAAAATAGGGACCAAAAGCGTACATAGTTTCAAAAATAGGTATCTGTGAGGTAATTAAAATGACTTAGAGACCAAACTTGCAATACGAGCAAACCACAGGGACCAACCGTGTAATTTTGTCTTTTTTAAATAAAGTGGGGAAAGTAAACATTTTAAATGTCGGGCGAAAAAGCACTCGATATTGCGTTTTTTTCTCCACCGACCGATGTTGCAACCGATCTCCACATCCCACATGACCGATCTCCACATCGGTCGTGGGTCGTTTTTTGTGGTGCCCAACCGATGTTAAAGCAACGATTAGGACTAGCCTAAGGAGCACCAATAGACATTATTCGCTGCAATTAAGATCATGTTAAATAAAGTAGTTTAATCACCATCACAAACACACATTGAAGCCATTACTTTACCCTCAATAATAACGAGGGGCAATTTGGCTACTGGTCATCGATCCATTTACTACTCTAGCAAATTAAAAACTCAAATGTTTAACGGGTACCACAACAATCAAATTGAATTTTTGGAAACACACTCCATCTGTCATATTCCACTAGAATAAGCAAATGATTTACCATTATGTCTAAATATTTGCTTAACAAATATAACAACAAAAAACAAGACCAAACAAGACACAACAATCATAATAAACCAAAAAATAACCAACCGTGGATACACATATAAACAAAATCACATGAAAAAACAAACAAGAAAAAACTTAAATGGGCACTAACGGGCACATTTATTTTTCTTAATTGTAGAATATTATGATCGTTTTAAAGAAACTTTTTTTATATAATATTTTTAAGTTTTTTAATATAAATAAGATATTACGTTTAAGAAATTTATTTCATCGTTTTATGTCTTTTATTAAGTGATTTGTATAACATGTGCCCGTTTAGCCCGTGCCCATTTAAGCCCGTGCCCGTTCTAGCCCGTGCCCGTTTTAGCCCGTGCCCGCCCGGCCAGCCCGTTTTGCCACCTCTATCTATTGGTTATTTGGAGCGATTATTAAAAGGGTCATAACTTTTGAGAGAAATGATATGAAATCATTAATGGTTTTGGGGTAAATATTCACATTTATAGAGAGAATGGTGGTTGTGTTTGATTGACATTATGTTTTTCTTTTTGAAGGAGTTTATTAGATTTGAAAATAGTGATGGTGTTAATTTTAGAGAGAGAAGCATAGATAGAGAAGCAGGAAAAAGAGAGAAACAGGAAAAAGAGATAAAGAGAGGGTGGTGGTGGTGATGTTATAATTTTATTTATTAAATACACCATTAGTCCCAAAGGTTGTACCAGTCTTACCACCAAAATAATTAACCAAAACAATGAAATGACCATTTTGCCCTCATGTGCAAGGCATATGGGGAAAATAACAGACGTTGACTAACAACAAATTGGTTAAGAGACTTGTCTATAGTATAAAACCCAAGTTTTGTACTCCCTACGATGAAAAAGGCAATGCTTGTCCCATCATGATGCGCATGTACAAGTTTATGGACCAACGGTGTATTTGAGTCTAAAGATAAAGAGCTAACAAGGGTCACTGAACTTATAAACCATGGCATTTGGGTCACTCAAATAGTTGAGATCATATAAAAACGGACGAAAACGGAAAAGAAACGTATAAAAACAGACGAAAATCTAAAAAATCAGAAAAAATAAATTAAAACGTGTAAAAACATAAAAAATGGACGGAAACAGATTAAAACGTATAAAAACATAAAAAAAACAAATGAAAACGTAAAAAAAAAGGGACGAAAACGTAAAATACGGGCGAAACGGATGAAAACGTAAAAAACCGGACGAAAACGTATAAAAACGGACGAAAACGGATGAAAATGGACGAAAATGGATGAAAAGTATAAAACGAACGAAAACGTATAAAAACGTAAAAAAAATGGACGAATATGGGTGAAAACGTATAAAAACGTAAAAAAACAAAAAAAAACGGACGAAAATGAATGAAAACGTATAAAAACATAATAAAAATGGATGAAAACATAAAAAAAAACGGACGGAGCGTATAAAAATGGACGAAAACGTACAAAGACAACGTAAAAACGAAAACGAACAATAATGTATAAAAACGTAAAAAAAAAGGACGAAAATGTAAAAAAACATATGAATACATAAAAAACGGACGAAAATATATAAAAACGGACGAAAGCGGATAAAAACGTAAGAAAACGGATGAAATCGTGTGAAAAAATATAATGTTTCCCTTACTTGGATAAGCTTGAAAAACACTTCAACTTGTGGATATCTCTCACACTTGGACAAGTGTGAAAGATTTTGGTTTCAAACCTAATCTTACGCCTAGGCAAAATACTTACAAGTAACACTTTACGCCTAATAACTATCTTACGCATAAGATTCTTTACGCATAAGTCTTTAGTTTACGCCTAAGGTTATGTTTAACCACTATTCTTACAAGTAAGGGAAAGTTTACGCCTAAAGGAAGTTAACGTGTAAGCACATCAGATTACGCCTAAGGAATTGTTACGCCTAAGCTCATCTTTAACAACAAACTCAAGTTTTATTCAACTACAAAGATCCATCAACAACACAAGTAAAAGAAAGTTATATACTTTAAGGGCCTAAAATGTAACCAAAACTCTAATACTATAGCACATTTTCTATTTTTTCTTTACTCACTTTGTAAAAGTAGTCTTTGAAAAGTTGCAATATGGTCCCTGTAATTACCTGAAATTATAAAAACAATCCTAAAGTTTTTTTTCCTGAAATGGTGAAGTTGTATTAATTAAATCAGCAAGTTACATGAGATTCTACACAGCTAATATGAACATTAAGTGATTCCATTAAAAAAATACTAACTTTATATGATTCCATTTTAATAAAACTTCAAAAAAGAAAGTTATAAACTTTAAAGGCCTAAACTATAAACAAAACTCTACTACTATAGTACATTTTCAATTTTTTCTTTACTCATGTTGCAAAAGTAGTCTTTGAAAATTTGCAAAAGTGGTCCCTGTCATTCCCTGCAATTACAAAAACTGTCCCAAAGTTTTTTTTTTCTGAAATGGTGAAGTTGTATTAATTAAACCGACAAGTTACATGAGATTCCACACAACTAATATGAAAATTATACGATTCTATTTAATTGTTGGAATCACTCCTAACTAGTATTTCAAGTGTTAGTCATTTATATGTAATAGGTTGTGTAATTATGGGTTTTAAGTTTGTTATTAAGTACTAGGCTTATGCAGAAAGCACATAGGCCTATTCTTATTCCTAACGTTTACGCCTAAAGTCATAGTTTATGCCTAAGCAATTTACGCGTATGGAATCTTCACCAAATTCTTCGAAGCTGTTGGTAACTCAATGTTTATCTTGCTTGGATAAGCTTGAAAAACACTTCGACTTGTGAATATCTCTCACACTTGGACAAGTGTGAAAGGTTTTGGTTTCAAACCTAATATTACGCCTAAGCAAAATACTTACAAGTAACACTTTACGCCTAATAACTATCTTATGCATAAGATTCCTTACGCATAAGTCTTTAGTTTACGCCTAAGGTTATGTTCAACCACTATTCTTACGAGTAAGGGAAAGTTTACGCCTAAAGGAAGTTAACGTGTAAGCACATCAGATTACGCCTAAGGAATTGTTACGCCTAAGCTCATCTTTAACAACAAACTCAAGTTTTATTCAACTACAAAGATCCATCAACAACACAAGTAAATGAAAGTTATAAACTTTACGGGCCTAAAATGTAACCAAAACTCTACTACTATAGCACATTTTCTATTTTTTCTTTACTCACTTTGCAAAAGTAGTCTCTGAAAAGTTGCAAAATGGTCGTTGTAATTACCTGAAATTATCAAAACAGTCCTAAAGGTTTTTTTCCTGAAATAGTGAAGTTGTATTAATTAAATCAGCAAGTTACAGGAGATTTCACACAGCTAATATGAACATTAAGGGATTCCATTTAATAAAGTTCATATTTATTTTATGAAAAATCCTTGTTCATTAAAAAATACGAAGTTTATATGATTCCATTTTAATAAAACTTCAAAAAAGAAAGTTATAAACTTTAAGGGCCTAAACTATAAACAAAACTCTACTACTATAGAACATTTTCAATTTTTTTTTACTCACGTTGCAAAAGTAGTCTTTGAAAAGTTGCAAAAGTGGTCCCTGTCATTACCTGCAATTACAAAAACTGTCCCAAAGTTTTTTTTCCTGAAATAGTGAAGTTGTATTAATTAAATCAACAAGTTACTTGAGATTCCACAGAGCTAATATGAAAATTATACGATTCTATTTAATTGTTGGAATCACTTAAAACTAGTATTTCAAGTGTTATTCACTTATATGTAATAGGTTGTGTAATTATGACTTTTAATTTTGTTATTAAGTGCTAAGCTTGTGCAGAAATCCCATAGGCCTATTCTTAGGCCTCATGTTTACGCCTAAGCAGTTTATGCCTAAGGAATCTTCAACAAATTCTTCGAAGCTGATGGTAACTCAGTGTTTCTCTTGCTTGGATAAGCTTGAAAAACACTTCAACTTGTGGATATCTCTCACACTTGGACAAGTGTGAAAGATTTTGGTTTCAAACCTACTCTTACGCCTAAGAAAATTACTTACGAGTAACACTTTATGCCTAAGAACTATCTTACGCATAAGGTTCTTTACGCATAAGTCTTCAGTTTACGCCTAAGGTTATGTTTAAGCACTATTCTTACGAGTAAGATATTCTTACGAGTAAGGGAAAGTTTACTCCTAAAGGAAGTTTACGTGTAAGCACGTCAGATTACGCTTAAGGAATTGTTACGCCTAAGCCATCTTCAACAACAAACTCAAGTTTCATTCAACTACAAAGATCCATCAACAACACAAGTAAAAGAAAGTTATAAACTTTAAGGGCCTAAAATGTAACCAAAACTCTACTACTATAGCACATTTTCTATTTTTTCTTTACTCACTTTGCAAAAGTAGTCTCTGAAAAGTTGCAAAATGGTCCCCGTAATTACCTAAAATTTTAAAAACAGTCCTAAAGGTTTTTTCCTGAAATGGTGAAGTTGTATTAATTAAATCAGCAAGTTACAGGAGATTCCACACAGCTAATATGAACATTAAGTGATTCCATTTAATAAAGTTCGTATTTTTTATGAAAAATCCTTGTTCATTAAAAAATACGAACTTTACACAATTGCATTTTAATTAAACTTCAAAAAGGAAAGTTATAAACTTTAAGGGCCGAAACTGTAAACAAAACACTACTACTATAGAACATTTTCATTTTTTTTCTTTACTCATGTTGCAAAAGTAGTCTCTGAAAAGTTGCAGAAGTGGTCCCTGTCATTACCTACAATTACAAAAATAGTCCTAAAGTTTTTTTTCCTGAAATGGTGAAGTTGTATTAATTAAATCAGCAAGTTACATGAGATTCCACACAGCTAATATGAAAATTATACGATTCTATTTAATTGTTGGAATCAATCCAAACTAGTATTTCAACTGTTATTAACTTATATGTAGTAGGTTGCGTAATTATGGCTTTTATGTTTGTTATTAAGTGCTAGGATTATGTAGAAAGACCATAAGCCTATTCTTACGCCTAACGTTTACCCCTAAAGTCATAGTTTACGACTAAGCAGTTTACGGGTAAGGAATCTTCACCAAGTTCTTCAAAGTTGTTGCTAACTTAGTGTTTATCTTGCTTGGATAAGCTTGAAAAACACTTCGAATTGTGAATATCTCTCACACTTGGACAAGTGTGAAAGGTTTTGGTTTCAAACCTAATCTTACGCCTAAGCAAAATACTTACAAGTAACACTTTACGCCTAATAATTATCTTACGCATAAGATTCCTTAAGCATAAGTCTTTAGTTTACGCCTAAGGTTATGTTTAACCACTATTCTTACACACTTGTTTACGCATAAGATTCCTTACGCATAAGTCTTTAGTTTACGCCTAAGGTTATGTTTAACCACTATCTTACGCATAAGATTCCTTACGCATAAGTTTTTAGTTTACGCCTAAGTCTTTAGTTATTAGGCGTAAGTATTTTGCTTAGGCGTAAGATTAGGTTTGAAACCAAAATCTTTCACACTTGTCCAAATGTGAGAGATATCCACAAGTTGAAGTGTTTTTCAAGCTTATACAAGCAAGAGAAACACTGAGTTACCAACAGCTTCGAAGAATTTGGTGAAGATTCCTTACGCATAAACTACCTAGGCGTAAACTCTGACTTTAGGCGTAAACGTTAGACGTAAGAATAGGTCTATGTGCTTTCTACATAAGCCTAGCACTTAATAAAAAACATAAA
Source organism: Chrysanthemum seticuspe (assembly GCA_019973895.1). Lineage (NCBI taxonomy): Eukaryota > Viridiplantae > Streptophyta > Magnoliopsida > Asterales > Asteraceae > Chrysanthemum > Chrysanthemum seticuspe. Next base: position 871,267 of record BPTQ01000001.1, on the reverse strand, counting down.
AGCCATAATTAAGCAACCTATTACATATAAGTGACTAACAGTTGAAATACTAGTTTGGAGTGATTGCAACAATTAAATAGAATCATGTAATTTTCATATTAGCTGTGTGGAATCTCATGTAACTTGCTGATTTAATTAATACAACTTCACCATTTCAGGAAAAAAACTTTAGGACTATTTTCGTAATTACAGGTAATGATAGGGACCACTTTTGCAACTTTTTAAAGACTACTTTTGCAACGTGACTAAAGAAAAAATAAAAATGTTCTATAGTAGTAGAGTTTTGTTTATAGTTTAGGCCCTTAAAGTTTATAAGTTTCTTTTTTAAAGTTTTATTAAAATGGAATCGTATAAAGTTCGTATTTTTTAATGAACAAGGATTTTTTATAAAAACAATACGAACTTTATTAAATGGAATCACTTAATAACATATTAGCTATGTGGAATCTCCTGTAACTTGCTGATTTAATTAATACAACTTCACCATTTCAGGAAAAAAACCTTTAAGACTGTTTTTATAATTTCAGGTAATTACAGGGACCATTTTGCAACTTTTCAGAGACTACTTTCGCAAAGTGAGTAAGAAAAAAATAGAAAATTTGCTATAGTAGTAGAGTTTTGGTTACATTTTAGGTCCTTAAAGTTTATAAGTTTCTTTTACTTGTGTTATTGATGGATCTTTGTAGTTGAATGAAACTTGAGTTTGTTGTTGAAGATGAGCTTAGGCGTAACAATTCCTTTGGAGTAATCTGATGTGCTTACGCGTAAACTTCATTTAGGCGTAAACTTTCCCTTACTCGTAAGAATATCTTACTAGTAAAAATAGTGGTTAAATAGTGGTTAAACATAACCTTATGCGTATGATAGTTCTTAGGCGTAAAGTGTTACTCGTAAGTATTTTGCTTAGGCGTAAGATTAGGTTTGAAACCAAAATCTTTCACACTTGTCCAAGTGTGAGAGATATCCACAAGTTGAAGTGTTTTTCAAGCTTATCCAAGCAAGAGAAACACTGAGTTACCAACAGCTTCGCAGAATCTGGTGAAGATTCCTTACCCATAAACTGATTAGGCATAAACTCTGACTTTAGGCGTAAGAATAGGCCTATGGGCTTTCTGCATAAGCCTAGTACTTAATAACAAACTTAAAAGTCATAATTACACAACTTATTACATATAAGTGACTAACACTTGAAATACTAGTTAGGAGTGATTCCAACAATTAAATAGAATCGTATAATTTTCATATTAGCTGTGTGGAATCTCATGTAACTTGTTGATTTAATTAATACAACTTCACCATTTCAGGAAAAAAACTTTGGGACAATTTTTGTAATTGAAGGTAATGACAGGGACCACTTTTGCAACTTTTCATAGACTACTTTTGCAATGCGAGTAAAGAAAAAATTGAAAGTGTTCTATAGTAGTAGAGTTTTGTTTATAGTTTAGGCCTTAAAGTTTATAACTTTCATTTTTGAAGTTTTATTAAAATGGAATCGTATAAAGTTCGTATTTTTAATGAACAAGGACTTTTCATAAAAAAATACGAACTTTATTAAATGGAATCACTTAATGTTCATATTAGCTGTGTGAAATCTCCTGTAACTTGCTGATTTAATTAATACAACTTCACTATTTCAGGAAAAAAACCTTTAGGACTGTTTTGATAATTTCAGGTAATTACAACGACCATTTTGCAACTTTTCAGAGACTACTTTTGCAAAGTGAGTAAAGAAAAAATAGAAAATGTGCTATAGTAGTAGAGTTTTGGTTACATTTTAGGCCCTTAAAGTTTCTAACTTTCTTTTTCTTGTGTTGTTGATGGATCCTTGTAGTTGAATAAAACTTGAGTTTGTTGTTAAAGATGAGCTTAGGCGTAACAATTCCTTGGGCGTAATCTGATGTGCTTACACGTTAACTTCCTTTAGGCGTAAACTTTCCCTTACTCGTAAGGTTAGTGGTTAAACATAACCTTAGGCGTAAACTAAAGACTTATGCGTAAGATAGTTATTAGGCGTAAAGTGTTACTTGTAAGTATTTTACTTAGACGTAAGATTAGGTTTGAAACCAAAACCTTTCACACTTGTCCAAGTGTGGAGATATTCACAAGTCGAAGTGTTTTTCAAGCTTATCCAAGCAAGATAAACACTGAGTTACCAACAACTTCGTAGAATTTGGTGAAGAATCCTTACGCGTAAACTGCTTAGGCGTAAACTATGACTTTAGGTGTAAACGTTAGGCGTAAGAATAGGCCTATGGTCTTTCTACATAATCCTAGCACTTAATAACAAACATAAAAGCCATAATTACGCAACCTATTACATATAAGTGACTAACAGTTGAAATACTAGTTTGGAGTGATTCCAACAATTAAATAGAATCGTATAATTTTCATATTAGCTATGTGGAATCTCATGTAACTTGCTGATTTAATTAATACAATTTCACCATTTCAGGGAAAAAAAGTTTAGGACTATTTTTGTAATTGCAGGTAATAACGGGGACCACTTTTGCAACTTTTCAGATACTACTTTTGCAACGTGAGTAAAGAAAAAAATGAAATTGTTCTATAGTAGTAGAGTTTGGTTTACAGTTTAGGCCCTTAAAGTTTATAACTTTCTTTTTTGAAGTTTTATTAAAATGGAATCTAATAAAGTTCGTAAGTTTTAATGAACAAGGATTTTTCATAAAAAAAATACGAACTTTATTAAATGGAATCACTTAATGTTCATATTAGCTGTGTGGAATCTCCTGTAACTTGCTGATTTAATTATTACAACTTCACCATTTCAAGAAAAAACCTTTAGGACTGTTTTTATAATTTTAGGTAATTACAGGGACAATTTTGCAACTTTTCAAAGACTTCTTTTGCAAAGTGAGTAAAGAAAAAATAGAGAATGTGCTATAGTAGTAGAGTTTTGGTTACATTTTAGGCCCTTACAGTTTATAACTTTCTTTTACCTGTGTTGTTGATGGATCTTTGTTGTTGAATGAAACTTGAGTTTGTTGTTGAAGATGAGCTTAGGCGTAACAATTCCTTAGGCATAATCTGATGTGCTTACGCGTAAACTTCCTTTAGGCGTAAACTTACCCTTACTCGTAAGAATATCTTACTCATAAGAATAGTGGTTAAACATAACCTTAGGCGTAAACTGAAGACTTATGCGTAAAGAACCTTATGCCTAAGATAGTTCTTAGGCGTAAAGTGTTACTCGTAAGTATTTTGCTTAGGCGTAAGATTAGGTTTGAAACCAAAATCTTTCACACTTGTCAAAGTGTGAAAGATATCCACAAGTTGAAGTGTTTTTCAAGCTTATCCAAGCAAGAGAAACACTGAGTTACCTACAGCTTCGAAGAATTTGGTGAAGATTCCATACGCATAAACTGCTTAGGCGTAAACTCTGACTAAGAATTTGGTGAAGATTCCTTACGCATAAACTGCTTAGGCGTAAACTCTGACTTTAGGCGTAAACTTTAGGCATAAGAATAGGCCTATGGGCTTTCTACACAAACCTAGTATTTAATAACAAACTTAAAAGCCATAATTACACAACCTATTACATATAAGTGACTAACACTTGAAATACTAGTTAGGAATGATTCCAACAATTAAATAGAATCGTATAATTTTCGTATTAGCTGTGTGGAATCTCATGTAACTTGTTGATTTAATTAATACAACTTCACCATTTCAGGAAAAAAAAACTTTGGGACAGTTTTTGTAAGTGCAGGTAATGACAGGGACCACTTTCGCAACTCTTCAGAGACTACTTTTGCAACGTGAGTAAAGAAAAAATTGAAAATGTTCTGTAGTAGTAGAGTTTTATTTATAGTTTGGGCCCTTAAAGTTTATAACTTTTTTTTTAAGTTTTATTAAAATGGAATCGTATAAAGTTCGTATTTTTTAATGAACAAGAATTTTTCATAAAAAAATACGAACTTTATTAAATGAAATCACTTAATGTTCATATTAGCTGTGTGGAATCTCATGTAACTTGCTGATTTAATTAATACAACTTCACCATTTCAGGGGAAAAAAACTTTAGGACTGTTTTTGTAATTTCAAGTAATTACAAGAACCATATTGCAACTTTTCAAAGACTACTTTTGCAAAGTGAGTAAAGAAAAAAAGGAAAATGTGCTATAGTAGTAGAGTTTTGGTTACATTTTAGGCCCTTAAAGTTTATAACTTTCTTTTACTTGTGTTGTAGATGGATCTTTGTAGTTGAATAAAACTTGATTTTGTTGTTAAATATGAGCTTAGGCGTATCAATTCCTTTGGCATAATCTGATGTGCTTACACGTCAACTTCCTTTAGGTGTAAACTTTCCCTTACTCGTAAGAATAGTGGTTAAACATAACCTTAAGCGTAAACTAATGCGTAAGATAGTTGTTAGGCGTAAAGTGTTACTTGTAAGTATTTTGCTTAGGCGTAAGATTAGGTTTGAAACCAAAACCTTTCACACTTGTCCAAGTGTGAGAGATATTCACAAGTCGAAGTGTTTTTCAAGCTTATCCAAGCAAGATAAACACTAAGTTACCAACAGCTTCAAAGAACTTGGTGAAGATTCCTTATGCGTAAACTGCTTAGGCGTAAACTATGACTTTAGGGGTAAACGTTAGGCGTAAAAATAGGCCTATGGTCTTTCTACATAAGCCTAGCATTTAATAACAAACATAAAAGCCATAATACTAGTTTGGATTGATTCCAACAATTAAATAGAACCGTATAATTTTCATATTAGCTGTGTGGAATCTTATGTAACTTGCTGATTTAATTAATACAACTTCACCATTTCAGGAAAAAAAACTTTAGGACTTTTTTTGTAATTGCAGGTAATGATAGGGACCACTTCTGCAACTTTTCAGATACTACTTTTGCAACGTGAGTAACGAAAAAAAATGAAAATGTTCTATAGTAGTAGAGTTTTGTTTACAGTTTCGGCCCTTAAAGTTTATAACTTTCCTTTTTGAAGTTTTATTAAAATGGAATTGTATAAATTTCGTATTTTTTAATGAACAAGGATTTTTCATAAAAAAAATACGAACTTTATTAAATGGAATCACTTAATGTTCATATTAGCTGTGTGGAATCTCCTGTAACTTGCTAATTTAATTAATACAACTTCACCATTTCAGGAAAAAAAAACCTTTAGGACTATTTTTATAATTTTAGGTAATTACAAGGACCATTTTGCAACTTTTCAGAGACTACTTTTGCAAACTGAGTAAAGAAAAAATAGAAAATGTGCTATAGTAGTAGAGTTTTGGTTACATTTTAGGCCCTTAAAGTTTATAACTTTCTTTTACTTGTGTTGTTGATGGATCTTTATAGTTGAATGAAACTTGACTTTGTTGTTGAAGATGGCTTAGGCATAACAATTCCTTAGGCGTAATATGACGTGCTTACGCGTAAACTTCCTTTAGGCGTAAACTTTCCCTTACTCGTAAGAATAGTGCTTAAACATAACCTTAGGTGTAAACTGAAGACTTATGCGTAAAGAACCTTATGCGTAAGATAGTTCTTAGGCGTAAAGTGTTACTCGTAAGTATTTTTCTTAGGCGTAAGAGTAGGTTTGAAACCAAAATCTTTCACACTTGTCCAAGTGTGAGAGATATCCACAAGTTGAAGTGTTTTTCAAGCTTATCTAAGCAAGAGAAACACTGAGTTACCAAAAACTTCGAAGAATTTGGTGAAGATTCCTTAGGCATAAACTGCTTAGGTGTAAACTCTGAATTTAGGCGTAAACGTGAAGCGTAAGAATAGGCCTATGGGATTTCTGCACAAGTCTAGTACTTAATAACAAACTTAAAAGTCATAATTACACAACCTATTACATATAAGTGACTAACACTTGAAATACTATTTTTGAGTGATTCCAACAATTAAATAAAATCGTATAATTTTCATATTAGCTATGTGGAATCTCAAGTAACTTGTTGATTTAATTAATACAACTTTACCATTTCAGGAAAAAAAAACTTTGGGACAATTTTTGTAATTGCAGGTAATGACAGGGATCACTTTTGCAACTTTTCAGAGACTACTTTTGCAATGTGAGTAAAGAAAAAATTGAAAATGTTCTATAGTAGTAGAGTTTTGTTTATAGTTTAGGCCTTTTCGGGAGACAACCCGTATTATCCCTGTCTTTTGTTTTTATTTCCTTTCTGTTGGGTTTTGTGTTTTCTAACCATTTTTGCAGGAGACAATGAAGTAATTACTGCTCCAGTTGCTGATCTGAACAGAGTTACGGCGTAACTCATCTTGGTGATTACGCCGTAACCATCATTTTCGCAGCAGAATTCTTGACGCATTACCAATTACGGCGTAATACCATCTCAGTGGTTACGCCGTAACTATTCGCTTCACAGCTCATACCAGGTTTTGCCAGTTACTGCGTTACTCTCTCATAGGAGTTACGACGTAACTCTCCTCTGCTTTAATTCTTTCATTTTAAAACACAGTAACCTTGTATTAGTTTTTAAATGAACTTTGTGGGTGTGTTCTCTGTAAACCCTCATGAGACTTCAATCGTCCACTTGGGACACCAAGTGGTTTAAAAGGCTTGTTGCATTCGCAAAATGCAACCATGATTCCTACGAAAGTGAGTTAGGTTTGTTTTTTCATTTTATTTTTTTCTTTTTAGAATTATGCTTGTCGGTATTGTGATTTCAGGGATTGAAGTTTGTTCATGACGCTTAAACGAAGGCACGATCCTTTCTCGTAGGCCTTCTTCTTTTTGGAGCAAATTTCAGGGAAGTTCTCGCTCTAATTCTACCTTTCTCTTCACCTTTACTTTAATGCCTAGTACAAAAGGGACTTTGTACAATTCAAGTGGGGGGACAAGAGTAGAATTATCTCTTAAACTTTACTTCGCCCTCATTTTTCTAGTTTATTTTGAAAAATTATTCCATTTTTAAAATTTTGACATGTTTTTCCGAACCTAACTAGATTAGACCTTAGCCGATGATAATGCTACACGCGTCGTTCGGGGTCAAGGAAACTTCCTTTTCTTCGAGCAAGTTTTATAACACCCTAGGCAGTGAACCTAATCGTTGTAGTGTAGTAATTAGGGTAAGCCACGGGTATTGATATCGTTCTTTAGGGGAATAGGAATGCTAGTAGGGAGTTACTACGCTAAGGTTAAGGTTGAGGAAGATTGTTTTTTTATCTTTTTATATTTTATGAAAAATGGAAAGGTACGAATCTCGGGTATTGGATTTGGGGGGTTGGTATTTCTACCGATTACTCTACTATTATCTAATTATCTAAACTAAGGTTGTGGGAGTCTATGTCTAATTAATGTGTGCTCGTATGATAGTTTAAAGATGTGTTTACTTAGTTTGTATTACTCCTTAATTATCTCCTATTGATGGTTGAGTGTCACGTCTTATTCCTAGTTGCGTTGTGTGTCTAAAGTTGTAGGGTATGCGTTTCTCCCTAACTCTTTGAACTTACCAAAGGGTCTTGTCTACAAATCCACTTAGAGATTATAGACTCCTACTCTAAGGCGCTCTTCGGATGGTTTAGCCTACAATCACTCAGGTAATTATACTCTAAGGTTCACAAAGATGAATCAAGCATTAAGTACACAACGAATGACCTATCGCATTACTAGATCATTAATCAACTAAGATAAGAAACAACCAATCAATATTTAATAACTAAGTTTCATACTTCCTAAGCAAACACACAAATAAATTAGCCGGACATGGAGAACATGCAAGCATACACACAAATAATCAAAGACATAATTGAATTAATGAAGTAAAGACTTATCTTGATGTAAGATAGGGTTTAAAACCCTAAAATACTGTACGAGACACCTTAGGTTCGGTTTTAGGTTTTTACTCCAAAGACTCTCCACACAAAGACTGAAAAATTCGGATTCTATATATAAGATTACAATTGCGACGGCGTCACCTTATGTTTAGTGACGCCGTCGTGTCGCCGCCATTAGGGTTTCGTCTTGGCCACGTTAACCTTCTGACGGCGTCACCTTATGTCCGTGACGCCATCCTCTTCAGCTTCTGACGTCGTCTGGATCGCATCTAGGCCGTCTGAGTAGCGACGGCCTACTCTTTCACAACTAGACGCCTTCTCTTGAAAACACGAGTTTTGGGTTCTGTCCCGTCACAATAATTTTGGGACGGCGTCGCCAATAGAACCTGACGCCGTCGCCTTATACTTTCAGCAACAGTGAGTGTCTCGATTTCGACTTTGGCCATTTTCTTCATATATTCGCGCCTTTTCGTTCAAATAAGTGCCATTCCAGCATTTTGCCTTCATGAGACCTAAAAAGTGAAAAGGAACGATATTAAGCAATAACGGATACAAAAGTGATCAAATAAGGACTTAAACGACCCCTCAAAATGGTACCTTTTAAAACCTTATCAAATATCCCTACACTTGTTATTTGCTTGTCCTCAAGCAAATGTGCTTTTAGCCAATTAATTTATAAGTTAGGGGTCATGAAGCATTAATTCAAAATGGTCCACAACACATATAAGCCCCGCAAAAGTCATAACAAGTACGGAAATTACATACTAGCACCTCACATGGGGTGTTTGGATACTCACATCTCTCTCGGGTGTATATGGGATATAACAAATTGGAAATGGAAGATAAACACTCATTAACCGGTCCTAGTACATAGATTACCATAGGCTTGAAAATAGATCAAACCTCCATCGCTTTGGCGTAAGCACCTAGGAAAGACTATCAAAGAGGTCTTTTAAAGGGTTGTAACGTTAGGCTTACGGTAGGGAAACAAAGGGTTTGGTGGGATAGGCTATATAGTGGTGGTAAGTCAAAAATCTCTATGTTAAATGCATATGAAGAATGGCGTTGCTAAGCCAAGACTCGACACTCTAAACTCTAGATAACTGAAATAAATAAACATAAATTTAAAGATAGATGGAGGATGGTAGCCCGTTTTTTTTTTTTTTTTTTTTTTTTTTTTTTTTTTTTTTTTTTTTTTTTACATTTTTACTCTACCATCCTCTATGACAACATCAAAATACTAGGGATTTACAAGCATATCCCTACACTTGAGTTTTTATTACTCTAACACTAATTCGACCCGAATTGAAAAGATCAAAACACTTGGGGTACATTATTACGCAAACAAAGGGAATTTGAATTTAACGTTCCCTTCCCGTCATTTCATAAACTTTAACCTTTCCATGAATCCCAATCGTCCCAAAACTGTATACAAAGGATATGACTCGACTTAGCAACTTATGCAAGCAACTAGATAATTGAACTAAGGGTTTAGGGTGATAACAAACATTTGCACTAAAAGTGAGTGCATAAGGGGTAGGCTAAGGCGATTTGGGTGTATATTTGGGGGTGGAGTGTAAACAATGCTCTTCATTGATATTCCGGAAAAACCGAAACATCACGAGAACCGCGAAAAGGATAGGCTCTGAGGGGTTAACTAGGGGTATCGTGTACTAAAGATGAGTACAACGCAAAGGGTGTGGGGGAATTACTCAACCGAAGTGGAAGAAGTAATTATATTACGGGTATCAAACAAGGGTTTATCCTAATGCCTCTTATCATTTAGTTATTCCTAACTACACAAGTGTAGCCTCACTTGCGATCTCGGAATGCATCACAAAACAAGTTCTAGAATCTAATATACTACCGGTTCACACTCTAAGCATTAAAGATGAATGCTTTAATTCCTACTAATCTAAGGGCGATCCTCACATTTTGGGTGGAATTTGGGTGGTAAGGGTTTTTGTGCTAGTCATGCAACTTCCTATCCGTGAGACGCTTTTGTTAAGACTAATGGCCCACTCCTATATGTCATGAAAAATTTTAAATTTGGTGCCAAAATTACCCTAACCGACATTTTCTCATGGTTTATTACACAATCACAATTAGACAAAGCAAATAGTCAAGGATAAGCATAGTTTCAAAGTTCCCGTTTTATTTTCCCTCCCTACACTTAAACTGAACATTGTCCCCAATGTTCCCCGAAAGTATCAAAGTTATGATAAAAGAAGGTAATTAAAAACGAAAGAAACTAATACTCCCCTGATTAGCTCGGTAGGATCCGTGTAAAGTGGTGGTTAAATCCTTTTCAAGAAGAATTATTGCGTGAAAATCTCCTTCCAATCTTATGTAACTTCTTCTTGACAAACTAAACCTGCACACTTGAAGAAAACAAACGAAACCTTCGCGTAAAATCGGCGGTAATAATATATATAAGACTCGATTTAAACTAGGATATAATGCTTGTGGAATGGATGTTTACAGAATTTCTAAGAAAATTAAGACCTGGAAAATTCCAAAAATTTATAAGTAGCTCAGAAAAGGAGAAAAAGTAATCTGATGTTTTTACTCCTTCCTGACGCCGTCAGGTTGCAATCCTGACGCCGTCAGGTTATCCTGACAAAAACTGGTCTGCGATTTTCTGGAAAATTTACATCTTTAGAATCTGGAAAAATTTCTGCAAAACATTCATTATGACTCGATACAAGCATTTGACTCGAACAAACAAACATAAATATCTTTTAATTAATTGTTATTCTCATGTTTACGTTTCTTTTGAAAACGTGTGTAATCCTCCCTACACGTATCCCTTATGTAAAATACCTTTATATGTAATTAAGACGAAGTTAAAAACAAAATAAAGCATTTTTACAAATTTAAACATGAGGATAAACAATTAATAAAAGATATATGACACTAACAAGCAAACAATTAAGCATGGGTTGCCTCCCACGAAGCGCTTTTCTTTATTAAAGAGTCTTGTAGCTAGACTCGAAGTCGTGCTCCTACGTTTTCTCACCACCGCCCTCTTGACTCTTTGTTTTCCCTTCATCGAAAGGGTGTAGACGCTGTATGCTCACCGTGGATTCCTTGCCAACGCTGTCAATTATGGCGACGGTTTTATCTTTTAAATTGGTCTCCTTAACTGTGAAAGGCCCAAACCATCTTGGTTTGTTTCTTCCTCGTAATGCCCTTATCCGAGATCTATACAAGAGCACTTTTTCTCCCTTTAGAAATTCCTTAGGGTCCTTTTGTACCTTAGGTAATGAAGTGGGATTGCTTCTTAACTTTTTATCGGGTTTCCACAATGTCGCATACAATCCTTGAACCATAAAGTCTCTAAGCCCTTTTTCCCAGTCATTCTTCTTCTTCTTAACATTGTTATCCGGGGCTTTTCCACCCGTAATCATTTCCATGATCTTAAGAGGATATCTTGGGAAGATGGGTATCTTAGCGTACCCCTTCCCGCTTTTGAGTATCATGATGCCTTCTCCGCATTTAATGGTTGCCTTGGCGGTGGCCAGGAATGGTGTCCCAAGAATGAGGGGTACGTTATCTTCCTCAACATCAATGATCACGAAATCCACCGGATAAACGATGTTAGCCACCTCAATTAGAAGATCAACAACGATTCCTACGGGGTGGACATAGGTATGATTAGCTAAGGAAAGTCTAAGGTCGGTTTTTGCTGGTTTCTCATTAGTTAACTTATTATAGATTGACAATGGCATTATGTTCACATCGGTCCCTTGATCGGCCAAGGCATTTATATTATCCATGTCACCTATACTAACTGGTATCACGAAATTCCCTGTGGTGTTTCGTTTTCTTGTTAACGGTTTTTTTATAACCAACTCATACAGAGGTTCCATAGGTAAAGCGTCGTATTCTTCTTCCATCATTTTTCCTTCAAGAGCTTCCCTAAGAACTTCATTGTACCTAAAGTTGTTTACTTGGTTTGCAATGGTTTTCTTGTTAATTTCGTGCTTAAGGTAGTACTCAATGGTCTCAGGTTCATCATTAGGCATGGACTCATCCTTCGTGCTTTCCTCAGTATTCCACATCTCAGCCCTTGCATTCTCAGGCATGATGGAAACGGCGTTTACAAATGAAGTGGGAGGGCAATCATTGCTTCTTACGAGCACTTTTTCGGGAGCCTTTGTTTTGGTAAATTCAATTACCAAATCTATCATTTCTTTCATTTTTGCTTGCATTTCCTCTCTCTGCCTATAAACCTCCTCTTCAAATCTGGCTAATCTCTTTGTATGAGCTGCCATGTACTCCCTCATTTGATCCTTGAAGCTTGGTGAAAGTGGTATTGGGGAAGTAGAACGGAAGCGTCTTGCGGAACTTGGGTTTTGCTCGCGACTTGGGGATTCCGAAAGAGGTGTGGAGCGGTTGGTGGAGTGGGCGGATTTGACGATCTCACGAGGAATTTGTACAGGTGCTCTTTTCTGCCTTTCCATCAGATAATCAATTCCTCTCTCGATGGCACTCAATTGCTCTTTGAGTGTATCGGAGGATTCCGGAGGAGTGGATATGGCATTAACCACGTTAATCGGAGTTTCGGGAGATTCACTCCAATCTTCGTAGCTTTGATCGGCGAGCTCCTCTATGATATCCCATGATTGCTCTGCATTAAAGTCGCTGAGTCTTCCACCGGCAGCTCGATCAATGGATCGTCGAGTGATGAAATCGGTATGATCATAGAAGATTTGGATTTGAAGCCAAAGATCAATGCCATGGTGTGGAAGTCTACGGAGTAATTCCTTAAATCGAGTCCATGCTTTGTAAAGAGACTCACCTTGGAGCTGCTGGAATGTCAAGATGTCTCGCCTAAGCTTAGTGGTTCTCCCCGGTGGGAAAAATTGAGCAAGGAAGCGAGAAGTAAGATCATCCCAACTTGAGATGGAGCCGGCGGGAAGTCGCTCAAGCCAATTACTAGCTTGGTCCCGTAGAGAGAATTGGAAGAGACGCAGACGCGTGGTCTCCCGAGTAGTAGCATCAAGGTCGATGGAATCGACGATTTTGAGGAAATCCCTTAGATGCTGATTTGGATCTTCGGAACGAAGTCCATGGAATGCACATCCGTTTTGCACCAACTGGATGGTGTCGGATCGCAGGGCCGTAGTTTGGGCTTGGTCGGGAAGCTCAATGGTGTTCCTGTAGCCTAGGTGGCTTGGTCTCGAGTATTCACCAAGAGTACGGGCTCTTGGCGGGTCATTTGGTGGTGGGTTGATGAATGGTAGTGGGTTATCACCTTCCATGATGAAAAGTGATGCGGTTACGAACAAAGGTTACGAAGAAGGGGGATAGACTAAGAGAAATCTAAAAATGAGAAAAAAGTTTACTTGATAGGAATCAAGCAAAGAAACCTAAACGAGGTGGACTACTAACTAGCTATTCTATTCCCCGGCAGCGGCGCCAAAAACTTGATAACGCTACACGCGTCGTTCGGGGTCAAGGAAACTTCCTTTTCTTCGAGCAAGTTTTATAACACCATAGGCAGTGAACCTAATCGTTGTAGTGTAGTAATTAGGGTAAGCCACGGATATTGATATCGTTCTCTAGGGGAATAGGAATGCTAGTAGGGAGTTACTACGCTAAGGTTAAGGTTGAGGAAGATTGTTTTTTTATCTTTTTATATTTTATGAAAAATGGAAAGGTACGAATCTCGGGTATTGGATTTGGGGGGTTGGTATTTCTACCGATTACTCTACTATTATCTAATTATCTAAACTAAGGTTGTGGGAGTCTATGTCTAATTAATGTGTGCTCGTATGATAGTTTAAAGATGTGTTTACTTAGTTTGTATTACTCCTTAATTATCTCCTATTGATGGTTGAGTGTCACGTCTTATTCCTAGTTGCGTTGTGTGTCTAAAGTTGTAGGGTATGCGTTTCTCCCTAACTCTTTGAACTTACCAAAGGGTCTTGTCTACAAATCTACTTAGAGATTATAGACTCCTACTCTAAGGCGCTCTTCGGATGGTTTAGCCTACAATCACTCAGGTAATTATACTCTAAGGTTCACAAAGATGAATCAAGCATTAAGTACACAACGAATGACCTATCGCATTACTAGATCATTAATCAACTAAGATAAGAAACAACCAATCAATATTTAATAACTAAGTTTCATACTTCCTAAGCAAACACACAAATAAATTAGCCGGACATGGAGAACATGCAAGCATACACACAAATAATCAAAGACATAATTGAATTAATGAAGTAAAGACTTATCTTGGTGTAAGATAGGGTTTAAAACCCTAAAATACTGTACGAGACACCTTAGGTTCGGTTTTAGGTTTTTACTCCAAAGACTCTCCACACAAAGACTGAAAAATTCGGATTCTATATATAAGATTACAATTGCGACGGCGTCACCTTATGTTTAGTGACGCCGTCGTGTCGCCGCCATTAGGGTTTCGTCTTGGCCACGTTAACCTTCCGACGGCGTCACCTTATGTCCGTGACGCCGTCCTCTTCAGCTTCTGACGTCGTCTGGATCGCATCTAGGCCGTCTGAGTAGCGACGGCCTACTCTTTCACAACTAGACGCCTTCTCTTGAAAACACGAGTTTTGGGTTCTGTCCCGTCACAATAATTTTGGGACGGCGTCACCAATAGAACCTGACGCCGTCGCCTTATACTTTCAGCAACAGTGAGTGTCTCGATTTCGACTTTGGCCATTTTCTTCATATATTCGCGCCTTTTCGTTCAAATAAGTGCCATTCCAGCATTTTGCCTTCACGAGACCTAAAAAGTGAAAAGGAACGATATTAAGGAATAACGGATACAAAAGTGATCAAATAAGGACTTAAACGACCCCTCAAAATGGTACCTTTTAAAACCTTATCAGCCGAGCACATACAACCCTTGATATTACATGGTGAGATTAGCCTTATGCGTTTCCAATATTTTACCCCAAATCTACCAAATTATGAGTGTGTCGGTAGCTTGTAAACTTTAGAACTTGGCCTTTGCATCATTTCGAGACCATAGACAAGGTATGTTGAGTTAGCTCGATGTATTTGGACTTTTCAGTTTTAAAAGGCAGTATTATAGGATTATCACCCAAACAGCCTACCATTGTGAGTCTATCGATTAGTCACCTCGACTTTTCGACCCCCATGTGAAACCCTTTTGTTGCACTCTCCTTTAGTGCAAGATACCCCTAGATACACCCTTATGAGCCATTCCTTTCATTTTGTCACCCCAATATATTGTTTCGTTACACCCTTACACCTTAGCCTACCCTATAGTCTTTATTTGTAATTGGGAAGTCATTATTTGCCTAAGTTTAAGGTTCGAGTGGAAAGGTTTGCAAATCACGCTTTCATCGACAAAAATTATGAACATCATTGAAGACCCCCCGAATTCCCATTGTTCATCTCAAGTGGGGGGATGTTATGTTATCATGTTATGTTCAAAAAAAAATCGAAAAAAACAAAAAATAGTTGATTAAGTTATGATTTTGTAAAGTGCGATGTTATAAGCACTATAGTATGAGCTTTATTGTTTAGTATCGAGGAGGCCACCTCGGTCACGCTTGAAGATTGGAGTTGGAGTTATACCAACTGAAGAAGAAAAGGTAGTGTGCCCATCACGACGTCCTCTAATGACACATCTACCTTGCATTTCATGATCCGGTCTCTAGACTTCTAAGCTTGAACTTTGGGCGGACGGTAGGTGGTGATGACTTAGTTATAGATATAGACTACCTGCTTGTTTTTCATTTTACACCAATTATATATCCCATGTCTTATCCTACGCTTTAGTCATGAAGCGTGTCTTGGTGACGCAGCAAGCAATCTTTGGTATCTTGGCCATGGATTTGGTCATGTATCATTGATTTTGTCCACTTCGCCGTGACATGTTAGTAATGACGAGTCACCCCTTAACCTTTGTCGTGTCTACCCATATTGCCTTCGAGAATTGTTTAGCCCTTAACTCTAGTGGTGGAGATTTGTGTAACCGCCAAGCTTATGATAGAATACATGCTATGACTGTGCGATTGAGTGATCACCCCGAAATTGACACTTAGATTAGTTGAGAGATTTGAGTGTTTGTTCCCCTTTCGTGAGGTGTTCGGATTTGTTTTATTCTAGCATAAAGGGTAAGTAGAACTCAATAACCATATGGGTTTTATTGAGTTTTAACATGAAAAATACGTTAAATTTCGAGAAAAAGAAAAACAAAATAGACATTCATGAGTTTTTTTATAAATGTTATCTTTTATTAAAATTGTTATATATATCAAACGTACGTGATATCCAACTTCAATTCGGATTTAGCGTTTATATTTATCATTTAGTGTTATTGTCATTGCATGGATTCAATACCTATCGTTATCTCTAGAGACTTAGTCATCTATGAGTGTATCATTATATATTTTTCTACCTATTCATATCTAAATAACTTTTAAAGCAACATATTCTTAGGTGTTTAACGTCAGTTATTTTAAGAATCAATTCTCAAAAAGCACGATCAATTTTAAATTAATGAACACACTGGAAAACCAATACTCTACCCTCTTTTATTGAATTTATTAGCTATTTTACAAGTATTACACCATTTGACCAAATCATATACCATGATAGTTAAATTAATGCAGCTTTTTTGCATGTTTGCAAATTAGTGAACTTTATTCCATTTTTGCAAAATACATACCTTTTTAGTGAACTTTATTCTTTTTTTACAAAAACAATTTTTAGTTATCTTTACATAGTGTTTGTGAATATTATACTACTTTTACGACTTTTATTCTTATTATTTTGAATTTATATCCATTACTTAAGTGTGCATTCTTTTAGTGAGTTATTTTTCAAGTTTCGTACTCATGTACTTTGTTTTAGGTTTACTTGAGCAATTACGATATATGTGACTAAAATCTCTCGAACAATGACGAATATGTAAGACACAAATACCATCTATCTTATCTCAAACCAAACATACCAAACAAAAATAAAGATATACACCAATACCGCAACAACACATGACAGAAAAAGGTAACTTTCGTGGCTTCTTGGGTGTCAGTTTTGGTAACTGGCTTCACAAATATAACTATAGTGAAAAGGTATGAAATATTTATGGACTTCGGTTGACAAAACAGGTCTTTTATAAATTTGTGGATTGAAAAATATTTAAAAATATGAATTGGCGAGGCTGTTTCATATTAGACCGATGCAATTGAAATGAAAACATTCATTTAGAGTTGTTATTTTGCAATTAGTGTTGTCTTCATTATATAAACTTGATACTAATCATTATTGAAAGTCTTTCTTATATAGGAGTGTATAATACCGTACAAGTGTAGCACGTCACTAAAATTTCTTTTCAAATGACTTTAAAATAAATGCACTATCTTAGTAAGTAGAACTCAATTACCATACGGGTTTTATTGAGTTTTAACAAGAAAAATACGATAAATTTCGAAAAAAAGAAAAACAAAATAGACATTCATGAGCTCTTTTATAAATGTTATCGTTTATTAAAATTGTTATATATCTCAAACGTACGTGATATCCAACCTCAATTCGGATTTAGCGTTTACATTTATCATTTAGTGTTATTGTCATTGCGTGGATTCAATACCCTATCGTTATCTCTAGAGACTTAGTCATCTATGAGTGTGTCATTGTATATTTTTCTACCTCATCATATCTAAATAACTTTTAAAGCATCATATTCTTAGGTGTTTAACGTCAGTTATTTTAAGAATCAATTCTCAAAAAGCATGATCTATTTTAATTTAATGAACACACCGAAAAACCAATACTCTACCCTCTTTTATTGAATTTATTAGTTGTTTTATAAGTATGACACCATTTGAGCAAATTATATACCATGATAGTTAAATTAATGCAGTTTTTTTGCATGTTTGCAAATTAGTGAACTTTATTCTATTTTTGTAAAATAAATGCCTTTTTAGTGAACTTTATTCGTTTTTTACAAAAACAATTTTTAGTTATCTTTACATATTGTTTGTGAATAATATACTATTTTTACGAATTTTATTCTTATTATTTTGAATTTATATCCATTATTTAAGTGTGCATTATTTTAATGAGTTATTTTTCAAGTTTCGTACTCACGCACTTAGTTTTAGGTTTACTTGAGCAATTACGATATATGTGACTAAAATATCTCGATCAATGACGAATATGTAAGACACAAATACCATCTATCTTATCTCAAACCAAACATACCAAACAAAAATAAAGATATTACCAATACCGCAACAACACATGACAGAAAAAGGTAACTTTCGTGGTTTCTTGGGTGTCATTTTTGGTAACTGGCTTCACAAATATAACTATAGTGAAAAGGTATGAAATATTTATGGACTTCAGTTTACAAAACAAGTCTTCTATTAATTTTTGGATTGAAAAATATTTAAAAATATGATTTGGTGAGGCTGTTTCATTTTAGACGGATGTAATTGAAATGAAAACATTCATTTAGAGTTGTTATTTTGCAATTAGTGTTGTCTTCGTTATATAAACTTGATACTAATCATTATTGAAAGACTTTGTTATATAGGAGTGTAATACCGTTACAAATGTAGCACGTCACTAAAATTTCTTTTCAAATGACTTCAAAATAAATGCACTATCTTAGTAAGTAGAACTTAATAACCATATGGGTTTTATTGAGTTTTAACATGAAAAATACGATAAATTTCGAGAAAAAGAAAAACAAAATAGACATTCATGAGTTCTTTTATAAATGTTATCGTTTATTAAAATTGTTATATATCTCAAACGTACGTGATATCCAATCTCAATTCGGATTTAGCGTTTATATTTATCATTTAGTATTATTGTCATTGCATGGATTCAATACATATCGTTATCTATAGAGACTTAGTCATCTATGAGTGTATCATTGTATATTTTTCTACCTCATCATATCTAAATAACTTTTAAAGCATCATATTCTTAAGTGTTTAACGTCAGTTATTTTAAGTACTGCTGCACCTGTTGACAGCACTTTGGATAATTTGGATGATCCTACCATGCCTGGATTAGAAGATACTAATGATGAGTTTGAAGATGAAGGTATTTTCTCAGATTCCAATGAAGATGCTGATTTCACTAATTTGGATGATAATTATGGAGTTCTACAGTCTCCTATCTTAAGAATTCATAAGAATCATCCTTCTGATCAAATCATTGGACCTTCAAATTCTGGAGTGATTTCAAGACGCAAAGCTAAGAGTTTTACTACACCTCATAATGCATTACTTAGCTTTGTCTATAAACAGAATAGGCTGAATCACAATGACTATCAAACATGCCTGTTTACTTGCTTTATCTCTCAAGAAGAACCCAAGAATGTAGCTCAAGCTTTAACTAAAGAAATTTGGGTAGAAGCTATGCAAGAAGAACTTCTTCAATTCAAGCTTCAAGAAGTTTGGGTATTATGTGATCTACCAGATGGTAAGAAAGTAATTGGTACAAGATGGGTTTTCAGAGTTAAGAGAGATGAAAGAGGGAATGCTATCAAGAATAAGGCAAGATTAGTTGCTCAAGGCTATAGACAAGAAGAAGGAGTAGATTATGATGAAGTGTTTGCTCCTGTAGCAAGGATTGAAGCTATCCGTATATTTCTTCCTTTTGCATCTTATATGGGATTTTAGGTTTATCAAATGTATGTCAAGAGTGCCTTTCTCCATGGCACTATTACAGAAGAGGTATATGTCAAACAACCTCCTGGTTTTGAAGATCCAGCACATCCAAAAAAAGTCTACGTGGTTGTTAAGGCTCTTTATGGTCTTCATCAAGCACCTAGAGCCTGGTATGAAAGGTTCTCTACTTTCTTATTGCAACGCGGTTATAGAAGGGGAGCAATTGACAAGACTTTATTTATTAAGAGGGATAAGAAGGATATCATGCTAGTTCAAGTCTATGTGGATGATATCATTTTTGGAGCTACAAAATAATCTATGGTCAAAGAGTTTGAGAAGCTGATGCAGAATGAATTTCAAATGATTTCAATGGGTGAGTTAACATTCTTTTTGGGGCTTCAAGTTAAACAGTCAAAGGAAGGAATTTTCATCAGTCAAGACAAGTATGTATCTGACATACTTAAGAAGTTCAATTTTGATGCTATGAAGCCAGTCACTACACCTATCAAATATATCAACTCATTGGTCAAAGATGAAGATGGTCAACCTGTTGAAGTCAAGTTGTATAGATCCATGATTGGATGTCTTATGTATCTTACTGCATCAAGGCCTGATATCATGTTTGCTGTTTGTTTATGTGCAAGATATCAAGTCTCACCTAAGGTCTCTCATATGAATGCAGTGAAGAGAATTTTCTGTTATCTAAAACAACAACCTAAGTTAGGGTTGTGGTATCCAAAGGATTCCCCTTTTCACTTGGAAGCTTTCTCAGATAGTGATTATGCAGGTGATAACTATGACAGAAGATCAACTACTGGAAGATGCCAATATCTTGGAAGAAGATTATGTCACACCCCCAAATTATCTGTTTTGCAGCGGAATGGAATTCCTGGGGATTGACTGTCATAACATCACAATCACAGTTATATTGAACGACCTAAAGTGTCGTTTAAAAACACATCGTTTGACATTTATATAAAACATCCAGAGTTACAAGATAGGTCCCAAAAGTTGATAAAGTTTGCGGAAAATATAAGTATATTACAAGTCCAAACGATGTTTTGAAAGAAAATGCCATAATATACAATGAGACAAGTCGACGCCGCGACTCTATAAGGGTTCCTTAATCGTGCCATGATGAGTATGTCTTAATTACCTGAAAATACATTGCTAAAACGGTCAACAATAATGTTGGTGAGAAGTCATAGGTTTATGAAAATGATTTATACGACTACACAAGTATAGATAATGTATGACAATGTCGTCACAAAAATGTTACAATTGCTATAAGTCCATGACACCGAAACTAGACTGATCATGATGTTCGCCCCAACAGAGTGTTTGCCAAACAACTCAAATAATGTTATTAAATGAAATGCATCCGTTTACCCAGTTGGAATCCACCAACCCGGATGGAGGAGTCACCCTCGATAGATCTATCCACTCACCCTCGCTTCTATGAAATTAACGGCTCATGTTATATAATGGGGACATTCAATTGGCATGAGGTAACTTAAGCAATGTAATGAATTTGATATACTTGGTATCGTAATAAAATGATGTGCAATGTATTCTCCCCCGTAAGTTTGAAAATAAGTATAAACATGTACAACGGGGCTATGAAAACTCACTTGATGAATTGATGTGATGACAAAAGTGAGTACACCAAAATGTAGCGTGAATCTCGAAACTGACCTATTATGAATGATATGATATGTAATAAGTCATGATGTAATGCTATGCATGCAATTCGGATGATATTTATACCACTTATGAATTTTTGAAAACAATACTTCTCGTCGAAAATATAATCTTTTAACGTCCTGACCATTTTTAAATAATCTTACTAGAAGGCATCACTTTTATAAGAAAATGTACTCCATTTTTGTTCTCCAAATATTTTGTTCTCCAAATGTTCTTCAAATATTTTGTTCTCCAACAGTTTTGTTCTCCAAAACTGGTTCTCCAAAATTTTAGTTCTCCAAAAGTTGTTCTCCAAAACTTGTTCTCCAAAATTTTAGTTCTCCAAAAGTTGTTCTCCAAAACTTGTTCTCCAAAAGTTTATTCTCCAAAACTTGTTCTCCAAAAGTTTGTTCTCCAAAACTTTTGTTCTCCAAAATTTTAGTTCTCCAAATATTTGTTCTCCAAAACTTTAGTTCTCCAAAATTTTAGTTCTCCAAAACTTATTCTCCAAAAGTTTGTTCTCCAAAACTTTTGTTCTCCAAAATTTTAGTTCTCCAAATATTTGTTCTCCAAAACTTTAGTTCTCCAAAATTTTAGTTCTCCAAAACTTGTTCTCCAAAAGTTTGTTCTCCAAATATTTTAGTTCTCCAAAAGTTTGTTTCAAGGTAATTTATATATTTTTGAGGAGTCGAAATAATTTATAACGCCTAAGCTTCATTTTTTACTCGAACAAATTTGACGTAACTTGCTGAAATTTTCAGAAAATATAGTTTTTCGTCGTCAACTTGGAAAATTCATAACTTCTTCGTTATAACTCCGTTTTAATCCGTTCAAGCGGCCACGGTTTCGTTTTAAAGTATATTTTCTAAATATCTAGGCCAAAATTTTTTGTCTACTGTCGGATTTTCCAGATTTTAAAAATAAGGACAGACCCTTATATATAGTTGTCGAAATGAGTTTTTCTCGCGCCAAACCTATTCTAACCCATTCAAAACAACTCCGAAGCTATTATAATCCTACCATACACCTTCTTAGGGTGTCATGGTTTCCTAGACATCACCAAAACTAATATATAACAAGGAGTAATTTATAGGATGGATTATATATATTTAACACTTAAAAACCCAAAAAAAATGGTATAAACATCATGAGACTTGCATGTTTCTCAAATAAAATGATATGACCATAACAATGAATGTGAAATAAAAACATGAATATGAATGCTTACAAGAAATATGATGAGGTTTAAGGACAAAGGGTTTTTCCTAATCACTTGAGGTTTTTATTGCAAAACCTAAACAACAAGTGATACTAGTGTTTAAATAAACTTGTCTTGAAAATTATATGAGATCATCTTCCTTCTTATCTTGTGGCTGCCGAATTTGGAAGAGAGAAAACAAGAGAGATCTTTTTTCTTTTTTACATGCAAATGAAATGAATGAGGTGAATTTTGTGGATAATTAGTATAATAAGAATACTTGTGAGATATTTGCAAACAAACCCAATGACTCATCCCCCCTTGTCGACAAGGGGGGTTAATCATTACCTTTTTATTGTTTTTTTTTATTGTTTTTTTTTAAGAAGTTTAAGTGTAATATTTAGTAAGTTAAATGAGGTTAAGTGGTAACTTGTGTACCCATTTGAATGTTTAAGGTAGCGTTAGATAAAAATAAATTTTCACGGGTCAAGATAAAATATATTTAGGTCATAAAAATTATAAAAATACATTTCTTGCAAAATTTGAGTGAAATAATAATAATCGTGTCGTATTTATTTATATAAAATAGAACTGGGCACTTTTAAATAAAAATAGATTGCGATGGAATTTGTAAGTTTACCCATGTGTTCAATGGTGAATTGGAGTAAATTGAATGATTTATAATGTGAATTTGAAGAATTTTTTTTTGTTATTTTTTTTTGTTATTTTTCCATTACTAATTGGGGGGAACAGCTGTTCCCCCCTACTCAGTAACCCAAACAAACGTTTATAGAG
Organism: Chrysanthemum seticuspe; assembly: GCA_019973895.1. Lineage (NCBI taxonomy): Eukaryota > Viridiplantae > Streptophyta > Magnoliopsida > Asterales > Asteraceae > Chrysanthemum > Chrysanthemum seticuspe. Next base: position 848,179 of record BPTQ01000001.1, on the reverse strand, counting down.
TGTTCATAAGAATAATATGATTAATAGGTGTTTTAAGTGGAGTAAGTAAAGTAAACGTACATTTTTTCTTTTTTCTAGAGAGAACAAAAGAGAGAAGGTTTAAGCCGTCGGTGTTCTATTCTTCCTTCTACTAGAGTATATTAAAAGTTCTGTTCAAATAAATTTGTGATCATAGTGAACAACAAATCCAAAACGTTATTTTTGG
>BPTQ01000001.1:592854-837824 GCA_019973895.1 Chrysanthemum seticuspe | reverse complement strand
TTTCACTACGAATTAGACTTACACGAACCCGAACCTCACTATTTGACCTAAGAAGTGTTACGTTTAACATGAGAGTAATAGTTATAACTATCCTCATAAGAACTTTAACTTGGGTATTAGGTTCTCAACTAAAACGTAGATGTTTTGAACAGGTGTTGTTGAACGTCGTCGATGTATAAGACGAAGTCATCTCCTACAACGACGTTAACAAACGAAGAATGTGACGGTACTTTGATTAGACACTGTTAAGCATAAAAGTCCAGTAAGAGTTTTGTAATGAGTACGAAGTAATAAATAGTAAATAGCACTTGATCCAAATGCTCGTAGTTTAAGTGCATTGGCATTACCAAATCGACACTTAAGTACTAGTATAGTAGCTCCAGTAAAGTATATCTGATTCAAATCAGATGTAAAGTAATTGTAGTAACAGTAGTATAATCAAGTACGTACCAAAACGTAAAATAAGACTAAACTTAGTCTATATGAAATGACCTCGATGATATGATCATGAATTCACAGCTAAACCATTACGGTTACGTGAATTTGATGCTCGTAAACCTAGTTCACGATAAATGATAAATAATGAAGCATGAGTAATGTTTTGAGAATGACCTGAAAATACGAATTGTCACAGATTAGTTTCATGGCAGTGTAAGAAGCAAACAATTGCAGCAACATCCTCTACTGAAGCAGAATATGTAGCTGCTGCAAGTTGTTGTGGACAAGTTTTGTAGATGCAAAATCAACTCTTGGATTATGGGTTCAATTTCAAGAATACTCCTATCAATATTGATAATGAGAGTACAATTTGCATTGTGAAGAATCCAGTTTATCACTCCAAGCCCAAGCACATTCAGATTAAGCATCACTTTATCAGAGATTGCTATGAGCACAGGCTCATTAATATTGTCAAGGTTCACACAGATGATAATGTAGCTGATTTACTCACCAAAGGCTTTGATGTTTCAAGATTCAATGACTTGGTGGTAAGCATTGGCATGATTAATTACTGATCTACATTGAAGGGGAGGACTATTTAGTATAAGTATAGTTCTATGTATTATTTGAGGGGAGGCAATTTCATGTTTAGTTGTTGTATTTGCTGTTGTAAAAAGGAGAATGGGAAAGTACTGCTTTTTAGTTTTATGAAAGTACTGCTTGGAAAGTACTGCACACGTGGAAAGAACTGTTTGTCGTATCAAAGTACTGTTCCAATGGTAATATTGAAGGGTAAACTACACTAACGGTAACTTAGTTATTAAGGGATGTGATTTTTTTTTTAAATCTCACCTATAAATAACTACTCTCCGAATTTCCCTCTTATATTGATAGAGTATAATCTTTTCCATATTTATCTCTCTTTCACCCATATTATTCATCATCTCACTTTTGTGTAGGGATGGCAAAAAAACCCGAACCCGACGGGGAAACCCGAAACCCGAACTTATTGGGGCGGGGCGGGGCATGCTTATCGGGTTTCGGGGCGGGTTTTGGGGCCTTAATGGGGATTCTTATCGGGTTTGGGGCGGGGACGGGGCACACCATCCACGCCCCGCCCCGCCCCGAAATATATACATATACATATAGATAAAATATTGTATTAGTATTTACGTACTAAATATAATTCTCTATTTTTGTTAGTTTTTATCTTTGTGATTTATTCTCTAGTTTTTATCTTGTTTTGTGTCATATTATTCTATAAAGTTGTGATTTATTCCAATGATTAATATATTACTAATGGTTTCTCGATTATTCAAGCTATTCCATAAAATAATATTGTTAATAGTGTAGAAATAAGAATAAACGGGGAGCGACACGAGTATGATGGAGTATCGCGCTAAAAAAAGACAACCCGATAAGACTCCAATGGGGAATGGGGCGGGTTTGGGGGAGTATCTCGCCCCAATGGGGCGCCCCGATAAGATCCCCAATGGGGATTGGGGCGGGTTTGGGGATGGTTTTTGTTATCGGGTTTGGGGATGGGGATTGCCAAACCCGCCCCATTGCCATTCCTACTTTTGTGTAAACATATCATCAATGGCAAATCGTAATACTGTTTCCAAACACAACATGGTGGCGAATTTAGAAAAGACTGAATCTAATGTGATCTTTCATGATATCATTGATTTTCTCACTGGGTCTCCAATTAGTTATGCGCTTTAAGTAGAACCAGATATCATTGAGCCCTGGATTCAACAATTTTGGGCAACTTCTAGGATTCATATGGAGAATGATGATTCGTATATTCATGCTAAAGTTGCTGGAAGAACTGTGAAGGTTACTAAAGCCTCAATACGTGAAGATTTATTGTTTGATGATGAAGAAAGGGCTGTTCGTTTTGATAAGCAATTAATTTGGGATACATTCAGAGACATTGGGTATGAAGGGTCCTTAACTGAACAAACATTCAAGAAACCCATATTTTGTCCCAACTGGAAGTATTTAGTTCGTGTATTGCTTCATTGTATTAGTGCTAAAAGTACATCATGGGAGCAATTTGGGTCTAACATAGCATCTGCTATAGTTGGATTGGCTACAAATCGCGTTTTCAATTTTTCAAGGCTAATCCTAGATGGAATGCTCTTACACATCTCTCATGGTTCAAGATGGTTGATGTATCCAAGGTTTATTCAAGTGTTCCTGAACAAACAACTTGCTGATGTACCAAAGCCTACCAATCTACTACCTGTTGTGGTGCAACCAGCCAAGATTTTCACTTTTATGGCTAGGAAAAGTGATTTATTTAGTGGAAGGCATACTCCATTAACCACTTCTATGATGGAGGTTGTACAAGCAATCAGAGATGAGGTTGTAGAGGATGATGACAGATAAGGTACTGCTTCTACCCAAGGTACTGCTTCTCAAGGTACTGCATCACAGGGTACTGCATCACAAAGTACTGCTTCGCCAAGTACTGAAGTTCAAGAAGATGTTGCAGTTTCACCTCCACCATCTCCACAACTCTCTGTTCATGATTCTCAACAAGAAGAATCTTCACCAACTAGAGGAGTTGAAGAAACTATGGAGCCTGAGGATACAACTCTAAACAACTATGCTTTATCAAGAGAATTGACAAGATTGAAGAAATCTTTTGAAGATCAGGCTACACAGATTAAGAAGTTACAGCTTAAGTTTAAAAGACTCAAGAAGTTTGTCTGGCCATTGGTTCAACATCATCGTCTATGGGTTAAGTCTCAAAGAAAGCAAGGAAGGCCAGTTAGGAAATTTAAGAAGACAACCAAAGGTACAAAGGTTCAACCACAATCTTCATTCCAATTGGGGAGGAATTTAGATGATAAGAATTTGAATGAAGAAGCTGAACCTCAAGGTATTGAAGGAAAAGTTGCTATTGAAAGTACTGAGAAAGAAAGCACTAAAGTTCAAAGTACTAATGATCAAGGTACTGAAGATCAAAGTACTGCTTTTCAAGGAACCTATAGGCAAAAGTTAATTACACCAAGGTTGTTAGATTTTGAAGAGGAAGCTGGTCCTTCAACTGTTTTAACTGAAGAAGAAGTTGGTCCTTCAACTGTCATACCAGAAAAGGAAGCTGATACACCCAAACCTATACATACTGCAAGTGACGATGAAACCATTGCTGAAATCTTGCATGATTTATCAAAGCCAAAGGGTGTTAGTATTCCAGGAGTTACAGAAGAACAACCAATAGTTTCTCAACCTGCTATAGATCCTAAAGATAAAGGAAAAGGTAAGTTGGTAGAAACAAAGAAGAAAAAGAAACCTACTTTAGCACAGATAAGAGCTACTCAAGTTGCTATGAATGAAGAAGCAGCTAGAAAGATACAAGCTGAATTGAACGCTGAAGTTGTTAATGAAGAGGCTAAGAATGAGGAAGCAGCTAGAAAGATACAAGAAGAATTGAATGCTGAAGCTGCAATACCAACACCTATACCTATTTCTTCTCTACCAAGAAGACCAAATCTTGCTAAAGAAAGGAATGCAATAATGTCTTATCTGAAAGGAAGAGGATTCATTGGATTGCAAAAGCTGAAACATTATGAGATGAAGCAGTTATATGAAGCAGTTCAAGAAGAATATAAGAGACAAGTTGCTAATATCAAAGATTATAAAGATGATGTTGCTTACAAAGAAGATGAAAGAAAAGAAAGCTTAAAAAGAAAAAGAATAACTCAAGTTGAAGATCAACAGCCATCAAAGAAGATAGAGTTGAGATCTGATATAGATGATGAGCTAAAGAATTATTTGAGGATTGTAGAATTTGAATATTCTAAAGATGATGCTGAAATGAAGAAGAACAAATCTCCAATAACTACTTTTGAAGTTGTAGAGTCAAAGGATGGAAGGTATCTGATGTTTCACAGGAAAGATGAAAGCTTCAGGGTGTTCAATATGCTATGGGATCTTGTTAGGAACATGTTTTAATTATCAAGTGTAGGTCATTTCATTTGTAATAGGTCGTTAATTAATATGGTTTATAAATGTTTGTAATTGATTTCACAGCTCATGTAGTAAGCCCATGAGCTGTGATAGAAGGTTCTTCTAGAACCAAGAGGAAACACCCCTACTTATGTAAACACTATAAATACCCCCTCCCTAGAAGGGAGAGGGTTGTTGGTTCTAATTTCAATTATCATTTTCATTAATCATTCATTAGTTCCTTCCACTTTCTCTCACTAAAACTTTCTCTCTCTAGAAATACATATTGTTGTAATAAGATGGTGACCTAACAAGTGGTATCAGAGCCAAGGGATAGTTTAGGTTAATATTGATTAGATTTAACAGAAATTCGTACTTAAAAACGTGTTTTAGATTGAAATTTATGGACTTTTTGGACTAAATACGTGTTTCTGCGAGTTTCTGTGCGTTTTTTATGAGTTTTGGCGAGTTAGCCACGCATTCTGGCGAGTTTCTATTTGAATTTCTGCGAGTTTGCAGTTTGGCTAGTTTATGAATTTGGCGAGTTTCAAACTTTGGCGAGTTTCAAACTTTGGCGAGTTTCAAACTTTGGCGAGTTTCAAACTTTGGCGAGTTCTGAATTTGGCGAGTTCTGAATTTGGCGAGTTCTGAATTTGGCGAGTTTCTGACTGAAGTTCTGCGAGTTTGCAGTTTTGGCGAGTTTCTGTCAATATTTCTGCAAGTTTGGTTTACTTCTACTCATCTACCTAAGTCTAATCAACCTCAACCTTAATTATCTTTCACGATCAACATCAATCAACAAATATGTCTCAACCACCATCATCTAATTTCTTTCCTTACACTTATAATCAACAACAACAACAACTCAGTCCACAACATCAACAATGGAATCAACAACAAGCAATTTATCAGCAACAATTTAATCAACAATATACTCCATAACATCTTCAACAAGGTATACAACGAACGCCAATGGTTCCACAAATCCCTCAACAACAAACTTGGTTCTCTCAAATGTGTGAAGCTGTTACAAGTCAACAATCGATTCATGAAGCTGGGTCGGATACTCGTCCTCCAATGCTTACACCAGGAAATTATGTGCAATGGTCAAGTCGATTTCTAAGGTACATGGAACTCAAGAAACCTCATGGCAAGTATCTAAAGAAGGTGATATTAGAAGGACCGTTTCAAATGCCAACTGAAACTGTTCCCGGAGATCCTACAGCTATTCCACCAAGACCTGATACTATCACAATTGTTCCACTTAGTCATTTAACACCAGAACAACTACTTTATCTTGAAGCCGATGAGCTTGCTATGCAACAAATACTTCTTGGAATTCCTAATCCGATTTACAAAAGTATTGATGCACAGACAACTGCAAAAGCTATGTGGGAACAAATTCATCTTTTGATGGAAGGCACTGAACTAAGTAAGATCGACATGGAGTCTAAGCTATATCACAACTTTGATGTGTTTACCATTGAGCCTGGGGAATCACTTGAATCATATTATCATCGTTTCACAAATGTGGTCAATGATTTGCATCGACATAAGATTGATCTACCAACAATTGCTATTAACACCAAGTTTCTGAACTCATTAGGACCGGATTGGCATAAGTATGTTACTTTTGTTCGACAAGTAAAGGATCTTCATGATGTTAAGTATGGGTTATTGTATGATTATCTGAAACATCATCAATATGAAGTTCTCAAAGATAAAGAAGCCCGTGGCACACATGGTTTCCCTCAACCACCAATTGCTGATAAGATTGCTCTCATGGCACATGGTTATCCAACTCCTTACCCAAAGTCAAATCATGCTTTCGATCAACAACAACGTCACTTTAGTTATGCTCCACCTACACCTTCTCATCAACTCACACCCGAAGGAGATTCTAACACTGCATACTCTGCTCAAATCAATGATGATCAAGTTGATGCCTTTGAAGCGTTAAATCATGGAATGGCTTTTATTGCTAAAGCCTTCTCTAAGTTCTCTACTCAGTCAAATAATCGTCTTCGTTCATCATCAAATCCCAAAAGTCACGCAGTTATCCAAGGTGGCAAAGTTGAGGTTCAGAACAGAACTAGTGGTCATCGTATGATTACAAGTGGGTATTCTGGTAATTCTGGGAATGGTCAAACGTCAGCAGGGGGATCGGGTAATAATAATTTCAAGAGAAATATTCAAGTTGTGGAAACAGGGAATTCACCGGCTTCAGGATCTACTATTCGTTGTTATAATTGCGAAAAGCAAGGACATCTTGCTAATGCTTGTCCTGAACCACGAACAAGAGGAGGAGATTACTATAAGCAAGTCATGCTGATGGCATGCAAGGATGAAGCAGGAGGAGAACTCAGTAAAACTCAGCAAGGCTTTATGGCAGATACTCTTTCCGATGATGAATATGAAGATTTGGAAGCAAATGCTGCAGTTGTTTTGATGGCAAATATGCAAGAACATCATATCAGTCAAACATCGAATGGACCGGTCTATGACACAGACGGTCTATCTCAGGTACCTGACACTGATATATGCCTCATAAATGCAATTGTGTCTGCATCTGCATCTGATGAGCAGCAATCTGTTCAACATGAATCATTATTTAATCATAATGAAGTTGATCAAATTAATCCCGTGGTTACATTTGATGATCTAAGTGATGATGAAAATAATGAGCATATTGAACAGAGTGAAGCAATTCATGGTCCAGATTCAGAATATCTGAATTCATTACTTCTGCCATTGCAAGCCAAAACTGAAAAATGTAATGAGATAAACCAAAACCTTAGGGCTGAGATTACTTCCTTGACTGCTGAACTTGAGAGTTGTCGAAAACGAATAAATGATTTTGAAACAAAAACCATTCGAGAAACAAGTTTTGAAGTGGCCTTTCAAAAATCTTACGTTAACGAACAAAATCTTCAACATCAAATGCATGAAATTGTTGCGTCAAATAACGAAAAGATTTCTAAAATTGAACAAGAAAAGTCTGAACTTCAGAAAAACATTGAAAATCTTCAAATGGAACTTTCAAATACTAAACAAGATTTTTCAAAAAGTCGGTCAAATTTTTCTGAATTCAAGAAGAAATCTAAGAAACGCATTGATGATCAAATCGAGGAAATTCTTCGATTGGAAAGACGGTTAAAAGATTTTGGTACTGTTGTATATAAGATTGGTCACTCAGTAAAACAGATTGAAATGTCAACTTTACTTCCGAGTCCTGATGACTCAAAACGTTTTGCTCTTGGGTATAATCACCCACGTTTTCTTCACACAGCTCTCAAGGACATGCCTAAATTGTATAGCGCTCAATGTCTTTTAGATCCAAGCATGCAACTTGTTGTATTTGATTGTGAGGAACAATGGGCACAAGATGATCGAAGTCGCTTAAACATGCGACAAAATGGAATTTTACCATATGATTACACAAGCGAAAATGCGTCTTACAAACTAAATGTCATTTCAACACCATCGTATAATCTTTCTGAATTAACTGAGGCATCTTGTGTAGAAGGCCCCGTTCACAATGTTGCACAAATCAATGGTCCTTTACCGTCCTCTTGCAAAAGCAACTCATTGCCAAAAACTCCTAAATCTTGTTTAGTATTACGGTACTTTCAAACATTTATGGAAGATATTTCGTTTTTAGAAACGGCAATTGAGAAAAAGTCTGAGTTAAAAGCATCTAATTTTCAATCTGCTTATGCAAGAGAGCAACGACAAATGTTTCAAACCCAAATCTCACCTCATGTCGCACATTTGCGTCTGTGTGCAACACACTGGGAAAGGGAACTTCAACAAGAGGTGACTTCAATGATTGAAGCTTTTAACACACTTGAAAACTCTGTTTCACAAGAACAATGCAAAAACCAAGATCTTCAAAATGCCTTTGATCAATTGTTAGAAGATGCTCTTTCTGCTAATATTGCTTTTGTGGTTATATATTGTGAATTTGCTTCTGTGAATGATACTGTGTTCACTGCTGAGAATCTCAATATGGTTCAAACGTTGGAAATGGACAATCAGATGTTAAGACATGAAATTGAGAAATTAAATGAGGAAAATGAAAAAATGTTTTCACAAAATGATGATGTCCAATCTAAACTTTCAATGGAGATTTCTGAACTTAAACGAAGACTTCAATGGTGTCAGTCTAAGACAATTGAATCTGAAATTGCTTTACAAAATCACATGGAAAAGGTGTCTTTGAATCAGTCACGAATTTCAAAAGTCGAATTTCTTGATGATGAAAATGCATCATTAAAGTGTCAAATTTTCAAATATGAACAAGAGATTGCACAAGTCAAACAGGAATATAAAACGATTTTTTATTCTCTCAAAACTGTTCGTTCTAAAGCGTCAAAAGAAGTTGATCACCATGTTGAATATACTCGACAAATGTTGGGTGACCAAGGAAGATTAAATTCCATAATTCAGGATCAAAAACACATCATTATTGAGCTTAAAGAAAAGCTAGCTAAACGAGAAACTAGCAAGTCTAGTAAAACAAAAGTGATTGCTCCTGGCATGTATATAATTGATAAAACTCAGGGAACTAATTTGCTTTCTTCCACTTCTACAGGAATAGTTGCGTCTACTAATGTTAGAAGATCTGAGAATAAGAGACAACAAGAAAATACTAGGATCTCGCAACATAGAAAGAGCACTCGTCCGACATCAGAAGTAGAAGTTCATCTTAGGAAATCGAATAAAAATCATGTTGCATCTGCTTTAGATTCAAATTTGGCAAATTGTAATTCTAATGTCAGTGTAACGAATGATAAGTCTGTAAACGTTTCAAACGTTAATGCTTCTTGTGTTTTTTGTCGTAAAAGTATGATGTCTGGTAATCATGGAAAATGTGTTGCAAATTCTCTGTTAGCTCGTTCTAAGAAATCTATTACTGGCTCTCCCTCTAGGTCCACTATAGTTGCGAAATCGAATTTAGGGAAGGTGCACAGTGTAGTTTCTAAGAAATCTGTAGACACACCCATTATTGCAAAAACATCTCCTAAGAAAGTGTACTCACCTAGTGACTTCACTAAGATCAAAGCGATAAATAATTGGTTATGGCAACAATGGTTGCAGCGTACCTCAAGTTTTAAATGGATTCCTAAATGTGCAAATGTGTGTAACAATAACATAATGGAACCCACTAACTCTTTGGGTTCCACTGCTTCTATCATACCACCCTCTTTGTCTTCGTGTATTGCAGGTGATTCAACTTGTTCTGTGGATTGTTGATAGCGGATGTACCCGGCATATGACAGGCAATCTAAAGCTCTTAGTAAATTTTGTTTCAAAGTTCATCGGTACTGTCAGATTCGGGAATGATCATTTTGCTGCAATAATGGGATATGGAGATTATGTTAATGGAAACATAGAGATCAGTCGGGTTTATTATGTTGAAGGTCTTGGACACAATCTTTTCTCAGTTGGACAATTCTGTGATGCTGATTTGGAAGTTGCTTTTCGCTCCAAAACATGTTACGTACGTGATTTGGAAGGACATGATTTACTCACCGGCAATCGGAGCACAAATCTTTATACGATTCCTATGTCCGATATGATTGCATCTTCACCGATTTGTCTTCTCTCCAAAGCAACTTCGACAAAATCATGGTTATGGCATAAAAGGCTCTCTCATTTAAACTTCAAAACCATGACTGAACTCGCTCGTCATAAGTTAGTTGATGGTCTTCCAAGGTTTCGATACACCAAAGATCATTTATGTTCGGCTTGTGAACAAGGCAAGAGCAAGAGATCTAACTTTCCTTCCAAACCAGAACCAAGTTCTCACCATGTTCTTAATTTGCTTCATATGGATTTATGTGGCCCCATGCGTGTACAAAGTGTGAACGGAAAACGATACATTCCGGTTATTGTTGATGATTATTCACGATGGACTTGGGTCTATTTTCTCCGCACTAAAGATCAAGCTCCAACAATGATTATCACCTTTCTCACTAAGATTCAGGTTCAACTCAAAAACACTGTCCGCGTTATAAGAATAGACAATGGAACTGAATTCAAAAATCAAACACTTCGTGCTTATTTTGAGAAAGTTGGAATCATACATCAGACCTCGATTGCTCGTACTCCTGAACAAAATGGTGTTGTTGAAAGACGAAATCGAACGTTAGTGGAGGCTGCTCGAACGATGTTGATTTTCTCACAATTACCGGATTTCTTATCGGCTGAAGCTGTCTCAACTGCATGTTTTACTCAAAATCGTTCCATCATTCATACGCGCCATAATAAAACTCCATAAGAGATTGTTCACAACCGCAAACCAAATATCAGATATTTTCATGTTTTCGGTGCACTGTGCTATCCGAAAAATGATCGTGATGATATTGGTAAACTTCAGCCGAAAGCTGACATTGGAGTGTTCATTGGTTACTGTGAAAATTCGAAAGGATTTAAAATTTGGAATCGTCGAACTCGACAAATGATGGAAACCATTCATGTCAACTTTGATGAGCTTACAGAAATGGCTTCTGAGCAAAACCGCTTAGGACCCGCATCCAACCGTCTAAACTTTCCTTCTTCATCAGCTGTTCCACCCATGGAATTCACTCGTCAACAATTGGAAACTTTGTTTGCTCCTCTGTTTGATGAGATTCCCGAAAGTAGTGCTCCAGATGTATCGGCTGTTTCCGCTGCACACCCTGATCATAATCCAATAACCGATACACCTGCTCCAACAACAACTGTTGCACCAGATGCACCGCTGAATGATTCTCAATCAACAGAAGAACACATTGCATCCAACACTAACTCAGCTGATGAAACACAAAATCAAGAAGTACCCGCACCCGCAGATTATGACGGAAATGCTTTCTTCAATCCATTTGCTCCGGCTCCAACAATTCCAGACATTGGCGAGTCATATTCACGCAATTTGGAACCGTCTAATATGCATGCTATATTCAATCACCACCCTTCGACACATAAATGGACGAAAGATCATCCCTTAGTAAATGTGATTGGCGATCCTTCTAACCCAGTTATGACGAGACAACGACTTCATACTGATGCTCAAACTTGTGTTTATGCACTCACTGTTTGTCAAGATGAACCACGAAACATCAAAGAAGCTATGACATATGACAATTGGATTGAATCAATGCAAGAAGAGTTGAATCAGTTCAAACGTCTCGAAGTCTGGGAACTTGTTCCACGACCAGATGGAATTTATGTCATTGGACTCAAGTGGATCTGGAAAAACAAACTGGATGCTAAAGGCAATGTTATTCGCAACAAATCTCGTCTTGTGGCTAAAGGGTATTCTCAAGAAGAAGGAATCGATTATGAAGAATCGTTTGCACCAGTGGCTCGACTTGAAGCTGTACGGATATTTCTGGCATATGCTGCACACAAGAATATCACGGTTTATCAGATGGATGTAAAAACGGCGTTTCTGAATGGTCAACTCCGTGAAGAAGTTTATGTGGGTCAACCGTATGGGTTCGTTGATTCAGATCATCCCAATTACGTGTACAAGCTCAAAAAGGCTCTTTATGGTCTTAAACAAGCCCCACGGGCCTGGTACGACAAACTGTCCAAATTTCTTCTCGCTAATCAATTTACCAAAGGAACTGTTGATCCAACATTCTTCATTCAACGTCACGGGGAGGATATTTTAATTGTTCAAATTTACGTTGATGATATTATTTTTGGTTCAACACATAAAAAGTACTCAAACGCTTTTGCAAAATTAATGAAACAAAATTTTGAAATGTCCATGATGGGTGAACTAAAGTTCTTCTTAGGACTTCAAGTTCATCAATCTCCCCGTGGCATATTTTTAAATCAGTCCAAATATGCTCTTGAAATCTTAAAGAAACATGGAATGACCAGTTGTGATACTTATAACACACCTATGTCTGCAACATCACCAAAGCTGGACGCTGATTTACATGGGAAAGTGATTGACCCTACAAAATACCGAAGTATTATTGGGTCTCTCATGTATCTAACAGCCAGCAGACCTGACATTGTATTTGCTGTATATCTTTGCTCCCGTTATCAGTCAAGACCAACTGAAAGACACCTCAATGAGGCTAAAAGAATCCTTCGCTACGTAAAGGGAACCATTCACTTGGGAATCTGGTATCCGAAGGATTCTGGTTTTGCACTAATCACTTTTTCAGATGCTGATCATGCAGGGTGTTTAGATACACGCAAAAGTACATCTGGTGGTGTTCAGTTTCTCGGAGATAAACTTGTGTCTTGGCAGTCAAAAAAACAAGACTGTACATCCATGTCATCAACAGAAGCAGAATACGTTGCCATGTCAGCATGCTGTGCTCAGATAATTTGGATGAGATCACAACTGATGGACTACGGTTTTGTATTCAACAAGATACCAATGTACTGTGATTCCAAGAGTGCTATTGCCATCTCCTGCAACACGGTTCAGCATTCCAAGTCAAAGCATTTCGCTCTCCGATATCATTTCATCAAAGAGCATGTCGAAAAGGGTACAATTGAATTATACTTTGTGGGTACTCAATGCCAATTGGCGGATCTGTTCACCAAAGCCTTGCCACCAGCAAGGTTTACTGAGCTTGTCCATCAAATTGGTATGCGGTGTTTGACTCCAGAAGATCTGGAAAATTTAATCAATCGTTCTTAAAAAGTCAAATATCAAAAACATTTTGTAAATACATCTTTCAAAATCAAAATACAAAAATATAAAATCTATACAAAACCCAAAAAGATTTTTTCTTTTTCATTTTCATTAAAAAAAAAAAAAAAAAAAAAAAAAAAAAAAAAACGTTTTTAATACTCTAGGGACTAAAAGTGTCACTTTCTCATTCTTTTCCCTATAAAACCTTAATTTTATTCATTCTTCAAAAACCACTTATTCTCAAAATCACAAACACCTGCTGCTGATTTTTTTTTTTTTTTTTTTGCTCCATTCGATCCATATCAAGTTTCTTTTGTTCCAAATCGATTGTAAGCATCTAGCCCTAATTGTTGTGTTAAAATCTGTTTTACTTGAGATTATTTTTCATGTTTTTATGCCATCATCGATTCTCATGCTGCTCCTCTTCGGAATCTGGTCATTAGATTATGTAAAAATAATCATCACGTTGTTTATTCATGGAATCCACTATTAGAAATTGCTTATAATTGATCTGGGTTTGGATTATGCGAATAAATTGTGTTTAGGGTTTGTTGGTTTATTTGAATATTTGCAAGTTTGATATGAACTTATGCATTTTGGCGAATTTTTAATGGGTTTTATGATTTTTGGCAAGTTTGCCGTAATTGATCTTTAATACTTGCGAGTTCCCTATGTTTTTTATGATTTTTTTTAGCGAGTTTCATATGTTCTTATGAAGTTTGGCGAGTTTGCCATAGGATTTTTTTTTTGAATAATTGCGAGTTTCATATGTCTTTATGAATTTTGGCGAGTTTGCCGTGGGATCTTGAATACTTGCGAATTTCGTATGCACTTAAGACCTTTGGCAAGTTTGCCACGTTTGTGTTGTTTGCGAGTTTTGTAAAGATCTAAGATTGGCGAGTTTGCCACAATTGTTTTGTTTGCGAGTTTTGTAAAGATCTAAGATTGGCGAGTTTGCCACAATTATTTTGTTTGTGAGTTTCGTTAAGATCTAAGATTGGCGAGTTTGCCACGTTTCTTTTGTTTGCGAGTTTCTTGAATACAGTGGTTGGCGAGTTTGTTGGCGAGTTTGTGGTCTGAATTGGTGAGATTGTTAGTCTTTAAGGATTGTGAGTCTCTTATTGTGAGTTTGTGCGAATCTCTACATTTTCTTTTCTAATTTGATATTTCTTGTGAGTTTCTATTGAGACTTAGCGAGTATGACTTAGTTAAATTTTGAGAGTTTCACACATACATGCGTTTGTGAGTGTGCATCCTTTTCCTCTAACATATCATTACAACTTCTTGGATATCTTGGTAAATGATTTATTTCAGGTCTAAATATGTCTCAAGGATCTCTCACAAGAAAGGATATGTACCCCATTGAAGATGAAAGAAATATTGGGCTTACAAATTCTCGCGTTGATTTCGAAACAATTCAATGTCCTCCCACATGTCAGATCATAGTGGAAATTCTTAAGAGGCACTTCTGTCGGCATCTTCTAACTCTGTCTACTAGTGTTCCTGAGGTCTACTTAAATCAATTCTGGCATACTCTCACGATCAGTCACGATTCAAAAGATATGACAGTCCAGATCGACAGCACGCCAATCCAATTTGATGTTAGCGTTCTTCGTCATGTCCTTCAACTTCCTTTTGCAGATACACCGCCTCACACCTCGTTCATGCCATCTCCATCGTTTTCACAAATTGCTGCATCTCTTCGAAGAATGGGTTATGATGAGTCCACCCAACATCTGTCAAACAGTTCTGATGTGACCCGTAAATTCATTCCTCAACCATGGTTAACATTGTATTCCATACTTAGTCGCTCTGTCACAGGCAAGGCAACTGGACATGAACACCACGCTTGGAACTTCTACAAATTTTTTGGGGTGTGATTAATACACAACATCTTGATTATGCACAGATTATTTGGAATGATATGATATATCAAGCATGGCAGTTTAGCAATAAGAAAGAATATAAAGTTCCATTTGCTCGTTACACCAAGCTTATTATTGAATACTTCATGCAAGAAGATCCAAGCATCAACAGACGACTTGAAAGTGGTGACAAGTATCATACTCCTAACATGGATCATGTGCTTAAAACTGTTAAAATTTAAACCACTAGCACAACAAACAGAGGTTTAAGAATTCCTGATCGTCTCATGAATGATGGCATCAAGCAGACTACCGCTTACATGATGTATGATCAAGCAGAAAAAGCAGGAACAGTTGGGATTATTTCTGAAAAACCTAAAGGTAGAGGTACAAGATACACTGCCAAACACAAGAACACTTTGCTGCTTGATGAAGTTTTGTCCAATGCAGAACATGTTGCTGAAAAAGAACAGGTTAGTCATCAAGCCGAAGATGATAATCCAGCAGAAACTCTCAATATTGTTCAGGTGAAACAAGAAAAAGCTGCAAGACAACGTGGTAAAACTATCAGTAGTCAAACTCAACCACTTCAATCTCCTCGCACTCACAAAGAAGAACAAGCAATTCTGACGAAATCCTTGGCTATCACCAAACGTCATCACCAAGCAGATCTTGAAAGATTGCAGAAGAAGGGTGCAGGATCAGGTTCTAAGGTGATTTCTGAACAACTTCAACAACCCATGAATGAATCAGAATCTTCCGAATCGGATAACACAATCTCTGCAGCACTCTCTTCATCCAAAGATGAATCTGATCAATTCATTCGTTCTGATAATGAAGACTCTGTCAACAATGATGAATCTGAGAATGAAGATTTTGATGATGCTTTCACTAATAAACCACATCCAAAAAGTGATGCTCGTCTTCCAACATCATTAACCCAACCACCTCCAGCATCCTCAGATCAACAATCAAAGACGAATGTTTCTTCAAAAACCACGTTTAAGATAAGGTTCCCTTCTCGACAAACATCTGAAGCAACTGAAAAAGATAAATTTCAAGTTCTTCAAGAACAGCTTACTTCTCTTCAAACCCAAGTTCAAACACAACAAAAGCAACTTCAAGAACAACATCAACAGATTCAGAAGTTTCCATTACCTGAGCAGATTGAGGAAATCCTTAAACAGGTTCTTCCTACAGAGGTAAAGAGTTGCATTAATGAAGTACTACCACTGGCATTACGCACATATGTTAATCACAAGATTCAAGGTGTTGTAGCCACTCATCTTCAAACACACCCGATAACCCTTGAAACAAAACCTTCCAATTTGCCTGTCGTTGATCTCAAAAGTCAACTTCTTGAGAAGATAATTGATGATGATGAAGAAGTGGAACTTCGAAACGCTATACTCAAATCCATGAAGAGGGCTGATAAGAAGAGTGCATCTGCATCGTGCAAAGATATCCCGCCTCATAAACGCAGACCGGATGATAAAGATGATGAATCACGTCCACGCGACAAACGTACCAAAGTCATTGCAGCGTCATCTTCAGTTTTTCAAACCACTTCTCATAATATCTCACCTGAAGAAGAAATTCAACCACAATCTTCCAATCAACCTCCACAACAGACTGTTTCTCAAGTCATATCCCAACCACCATTGAATATGCAACAAGATGATTCCCCAGAATGGATTGACTCTTCCACGACTCAGTTTGACTGGTTTGAAGATATGATTGATGCTCATCCAGAAGATGATCTTTTCAATGAAGCTTCCATTGTGGGTTTCACAAAGAATTCGAAAAAGATCATGAAGGCGCAGAAACTTAAACTGTCTCACATTGCCACTATTCGCCGAGTTTACACAATTTAAGACTTCCACTACTTCAAGGCTTCAATTTGAATACAATCTAGAGGAAGTTGCACGAGCAATGTCTGAGAACATTACTTGGGATGTTTCGCTGCCCTCCAGTGCTCCCAAAACGTTCAAGTTTCATGACTATTCTCAACCGTTACCACTCATGGGTCATACTCATAATCTCAAGGTACCCACACCTTATTTCTTTAATCATGATCTAGAATATCTGATGTATGGCAACAAAGATCCAGAGAAACGGTATGCAACATCACTGTCTAAGTTTCATGCTGCGGTTTACACTCAAGAGGGAATGGAGGAAAAAGTTGCTGAATTGTTTAGTTCTTCGGTTGTTACATATAATGATGAGGCAGAACTTGGCATCTTCCACTGGCCTAATATGCGTAAATGGTTTTACAAATGGCGCCTCACATTCACTTCTAAACACAAAGTGTGTTATAACCACCGGATCTTGTCCATTAAAAGTGCAGAGATTATGGATAAATACGGGTACAATTTTCTGACTAACATAACGGTTCGCAGAGCTGACGATAAAGAATACACTTTCAATGAAGCTGACTACAGGTTTCTGAATCTCAACGATATCGAAGATATGTATCTTCTCAAAATTCAAGGAAAACTTGAGCATCTTCCTGGTAGCTTACAATATGATATCTTCAACTCAATCCTCATTTTTATCCGCAGTCTTGTCATTAAGTCCAGAGTTTAAGATCTTCATCTTGGTGTTGAAAGTTATCAGAAACGTCTGAATCTTACCAAACCTGATCTCTAACCACCCGGCATCTATGATCAGCAACCGTATACGTTCACCACAACACCTTTTGGATTACACTTCATCAGGAACAACATTGTTAAATTCATGGGATACGAAGAAATTCACAAGTTCAGTGATGATACGTTGATACTGGTAAAGGTTGAGCTTGTCAACATTCTTGACGATCTGCAAGCGGGCAGAAAACAACGTTGGTTGCGGAACATGACATGGAAGAGAAGCGATGTTAAGCAAGCTAAAAAGTTTGTCAAGAAAATTAATTCACGACTCAATTTTCGAGTTCAAATGAGACGACTGGAAGGCTATGTTGGAGGAAGAGCAAGGGTTCCGAACATCTTGACGTTTCGTCGACCTGAATGAAGTACTGCAGTTAGTTAGTTTTGTTGAAACATTACTGGAACATTTAAATATATGTCTGTAATAACTCTAACTCTTTACTTTCATTCGTATGCTTATCTTAATTGATTATGTTTTTCAGTTAAACCTTGAGTTCGAATTTTCATAAGCACAACAAATCTGATAATATGTTTTTACAACGTGTATAAATCTGATTCAAATTCGGCTCAAGAAGGCTATCTCTCAAATATATTTCCGTATTTGAGGGGGAGTACTTTTGTTCAACGAAAACAAAATCTAATTCCACGAAAGGACCCTGTGGTACGTTTCAGTGCCTCAATCCTAATTAAAGGAGCGAAAGCTTCTTAATTTTTTGAAACAACAAATCTTTGTTCGAAATCAAATGTTCTTGAAATCCATTTCTTCCCAAATGAATTTTCAATGCCTCAAAAAGCATATTTTAATCAACATGTTTTTCAAAAACAACATTCATATGCTATTTTTGAGGGGGAGAAATGTGATTAAAATTGATTGATCAGGAAGTTATGAAGTCTCATAACGTGCTCGACTCAAATATCACAAATGAATTGACGATCTTTGAATGTCAGTAATCGAAAAGATTTGTCTTTCAAGACTTATCTTAGTAGAATGTACCTATCCGAGACATTCTTGATTGACATGAACTTTGACGGGTCAAACCTTCTTTTTCAAGGAGTGTTTACATCTTCAAGATAGTTATTAGAGCTAGTTGTCACCTAAAAGCTGACAATGGATCTCTTTAGCTATACAACGTAACCGTGTCTCGCGGGGAATTGTCTATCAAGAGTCGATCAATTCAAAAGTGCGAGCTCTACCCTCACTGTGCAGATTTCAGTCAAAACTCATAAGCACATGTGGAGGGGGAGTATTTTTGAAAAAAAAAAAAAAAAAAAAAAAAAAAACCAAAAACTCTCAAGGTGTTACCTAAACATGTTTATCATTATAAACATCTTGAGTGATTTTTCAAGAAAAGGTTTTGTGGCAACATAGGATAGTTATGGAGTTAAAAGGTGACTAAGTTTAGGAATAAACGTCCTATGATCCGCCAGAGCCGGAGGGATCTACCCAAGGACACCACAAATAGTTAGTATTTAGAAGTCCTTAGGTATGATTGAAAAAGGAGAAAATGAGAATCGGAGAAAGAAGGAGTTGAAGAATTAAAAAGAAAATTTAAAGAAAAGGGTGAAAAGAAATAGCCCTCCAAATTATTCAACTTAGGGCAGACACCGGGTTCAATTCATATGCTACTGGTTGTCACAAGATGACATCGGTATTGAAGACAAGTCGTCATGGACCCAGTGACGCAATGCACTAAACCTTCTAAGCTACTCAAGTTCTCTCAAAAGAGCTTGTTTCATTCTCACAGGGAACCCTACGTAATCTATTGACTCTCTCTTAGAGATTGTTGGTATTGAAGAAGGAGACCCTCTCCCTAGTCTCCGCTCAAGAAAATCAAAACGCACTAATCGAGTCTAGAGCCATGAGATTCATCAAAAGATCTCTTAGGAACAATCATATATTTCATCACTTGTTGTCCAAACAATAAGGACACAGGTGACATTTTTTACAGAGTCCTACGCAGATCTTAGCAATCTGCCAGAACATTTATGAGGGGATTCACAATTGTGATCCTCAGTGATTAAATGGAAATTCCTGCCAGGGTCAACATCAAACAGCCCTGACAGCAGGTCACTTCGGTAACTCCTTGTGGGTTACGCTTAGTGTGTCTCAAACGGTCTACAGTCGTGGGGTGATGCTTCGGTGTACCTCATCGACTCATCTGAACTGTAGGTGTATTTCGGTACATCACGTTATCTCACTTGTGGGACTCCAGTTCAGGAACAACCTTTGTGAGAATTAGAGATGTGTTTTCACACTATGCTGTTAACACTTTCGAAGTTCAAACTTGTAAGCGCTGGATTATTTCTAACCCATGTTTTATGTTTTCTTCTTATGGATGCTCACGGGTGGAAAAGATCGTGCAGACTCTTCAAATGCTCATACCAACATCAACACTAATTGAAGTTCTCTCAAAAAGCAAAGAAAATTTCAGAAAGATTCTACATCAAAGTCAAAGAATCTGCAAAGTTATGAGATAAAGATCAAAGTTAAAGATGTTGATAAAGGCAGATTTCACAACTGATCACAACAACAAGAACAAAGAACAAAGATGAAATGAATCAAAGACGTCACAAGCCATGAACGCCAAAGAAGTTCAAGACGTCAAACGACCTAAGCAAGACAACAAATGATGACCAACCCTTAGGGGGAGATTGTTAGGAACATGTTTTAATTATCAAGTGTAGGTCATTTCATTTGTAATAGGTCGTTAATTAATATGGTTTATAAATGTTTGTAATTGATTTCACAGCTCATGTAGTAAGCCCATGAGCTGTGATAGAAGGTTCTTCTAGAACCAAGAGGAAACACCCCTACTTATGTAAACACTATAAATACCCCCTCCCTAGAAGGGAGAGGGTT
This sequence comes from Chrysanthemum seticuspe, assembly GCA_019973895.1. Classification (NCBI taxonomy): domain Eukaryota; kingdom Viridiplantae; phylum Streptophyta; class Magnoliopsida; order Asterales; family Asteraceae; genus Chrysanthemum; species Chrysanthemum seticuspe. The sequence goes on along the minus strand of BPTQ01000001.1, from coordinate 817,409 downwards.
GTTGGTTCTAATTTCAATTATCATTTTCATTAATCATTCATTAGTTCCTTCCACTTTCTCTCACTAAAACTTTCTCTCTCTAGAAATACATATTGTTGTAATAAGATGGTGACCTAACAGATCTATTGCACATAATATATAGGGTGGATTTATTTCATTTATATCATGTGGTGCAAGAATATTTTGAACATAATCCATCAGAAGGAGTTGGTTTAGTTTTACTTGGGGATCTCACAACTATTTGGGAAACTGAAGAACAAAGTACTGCTGAGATTTGGAAAACCCAAGAAGATTGGGAGATTGTCAGCTGGAGATTCTTTGAAGAATCTGGAGTACATGTTTTAGAGCTTGAAGATGGAACTATGAGTCACATGCTAGCAGATAGAAGATATCCTCTTACATCTGATCTCATGAGGAGAATGCTAGAGCATGGAATGGAAGTTGAAGAAGATAATGAAATTGCTCTTATGGTCATCAAATTGTTTATCAGATGGACGACTATGGCTGATGATGATGCATGAATAACTGGTATGAATCTTAATTGAATAAATTATTTTTGAAAAATCAGTACTTTATTCAAAGTACTGCTGATCAAACAGTACTTTCATCAAAGTACTGCTTGCAGCTTTAAACCAGTTAATGATTTTGAAAAACTTTTGTTAAGTGACAAATATTATGAAACAAAGGTTAAAAGAAATAAATGGTTTTTGAGATGGTAACAACAATAGGTTATCAATCCACCATGGTTACAAAAGGATTGGCTAATCCATGAGCAAACGGCTCTGGTAAAGATATCTCAAATCCGTTTTATAGTTGACAACTTGCTAATAAGTTGTATGGTAATCAACTCACCGTATCAGCAAATGTGAAGAGTTGGCTAGCCCACAAGAAAACGGCTTGTGGTAAAGGCTGTGGAAAAACCATTATATGGTAATTAGTTCACCATTGATGAAAGAACTAACTAGCCCAAAAGGGTACAGCTTTTGGTAAAGACAAATTAAATCTGTTGATAGCTGATGATTTACTAAAAATCATATGGTTATGAATGTACCATGGTCTTACACACCAAAACACTTGGCTACTCCAGAGTTAATGGCTTTGGTAAAGAGACATCAAAATCCATTAAATTTCGATGATTCACCTCTCACAGGAGTTTACACACCTGGAAGTGATGAGAATAGACTGAAACTTAACTGAATTTATGTACAAATTGTCATATGTTGCTGAGTAGCTGAGAAGATGGAGCTTGCTGATTGTTGCTAAAAAGAACTACACAGATAAAAGACTACTTTGATGATGATATAAGCACAGAATCTACAAAGACAAAATTTGAAGATAAAGACACAATTCCTCTTTGAAAACAAAGATCTTAAAGCTAAATATACAAAGGAACTTGAAGTCAAACAAGTAGAATTCAAGTTAGGGGAGGATTGTTTGGATACAGAAAGTTAAAGTACTGAAGAGTTAAAGTGCTGAAGATTGACAAAGTACTGTAGAAAGACAAAGTACTGAAATAGTCAAAGTACTGCTAAGTAAAAGTCAAAGTACTGCTTATTCATCAAAGTACTGTAAAGCTTAAAGTCGGTTGTAATTGATTAATAGATGGAAAGTAATGTTTATCTAGAAATTTCTAAGTATAGTTTACTTGACGTACAAGGATAAGAATTGTAAACCGATTAGGGTTATCCTTATGCCTATAAAAGGACCCCTAGATTGGTATTAGAGATATATGTTTTTAGAATCCTAAAGTACGATCATTATTAGAGTTTTAGAGAGTTCGATATTAGTGTTTTAGTGTTGTTAAGAATCCGTATAACAAGCAGATTCAGAGTTATTAATAAAGTTGTTTAAAGTTAAAGTTACATTCTTTTTAGCTTTGTTAAGTAAATTCCGCATACTTAATAGAGTTTGCTCAGTGTTTCATTGTTAATAACTTAGGATTTATCCGAGGTTATTAAACCCTTAACAAGCTATATAGTTAGTTTGGTTAGAGTACATCGATCCAACAAAAAATCATATGGTTATCAATGTACCATGGTCTTACACACCAAAACACTTGGCTACTCCAGAGTTAATGGCTTTGGTAAAGAGACATCAAAATCCATTAAATTTCAATGATTCACCTCTCACAGGAGTTTACACACCTGGAAGTGATGAGAATAGACTGAAACTTAACTGAATTAATGTACAAATTGTCATATGTTGCTGAGTAGCTGAGAAGATGGAGCTTGCAGATTGTTGCTAAAAATAATTACACAGATACAGACTAATTTGATAATGATGATATAAGCACAGAATCTACAAAGAAAAAATCTGAAGATAAAGTCACAATCCCTCTTTGAAGACAAAGATGTTAAAGATGAATATACAAAGGAACTTGAAATCAAGCAAGTAGAATTCAAGTTAGGGGAGGATTGTTGGGATACAGAAAGTCAAAGTACTGAAGAGTTAAAGTGCTAAAGATTGACAAAGTACTGCCGAAAGACAAAGTTCTGAAGAAGTCAAAGTACTGCTAAGGAAGAAGTCAAAGTACTGCAAAGCTCAAAGTCGGTTGTAATAGATTAATAGATGGAAAGTAATGTTTATCTAGAATATTCTAAGTATAATTTACTTGACGTACAAGGATAAGAATTGTAAACCGATTAGCGTTATCCTTAAGCCTATAAAAGGACCCCTAGATTGGCATTAGAGATATATGTTTTAGAATCCTCAAGTACGTTTATTATTAGTGTTTTAGAGTTGTTAAGAATCTGTATAACAAGCAGATTCAGAGTTATTAATAAAACTGTTGAAAGTTAAAGTTATATTCTTCTTAGCTTTGTTAAGTAAATTCCGCATACTTAATAGAGTTTGCTCAGTGTTTCATTGTTAATAACTTAGGATTTATCTGAGGTTATTAAACCCTCAACAAGCTATATAGTTAGTTTGATTAGAGTACATCGATCCAACAATGGCTCATGGACCCGAGTATAGGAATTCATTGGTTGTGTTTTTTGCATGTCTTGATTTTGATTGACCCTGGTGCTGACATTTGAATATTAGAGTTTTATTTTCTTAGTGTTTAGTTGGAGGAGAAAATGGACAGTGACTGATGGTATGTGTGAAAACACATACCTTTTCTTTATCAAAACCGGACCAAAATGACCAAAACTAACTTCTAAAGCCATATATATGTGTGTTTCTGTGTTTATGCATGTGCCGGTAACGGATATCACAAAACAAACTAAGAAAAGACAAAACGGAAGAAAAACGAGCACGAGATTGGAAAAGTGTGAAAAGTCGTAGCCGGGGAATAGTTTCTACACTTTGATTCAAGATTGTGTTCCAAATTACCAAAACACACCCTCAAGTTAAACCAATTTTCACCTTTGGTCCCTAATAACATTTACAAAGTTAGTCCAAAGTTTAATTCTGTTTAAATTTTATATAAAACCTTTACACCTTTGGTCCCTAATAACATTTACAAAGTTAGTCCAAAATCTACACACGTATGATACCACTGTTAGGTCACCAAAATGTAACACAAGGATCAAAAGTGGTATCATACACGATCTAGTTGGGTGAAACACTTTTGTTTTTGAAGTTTTGCACTATACGCGTGGGTTTTGCGTATACACTTTTCATACGATCAAAAGCTTTGATTTTTACACTTAAAAACTCAAGATTCTTGTGGTTTAAGGTTTATTTTGTGTTAAAGTTTAAGTTTTTTGCATCAAGTTTCAACTTTAAGCGTGTAGATTTGTTTTCAAGCTTGGTTTATTTCATGTACCTCTTGCTACGTGTAAGGTGAAAAGTAGATTTGAATCATCAAGTTTCATACTCTTGTGATATTTTGGTGATTTTGAAGCTGTTTCATCATAAAAATCAGGTTTACAAAACGTTTTTGGGCATAAAAATCAGTTTTGGTAATTTTTGTACTTCCTACGCCTTGTAATACCCTAGTTTTACGCGTAAGGATCTACTCATAAGTCATCCTACGCCTATCAGTTTCCTACGCCTAAGGTATTCTGCATTTACTCTTCGAAGCTGTTGGTTTACTCAGTGTTTTCTTGCTTGGATAAGCCTGAAAACACTTCGACTTGTGGATATCTTTTACACTTGGATAAGTGTAAAGGATTTTTAAGTAAAACCCTAGTTTTACGCATAAGCAGAAAAGCTTACGATTAAACACTTTACGCCTAAGTTATTCTTATGCATAAGTTCATCTTACGCCTAAGGTAATCTTACGCATAAGGTTCTTACTACTAAGCCTTTGGTTTACGCTTAAGCCTAAGTTTTATCCAAAGTTTACGCGTAAGCAGTATTTACGCCTAAGCTCTGTGTCTACGCGTAAGAAGGGAATTACGCGTAAGCTATTGTCTACGTCTAAGTTGCTTTCTATGCCTAAGTGAACTTCGTCAATAAACTCAAGTTTCATTCGACTAAAAAGATCCATCAACAACACAAGTTTTTCAAACTACTTTATTTGGGGCCGTTTCTTCACCTAAAAACTGACACAAACATAAATAGATTGTCTATTCGTCTAACACATGCAAACATAAACCCTAATTTATTTTTGACCCATTTCATCTACTAATAGACCCAACCTAATTAAAATGATTTTTTGTATTTATAATATTTTTTGGTGTATGCTTGTTTTTCAATTTTATTGTTGAATGACAATATTTCTTAGTAAGGATGTTAGTCATTTTCTGCCCAAGAAGAAATGGTATATATTCTAAATCCTACAGTGGCCTATTGATATTTCAACAAAAATTATAAAATTTCAAATACACGCTAAAGGTATAATATTTCACTAAAAATGTTTTTAGTGAGATAATATACCTTTTAGCGTGTATTTTCAATTTTTCAAAGGAATCGAAAACACATGTAAATTAATGCAAAAACACAACTAATGGAGGTCATCTAAGAGACAACACAAAACCCCTACTAGTTTAGGAGGGGTTATAATATTTTTTGGCGTATGGATTAGATGACCTCCCGGGTTTTCCTAATGGCTCATGGACCCGAGTATAGGAATTCATTGGTTGTGTTTTTTGCATGTCTTGATTTTGATTGACCCTGGCGGCGACATTTGGATATTAGAGTTTTATTTTCTTAGTGTTTAGTTGGAGGAGAAAATGGACAGTGACTGATGGTATGTGTGAAAACACATACCTTTTCTTTATCAAAACGGGACCAAAAAGACCAAAAACTAACCTCTAAATCCATATATATGTGTGTTTTTGTGTTTATGCATGTGCCGGTAACGGATATCGCAAAACGGACTAAGAAAAGACAAAACGGAAGAAAAACGAGCACGAGATTGGTAAAGTGTGAAAAGTCGTAGCCGTGGAATAGTTTCTACACTTTGATTCAAGATTGTGTTCCAAATTACCAAACACACCCTCAACTTAAACCAATTTTCACCTTTGGTCCCTAATAACATTTACAAAGTTAGTCCAAAATTTAACTTTGTTTAAATTTTATTTAAAACCTTTACACCTTTGGTCCCTAATAACATTTACAAAGTTAGTCCAAAATCTACACGCATATAATACCACTGTTAGGTCACCAAAATGTAACACAAGGATCAATAGTGGTATCATACGCCATCTAGTTGGGTGAAACGCTTTTGTTTTTGAAGTTTTGCACTGTACGCGTGGGTTTTGCGTATACACTTTTCATACGATCAAAAGCTTTGAGTTTTACACTTAAAAACTCAAGATTCTTGTGATTTATGGTTTATTTTATGTTAAAGTTTAAGTTTTTTGCATTACGTTTCAAACTTTACGCGTGTAAATTTGTTTTCAAGCTTGGTTTATTTTGTGTACCTCTTGCTACGCGTAAGGTGAAAAGTAGATTTGAATCATCAAGTTTCATACTTTTGTGATATTTTGGTGATTTTGAAGCTGTTTCATCACAAAAATCAGGTTTACAAAACATTTTTGGGCATAAAAATCAGTTTCGGTAATTTTTGTACTTCCTACGCCTGGTAATACCCTAGTTTTACACGTAAGGATCTACTCATAAGTCATCGTACGCCTATCACTTCCCTACGCCTGAGGTTTTCTGCATTTGCTCTTCGAAGCTGTTGGTTTACTCAGTGTTTTCTTGCTTGGATAAGCCTGAAAACACTTCGACTTGTGGATATCTTTTACACTTGGATAAGTGTAAAGGATTTTTGGCTAAAACCCTAGTTTTACGCATAGGCATAAAAGCTTACGAGTAAACACTTTACGCCTAAGTTATTCTTACGCATAAGTTCATCTTACGCCTAAGGTAATCTTACGCATAAGGTTCTTACTACTAAGCCTTTGGTTTACGCTTAAGCCTAAGTTTTATCCAAAGTTCACGTGTAAGCAGTATTTATGCCTAAGCTCTGTGTCTACTCGTAAGAAGGGAATTACGCGTAAGCTATTGTCTACGTCTAAGCTGCTTTCTACACCTAAGTGAACTTCATTAATAAACTCAAGTTTCATTCGACTACAAAGATCCATCAACAACACAAGTTTTTCAAACTACTTTATTTGGGGCCGTTTCTTCACCTAACAACTGACACAAACATAAATAGATTGTCTATTCGTCTAACACATGCAAACATAAACCCTAATTTATTTTTGACCCATTTCATCTACTAACAGACCCAACCTAATTAAAATGATTTTTTGTATTTATAATATTTTTTTGTGTATGCTTGTTTTTCAATTTTATTGTTGAATGACAATATTTCATAGTAAGGATGTTAGTCATTTTCTGCCCAAGAAGAAATGGTATATATTCTAAATCCTACAGTGGCCTATTGATATTTCAACAAAAATAATAAAATTTCAAATACACGCTAAAAGGTATAATATTTCACTAAAAATGTTTTTAGTGAGATAATATACCTTTTAGCGTGTATTTTCAATTTTTCAAAGGAATCGAAAACACATATAAATTAATGCAAAAACACAACTAATGGAGGTCATCTAAGAGACAACACAGAACCCCTACTAGTTTAGGAGGGGTTATAATATTTTTTGGCGTATGGATTAGATGACCTCTCGGGTTTTCGTGATGGCTCATGGACCCGAGTATAGGAATTCATTGGTTGTGTTTTTTGCATGTCATGATTTTGATTGACCCTGGTGCCGACATTCGGATATTAGAGTTTTATTTTCTTAGTGTTTAGTTGGAGGAGAAAATGGGCAGTGACTGATGGTATGTGTGAAAACACATAAATTTTCTTTATCAAAACCGGACCAAAATGACCAAAAACTAACCTCTAAAGCCATATATATGTGTGTTTTTGTGTTTATGCATGTGCCGGTAACGGATATCGCAAAACGAACTAAGAAAAGACAAAACGGAAGAAAAACGAGCACGAGATTGGTAAAGTGTGAAAAGTCGTAGCCGTGGAATTGTTTTTACACTTTGATTCAAGATTGTGTTCCAAATTACCAAACACACCCTCAACTTAAACCAATTTTCACCTTTGGTCCCTAATAACATTTACAAAGTTAGTCCAAAATTTAAGTTTGTTTAAATTTTATTTAAAACCTTTACACCTTTTGTCCCTAATAACATTTACAAAGTTAGTCCAAAATCTACACGCGTATGTTACCACTGTTAGGTCACCAAAATGTAACACAAGGATCAATAGTGGTATCATACGCCATCTAGTTGGGTGAAACACTTTTGTTTTTGAAGTTTTGCACTGTACGCTTGGGTTTTGCGTATACACTTTTCATACGATTAAAAGCTTTGAGTTTTACACTTAAAAACTCAAGATTCTTGTGATTTAAGGTTTATTTTATGTTAAAGTTTAAGTTTTTTGCATCAAGTTTCAAACTTTACGCGTGTAAAATTGTTTTCAAGTTGGTTTATTTTGTGTACCTCTTGCTACGCGTAAGGTGAAAAGTAGATTTGAATCATCAAGTTTCATACTTTTGTGATATTTTGGTGATTTTGAAGCTGTTTCATCATAAAAATCAGGTTTACAAACCAAGCCAATCAACGGCGTTAAACACCCAAACCAAGCCAATCAACGCGCGTTACGGCGTTAAACCCGTTGGAAGTGCAGCTGATTCACGCCCTTAGTCCCTGGGTTTTAAGGGACTAACGCACGTTAGTGTTTAAAAAAATCATTTCACCCCCTAAACCATTTCAAATAAATTTTCACTTACACCCCCTCAACCTATTCAAATTCAAATTTAAATTATACTAGTCGATTCTGGGCGGGATAAATTCAAATTCAAATTTGAAATTTAAAAATCAAATATGAGCGGGATTTATTCAATTTCAAAATCAACTCTGCCTATATATACAACTCTACCAGAGTTGTTTAGAACACACAACACACACAAGTTACACACACAACTCACACACAAAAAATGTCTCGCAAAGATTTTTCTCAGCAATTCCCCAGCCCAGAAAAGTTACCTGAAACCAGCTATCCAAATCCAAATCAATTGCCGGAAACCAGCTTTCCAACTCTGCCAGAACCTGATATTTACTCTACACCACCAGAAAATGTCTTTCCGGTGGGTTTTGAAAACATCTCGTACCTCTCAATTGTTTCAAGTTCACCTGTGAACAGTCCACAGGTGGATTTTCAAAACCACCTCAGCGGGTTAAGTGAGGCTTCCCTCCGGCAACTGGAACAAGATGAAGAAAACGTTAGAGAGATTATGGAAGTGCAAGCACGTGAAGAGGCTGCTCGCCGTGAGCAAGAAGCACGGGAAGCTCAGTACCTCCAAGACAACTTGTTCGACATAATGGAGAGTCGATACTTTAATGGGGAGTTTTATTCTCCGCCAACCAGTTCTGATGGTTGGGACTCAGATGACTCGTTTTTTTAAGTTTTAGTAGTTTTATTTTCGTCAGTATGCGTTGTATCTTTAATTTTTAATGTAATTCGTGTTTAACGTTTAATGTACTTGGTGTTTTAATGTTAATTGTGATATGTGTTTTAATAAATGAAGTGTTTGTTTTAGTTTTTGGGGTTGAAATTGAAAATAAGAAATGTTATTGGTGTTATTGATGTTATTGGGATGTTATGGTTGTGGGTGTTTTTTGACGATGTTAATGTTAAATGTTAAAGTTGATGTGACGCTGAAGTGGACGTTGTTATTGATATTATAATGTTATAAATGGGGATGCTCTTATATAAATAATCGGTGAAAATGCTAACAAAAAGTCAAAAAAAATGGGTATCAAATAAATGTGATAATTGCATGTGTGCTCACCTCCTTTCACGCCGGGTCGCTTTTACTTGTAATATTTTGGATTCTTTCTTTTATTACATTTAAATATATACGTGTCACACTTGTTACCACAAAAATATAATAAAATAATAAATCAAATTTCAAGAGCATCGGATGCATTAAACTAGTTTTTGTCAAAAGAAAGAAAAAAAAAATGAACGTGATTTGCACAATTTCATAAATGATTGGATTTTCTAATTAGAATATCATGACATTTATACTCTCACAGGATAAGAATGGATAAAAGTAATGTGAAGGTATAAATATTAAGACATTTTAATTTAGAATGTCTCAATCATTTCTGAGAATGTGCAAATCACATCTAAAAAAAACCTACATCGACAAAGATGTTATCAATTTAAAAAAAAAAAAAAGACGTGTTTAAGGTAACTTTTATTTTGTAAAAAGATCATGTCATTTGATGAAAGTAAAAAATATTTTTTAATTTCTTGTTTAATAAAAGAAAAAAAAGGTTTCCTAACAAGAGAATATCTAATATGTATGAATGAGTCGGCATTACTCTGACTAGTAGTAGTTGTAACTAAACACATGACGAGGGTGATGTCAACAAAGACTACACTTCAACAAGATGTTCTTATTTTATGTATTGGAAATTGATAACTACTTCACATCTTTTGGTGCATTATAATTTATGCGTTACAGTTTGTACCGTACAATATTATAATGCACAAATTGTGATATATATGACTGTTGTGCTATCGAGTAACATCAAGTTTGAATTCCGCTGCATATCATGAAATTAGGAGTGTTACAGATTGGTACCAGAGCCATGATTGTAGAGAAACGGGTATAAATTGAGACCGAAACTATAACTACTTTTACAAATAAAAACATTTTATAGCCTTCCGTACTCCGAGCCTTCCATTCTCCGGACGATTATGGACTTCAAAAAGATAATTATGCTACACTAACATATTAGCATATTGATATATACAAACTTGGCACATTTTGAACATTTTTTTATAAACATTGAGTTTATTTAGACATCATATCCTTTTTGTAGACACTTTGTCTGTACCTGCATCTTCTGATTACGTTCCGTCAACACCCGATTCCAAACATTCCACTTATTCCGGAACTTAATTTTCCGGATATCAATGATGACTACCTTGATGCCATCGATTACGATGATGAACCATACGAAGGTTTGGCCGACCAAGAAGATGAGGATCCGGTTGTACCAGATTCTCCCGAATATCTTGTTCAAGATTGGGTTGAACCCGAGGAAGATCAAGAGGTAGACTATGCATATGATATAGCACCATTATCACCACATCCTGCCTCGGAAACATCTTCCGAACGTAATTTTACTACTCCTACTCAAGGACCAACATCCACTTATGTGAAGGAAATCTTTGGTATGTAGCGGTGCAATTATGAAAGTAGTATAGCCTACGTTTAGCCGCAAGACAAGCAAGCGGGAGTGTAGCATCATACACCAACAAGATAGCCATGATCAAGAATCCCATGAAGAACACAGTGGTACATATGTATTCTATCATTGCGAATCATGAACGAAAGAGATGAAAGGTTTAACTCTAAAGGAGCACTTCATGTGCTTAAATAATTAAATAATTTCTAGTCATGTGTAAAGATGTCGACCAAAGCACCGCACGGTATTAGATGCAATATTTTTCTAATGTATTTATATTAAGTCGATAAAAGAAATATAATATAAAAATGTGTTTTCGATTATTTAATAATCGGTGATAATGCTAAAAGTCAAAAAAATTTGGTATCAATTAAATACGATAATTGCATGTGTGCCACCTCCATTTAAACATAATACATGTCACTCTTTTACCACAAAAATATAATAAAATAATACATCAACTCAGTGTTCAAGAGCATCCAATGCATTATCAGACTATTTTTTGTCAAAAAAAAAAAAAAAAAAAAAGGCTTCGTAGACAAAGATGTTATCAACTTTTAAAAAAAAAACAATTTTTAAGGTAACTTTTATTTTGTAAAAAAATCATGTCATTTGATGAAAGTAAAAAATGTTTTTTAATTTCTTACGTAGTATTTAACTAGAGACGAATACTCATATATAGCAACAGATCGTTTTGTGTTAAAATTTTTTTTTATGGGTTATAAAAATATATGTATCCATTAATAAACTTGTAAAGCACGACATTTATGTTACTTTAACTTATTTAAAAATGTGTTACGAGTCACTCATATTAAGGCTAAAATTATAGAATAGTAATCTAGACGTTAATTATTATAATTTGAGTAACTCAAATAAAAAAAATGAAAGTTAGTTACTTTATGCCTTTTTTTTTTAAAGTTTAACCGGTATGGTTTCTAATCCATTTCATTTTACACACAAAAATAGGGTTAAGCAAAAGAGAAAATTATTAAAAGGGGCTAAAAATCTAACATTGATCCAAAAGATGCTTTTATCAATAACCTTCTCGATATGTTGCAAAATCCAAACTCGTCATCTACGTCAAATCCCGCTATACCTTCATCCGCAAACTCAATATCTTCACACCCCCAATTTGCTCCATTTGGTACTATGCCAACATACACACCCGAACAATATTATCTTCAACAACAACAACATCAAGCACAAGTGGGATACGTCATGACCCTTTCACCCGGTTCATGACACCGGATTTACCAGGCTATTCACAGACGATCCAATATCACGTCCCCCTCTAAAACTACATGCAATGGAAAAACTAAATCGCGAACCACAAGGAGTAGACATACGATTTTGGAGACTGTACAAAATGAATTAAGACTCAAACGGGAGGCCACTCAAGAGATGTACGTGATGACAAAAGCGAAGGGCGTGACAATAATGAGGTTGGGAAATTAGGATTCTCACCACAAGCATTGTAGGGTAATCGGATAAGGATGCCTTCATTATCAACATGCAAAAAGAAGAAATCCGACAAAAATATAAACGTGATATGTAGTTATCTACGTTTTTTTTTTTTTTTTTTTTTTTTTTTTTTTTTTTTTTTTTTTTTTTTTTTTTTTTTGCCCGCAATACGTAGATTGCCCTTATTGCTGAATTGCGGCAATTAACCGTGAAGTTGCGGCAACTCCGCAATTCTTACCCTTACGAGATTCTGATATTCTCATAGTCTACGTTACCGAGTTCGGTTTTGGACTTTTTCCACAGTGCAGTACGGTTGAGTTGTAAAAAGTAAAAGTGAAGGAAATAGTAAGTGTATGGGTTTTTGTTGTAGGCAATACCGAGTTCGGTTTAAGGGAGAAAATTCTGGATAGTAAAATAAAATTGAAAATAAATAAAAAAAGTTTGGTTATTTCAAAAGCAAGTAATTTTATTTTTGTATTTAATGTTATGCTTTTTTTTTTTTTTTTTTTTTTTTTTTTTTTCTTTTTTTTATTATTTTTTTTATGCCCCTAAACGAGGGGTTGTTTTTGTAAATTGTTGGGAATGTTATTGATTTTATTGGGATGTTATGGTTGTGGTGTTTTTTGGGGATGTTAATGTTAAATGTTAAAGCTGATGTGGCGCTGACGTGGACAGTGTTATTGGTGTTATGGTGTTATGAATGGGAATGCTCTTATGTGATGCAATACTTCTTTAACAAGTAACTAATCTTCATGTTAGACCTCATTTATATTCGGCAACTTTAAATTGTGACAAAATGATATCTTATCTCTTCTCTGTTGTATATATAAAAACAAAAATATTTATGTTAAAATCTTTAAAACTTAAAATTGAGTAATGTTCAGTACTTAAAATAATTTTTGAAAACCTAACTTTCAAATTTTGTTTACTTGACCATTTAAAAATTCAAACAATATTGTTTTATGAAATAGTTGACTTAAAAACAAAAGGCTTTTTTTTTTTTTTTTTTTTTTTTTTTTAAATCATAATTGATAATTTCTAAAAATTAATCCACAAACTATACGATATAAGATATCATATTACAACTTCTTTTTATTATTGTGTTAGTTAATAGTTTATAACGAGCGGGGTAACCCGCGCGTTGCTGCGGGAGTGCGGTAGTCTATAGATTATGTGTTTTCGGATTTATAATGTATATGTTTTAAAGTTGTTATTTTTTGTTTAAGTAGAGTAGATGACTTGTTTTTTGCAATATATGTTTTTTTTATCTAGACACTAATAGCTAATTTCCTTTTCTCTCAAATGTGCAATCATCTTGATAAAGCAAAGTAGTAAACACATTTTAAATTAAAAAAGTATAAAAATAAATGTATACATAAAAAAACATGCTTTCCAGCAACCTCAACATCAAACCCTTTGATCATAATAAATTTAATCAGATCATAAGGTTTCAAATAAGCCCAAAAAATGTATAATGCAGGACAGAGCATGTATATAAGCTATGAGTTTCATTATATTAGTTCCATTTAGTCCCATTTCATCATCCAAACTCATCTATTTCAGCACCAAAAGACATTCATTTCGCCTCCCTTTTTAGCACCCAATCGCACCCTTATCAGCCCCCATTTCAGCCCCCAATCCAACATCCTTTTCAGTCCTCAAATTCACCCATGTTAATGCCCACTTCAGCCCCCAAACAGACCCATTGTAGTTGTATTTCATCTCCCAAACCCACCCATTCAGCCGCCAAATGCACCAACTTCAGCACTTCAAGTGGCGGCAAGGCCTCACTTGACTTACTCTTCAGCCATAGTTTCTTCGCATTTGCCTTGAATTTTGTTACGCTCTATAACCATGTTACTGAAAAACAGTAGACAGAAACGGAGTAACGCCTTCATCAGTTTCAATATTAAGCTGCTAAACAATCACAACCACATTTACAATTTATAAAAGGATATACATACATATATATGTAATATACAAAATAGCCATCAATAAAGTCTTACATGAGCCTTGTGTTTACGTTTTGAAGCATCCTGCACTGCATGATCAGTAGCCCAACTGCACATGCTGAATCTCCGGAAACGCTCCACCATCACCAAAATAGACGGCCTATATTTAAGCAGTTACGTCGTATTATAAACCGGCATTGGATTAGTTTTAACAAAGTCGGAAACAAATCATCTATTGGCCACTAATTTAAACATACCAGCTATTTAGTACCTTGGAAAAACGAAAGTTCTTATTCAAAATAGCTTATTTTAACCGCAAATACCCACAAAGCAAGTCTGATCACAACTTTTTCACTGCAAAAAAATTGCATATGTATCACAAACACAGTACCGCAATAAGCAACACTATCTAAGTTTCGTACTTTTATCTCTACCAATTTTACTAACTCAACAATATAGTTTAACATTCAAACGTCAACTATACAATGTGTATTAGTACCTGCTAAGTTCTCGTTGTCAGCGCAACTACCAACTTTTATATTAAGCGGGTCGTGGCGGACAAACAATGTCTATTAATACCTGCGCCGACAATAGACATTGTTTTTACGCCACGACTCCCTTTATATAAAAGTTGGTGCTCTTCCCACTTATAGAATCCATCCCTACATGCAAACAACGCCCACAAACCTGTTTTTCTCTTCTTCTTCTTTTTTTTTTTTTTATTATCGAAACCAAAAAAAACATATAAACATTTGTAATCAGCATATCCCAAACACCCCTCAAAACACCTAACTTTGAATTAATTATGTTAGGTGTTTTTAGCATCTAAATAAATACCAAATACCCATCCAATTTGTTTTTGTACATTTTTAATTAGGCGATTATCTCCTAATTAGTAAGAAACAATGGGTACCAACACAACACTAATCATATATGCACTGGACACACAACGAACATATTCTAAGAAAAAAGTCAGATTCTATACTAACAAAACCAAACAGAATATCTCATCTAATGTAATAAAAACAACACATGTTTCACTTTAGATTCTAGAAAAAAAAACAAAAAAAAAAAGAAAAGAAAGCAATCATACCTTTTTCTTTGAGGCATTTCATCGATCACTTGGTGATCGCTTCAAGTACACCTTTTTCTTTGAGGCTATTAAACGTTTTAGAAAATATAGCTTATCCATGGACCTGGCAATACAAAATAAAAATTTCGTCTGAAACACCACGTTAAGATGCCATAACAGATAATACATATTTGAACTATATCAATTCATCATTTAGTATTTTAGTACTATAAGAACTGAGTTAAAACATAAATAAAAATAGTTCCCAAACTTAAAAAAACGAAAGGTGTGACCCAAGTGGATTTAGCAAAATGGGTCGCAAAAGCCTGGTGCTATTTAAGTTTATATTACAATTTAAATCTCACATACTTACTCTGTTTTTCGTCCATTTGTTGGTATGTAGAACTTGAACTTCTTTAGGAACCTTAGTGGCCGCCTTCTTTTTCTTGTTATTTTAGCCTTCCAACTATCAATACAGTTGGTGCCTGGTGGAAAACAATATGGCTTATTGGTATATTTGTATACAAAAGGTGTCTAAATATCATATTTTCTTCCATCATTTCATTATTTTATATCGGCCATTAAAGGTTGTAACTTTAATGTCAGGATTAGCTTTCATATTAACCCAAAGTCACATAATACTGATTTAAACCATGTCCAACATCAATAATAAGTTTCCATATAATTAACTTACTTGAACCAAACTTAATTCAGTTATGTACTTGTATATCCGCCATGGCCGCCAATTAACCACCCAAAGTATCGAAAAAGAAGCCGACCCCATAACCGAAAAAAGGGTACCCGAAATTATGCATGCCAACATTAACTTCTTATCCTCCCCATCCATGGCTTCTTTTCCCCTTTTTCTCTATACCTTTAACTACACCAAAATAATAATAATAATAATAATAATAATAATAATAATAATAATAATAATAATAATAATAATAATAATAATAATAATAATAATAATAATAATAATAATAAATAAATAAATAAATCAACAAACTTACAAACACACAAATCATATCATTTCATCCTATTGTATACTATAACATACAATTGTACACAAAACTTCTTTTTTTACTTTTTGGGTAACCGTGGTTTCAGACCCTGCGGCCAACTAACAAAGACTCAAACCTAAAGTAAAGCGCAATCCCCCATTTTCATCATACTTTGTTTCTTTATGTAGCTTTTTATGTTGTTATCTTTACTTAGCCAAAAAAACCTAGGCTTGTGGTTATGGTTTGTTAGGCTAAGTAAAAATGACAAATCTAGTTTGACGCTTTAAAATGGCAGGCCTGAGGTGCTTGCGTTATTACTTATTAGTCTTCTATGTTATGCATGTCCCCAATGTTTTTGTAAAACAATATCATAACAACATATTAGCTTACGATGCGGCACATATAGATTTTTTTACCTTAAGAACCACCTGATCCAGACTTGTTACCGAAGATGATCAGCTGTAGCTTGTGATAACCTGAAAAGAATGATACGCGTACAACGCGCGTTCGGGGTCAAAGAAACTTCCTTTTCGTCGAGCAATTTTTTCAACACCCTAGGCAGTGAACCTAATCGTTGTAGTGTAGTATTAGGGTAAGCCTCGGGAATTGATATCGTTCTCTAGGGGAATAGGAATGATAGTGAGAAATTACTACGCTAAGGTTGGGGTTGAGGAAGATTATTTTTTTATCTTTTTTATATTTTTTTTAGAAAATTGAAAGGTACGAATTTCGGGGTATTGGATTTGGTGGGTTGGTATTTCTACTGATTACTCTACTTATCTAATTATCTAATTAACTAAGCTAAAGTGAGTGTAGTCTATGTCTATTGTTGTGTGCTCTTATGATGATTAAAAATGTGTTTACTTAGATACTATTACTCCCTAGTTATCTCCTATTGATGGTTGAATTGTCACGTCCTTATTCTTAACGCGTTGTGTCTTCTAAGGTAGTAGGGTATGCGTTTTTCCCTAACTCTTTGAGACTACCTTAAGCTTATTGCCTACGAAATCTCTAGGATTCATAAACTAACTCTAAGGTTCTCTTTGGATGTTTAGACTACAATAATTCTAGGTGATTATAAACTAATGTTCACAAAGATTACTCAAGCATTAAAAACACAACGAATGACCTATCGCAATACTAGGTCAATCACAATTATGATAAGAGACAACCAATCAATATTCAATACCTAGGTTTTATAGATCTAAGAAAACACACAAGTAAATTAGCCAGACATGGAAAACATGCAAGCATACACACAAACAATCGAAGACATAATTGAATTAATGAAGTAAATCACTTATCTTATTGTAAAATAGGGTATGGAACCCTAAGATACTGCCCAAGACAGCCAAAGTTCGGTTTAGGTTTTACTCCACAAAACTACCTCTTTAAAATACTGAAAATTCGAATTATATATATAGAGTTACAATATGCGACGGCCTCACTCTTTATTTGTGACGCCGTCGGGTCGCCGCCATTAGGTTTTCGTCTTAGCCACGTCATAGGCCGTTTGAGTTGTGACGCCCTACTCTTAAAAACCTGATGCCGTCAAGTGCAAAATAGCAATTTCCTCTCTGAGTCGTCTCAAAGTGTGTTGCGACGGCATCGCCATTAGGCTGTGACGCCGTCAGCTTCAGTTCCAGCAGCTTGAATGTCTTGATTCTTGACTTTGGCCATTTTCTTCATATATTCGCGCCTTTTCGTCCGAATAAGTGTCATTCCAGCAATTTGCCTTCAAGAGACCTAAAAAGTGAAAGGAACGAAATTAAGTAGTAACGGATGCAAAAGTGATAGATTAAGGGCTTAAATGACCTCGCAAAAGTGTACCTTTTAAATCCTTATCAAAGAACATATGAGTTGTTTTATATCCATATGCCAGAAAGTGATCGTGTGCAACTTGAAATTGAACCCACCTTGTGAACACATCCCCCCTGAACACTCAACTGATTCACTGAACTCACCCCCTTAACCTTAAATTAATTGTTTCAGGTGGCATCTTTGATTTATTATTTGCTATAATATTATTCTATTTATTTTTAACAGTACATATTTAAATTCACGATACCAAAGTGCTGGGCAGTACAGATATTTAGTTAGTCCTATCGTGACCTTATTTTGGTAGGAAGCTCATATTTAGTTATTCATATCGTGACCATATTGGGCACTACTGAATTTAAACTGTTTTAATACTCTAAATTTTGTGTCTATAAACTAAGTGTGCTTCTTGAATTATCCCCCTAAAGATTTTGTGATACCCAAGCAGAGTCAAAATACTCTATATGAAAAATGAACATACATGATTTGAGAAGATATCCAAAATTATCATCACACCTAACCTCTTTTTCTAAGGCTATGCACAATCGTGACCCACGTCATCCGCTGCCACATCAGTTTTCTCTCTCCGATGACCAGACATGACCAAGTGCCACAGTCGATGACAGGGTTTTTTTTTTTTTTTTTTTTTTTTTAATTTTTTATTTATTATTATTATTTTTAAACATTTTAAACAACAAATTTAAAATTTATTAAAAACAAATCATGAGCGGGATTATTTCAACGGGATATATTTAAAAATTCAAAATTCAAACTACGAGCGGGATTGTTTCAAATTGAAATTCAAAATTCAAACGGGATTTTTTCAACTGCCTATATGTAGACACACAGACTTGTAATGTATAGACACACACACATAAAGATACTTGTTAAATTATCTCTTCAATGTCTCAACAAAACGATTTCTCACAACAATTTCCTGATGTAAGAGACTTCTCACAACAATTTTCGGAGAACGTGGTGAACACGCCACCAGAAGATATCTTTCCAGTATTCCCACCGACTGAGAACGTGGGGAACACTCCACCGGCTGTGAACTTGAATCCCCCACCGGGTGAGAACGTGTTGAACACTCCACCGGGTGTGCTACGTGGAGACAAACCGGGATTTTTAACTGAGGACCAACTACGCCAATTTGAGCAGGTTAAGCAAGTAGTTCGAAGAAAATGAAGCACGTGAGGAAGCTGCTCGTAAGGAGCAGGAAGCAAGGGATGAAGAGTACAGCAGGAACAACTGGCTTGACATTGCGGAATGCGAGTATTATGATGGCAAATATGATTATCCAGATTCTCCGGATTACAGCGAGGGTTACAACTCAGACTTTTCATTGTAATTTGTATTTTAATTTTCATTTCCGTATCGTTTAGTGTATGTGCTATGTAATCCGTATTTTCAATTTAATGTTGAATGTATTTTCATTTCTGTATCATCCAAATCGTTTAAACATTACATGTATGTGCCATAACTATTTATAAGGTTGTAAAAGCGGAATGGCTTTTATAAAGGGGTTTTTTTTTTCTTTTAATTTGCAAACGTAATAAGTTTTTTTTTGTGGAGTTTTTGTGATGTGCAAAGACCGATATTTGCTTCCAAGCCCACAGTGGGGTGACTAACTTCAAAGTCGAGCTATGCTCAAGACCGACTTTTCCGTCCCACTGTGTGCAGCCTAACATTTAGTACATACACCGTATGAAACTCTAAACCATTTTATGTATTTTATTAAATATGCTCTTAATTATTTCCGTAAAACATGAAAATCTAGAAATACATTTCATAAACATCAAACATCATTTCATATAAACATCAAACATCATTTCATGTACATGATTTTCTTGAAAACAATGCGCAAAAACGTTAATATTTGGAATGCGGTTTAACCCAAACATGTTTTATCTTTAAGGCTAGTCTCAGTCATGACCTGGGACAACCTGGGTCATCCAGCGCCACGTCAGCTTTCTCTCTCCAGCGACTTGGGACAACCCGGATGCCCCAGTCGACGACCCAAGCCTTTTTTTTTTTAATTCAAACATTTTTAACATTAAATTTAAATTTCATTCAAATTAAAAAAAAATATTACATTACGAAATTAAAAAAAAAACATTACACTACAAATTAAAAAAAAAAAAAAAAACATTACAATACGAAATTCAAATAACGTTAAAACATTACAAAAACTCTTCATCGTCTTCGTCATCGTCACTATCGACTTGATTCACTGCTTCGACATGATGTCGACGATTTCTCCAGATGTGTTCGACCAAATCAGATTTTAAGTTCTGATGAGTTGATGAGTCCATTAGCTCCTGAGTAACCACCATTGATTCTTCATGCGTTCTTAAGGGATCATGATCTTGGTGTCCCTCATCTTCAAACCATGTAGGACATATCACCCGCTGTTTGTGTCGGATGATCATATTATGTAATATGATACATGTATACATAATATCTTGGATATCATTTCTAAAAAACCCTCGAGCAGGAACTTTAAGCATTTTCCACTTTTTCTTCAACACACCAAAAGCCCGTTCCATATCTTTCCTTGTTGCTTCGTGCCTCCTCTTGTACAAACATCTTTTACGATCACCCGTGGGAGGATTTGAAATAGACTTTCATAAGAACGGACCATTGTGGATATATCCCATCAGTAAGATAATATCCCCTTTTATAAGCCACATCGTTAGCTTCAAATTCAAGGTCTGGTGCTCTCCCAGATTTGATATCATTGAAAACAGGTGAACGACGTAAAACGTTTACGTCGTTATTCATTCCGGAGACACCAAAGAACGCATGCCAAATCCATAAATCTTTGGAAGCGAACGCTTCCAACAAAATGAATGGATGTGGCCCGTGATCACCCCTACAATGTTGAGCTCTCTCACTATTCGGGAAATTCTCCCATTCCCAACTTGTACAATCAATGCTTCCCATCATCCCAGGAAAGCCATGCTTATGCTCGTGATGAGCATATATTCATTCAAGGTCAGAATACGTGGGCCTTCGCAAATACTCATGACCATATAACTCCATGATAACCTCGCAAAACTTACGAAGACATTCACGGGCTGTGGATGCACCAAGTGCCAGACTCTCGTCAAGAGAATCAGGAACGGCCGCGTATCCCAATTGACGAATGGCCGCAGTACACTTGACCAATGGGCTAATACTAGGTACGCCCCTAGCATCAAGAGTTTGTCGAAAATAAGTAGAGTGATCGGTTATCTCTCGAACAATTTCTGTGAATAGGTCTCGGCTCATACGGAACCGCCGAAAGAATGTTCTTGCGTCGAACTGCGGGTTTTCGGAGAAGTATGCCGGCACTAAACGATTATGAGCACCCTCATGATCCCTACGTATGTACCTTCGTCGGGTTTTTGGCTGTGATGCTTTGTAAGCCTTCCAAGCAAAATCCGCAAACTCACAAAAAACTTCTTCCTCGTCGGAAGACGAAGAAGAATCGAATAAATGCTCGAATGACGACATATTATAAATTGTGTTTCGTGGGTATTTCGATAGAATGTTTGATTGAATATATGTCACACCCCCAATTTACCTGTTTTGCAGCGGAATGGAATTCCTGGGGATAGACTGTCATAGCACCACAATCACAGTTATATTGAACGACCTAAAGTGTCGTTTTAAAAACACATCGTTGGATATTTAATAAAAGCGTTCAGAGTTACAACATAGGTCCCAAAAGTTTATAAAGTTTGCGGAAATATAAATATATTACAAGTCCAAACGATGTTTTGAAAGAAAGTGCCATAATGTACAATGATATAAGTCGACGCCGCGACTCAAAAGGTTCCTTAACCATGCCATGATGAGTATGTCTTAGTTACCTGAAAATACATTGCTAAAACGGTCAACAATAATGTTGGTGAGAAATCATAGGTTTATGTAAATGTTTTATACGACTACGCAAGTATAGACCAGGTATGACAATCATGTCACAGAAAAATGTTACAATTGCTATAAGTCCATGACACCGAAACTAGACTGTTCATAATGTATGCCCCAACAGAGTGTTTGCCAGACAACTCAATAATGTTATTAAATGAAATGCATCCGTATGACTAGTTGGGATTCACCAACCCGGATGGAGGCGTCACCCTCGATAGATCTATCCACTCACCCTCGCTTCTATGATTAACGGTTCATGTAATATAAAGGGGACTTTCAATTGGCATGTGGTAACTTAAGCAATGTAAATGAATTTAACATACTTGGTATCGTAATAAAAATGTTGTGCAATGTATTCTCCCCCGTAGGTTTGAAAATAATTAAAAGCATGTACGACGGGGCTATGAAAACTCACTTGATAAACTGGTATGATGACAAGAGTGAGTACACTGAGGTATAGCGTGATACCTTAATCTTGACCTATTATGAATGATATGATACGCAATGAGTTATGATGTAATGTTATGCATGCATTTCGTATGTTATTTATACCATTTGCAAGTTTTGAAAATAATACTTATCGTCGAAAAATACTCTTTTGACGTCTTGACCATTTTTGAATTACTTCACAAGTATTTACGTCAAAATGTCATCCTACAATAGTTTATTAATGATTTATTATGAAATTTTAACTTTTCGTCGTAAAATCATGTCGACGGAATTTTCATGAAAGTGACAAAAATGGCTTCGAAAAGCTAGTCGTAAAATGGTGTACGTCGAACGTTAGGAAACGAACTCAACGGTTTTGGAAAGCTTGTATCAAAATCTAAAAGTTTTAGTACATGAGTTTTCGTCATAGAGGTCTCGAACATAAAGATAATAGAGGTTAAATATGGTGATTTTGTCCAAATGTGGTTTAAAAGTGAGTTTCGGCAAAGTTTAAGCAACCGTAAATAATTTATTACAACTCCGCTATACAAACGGTTGGTCGTTTTGAAAAATATGCTTGGTGATCTCGATTTTATTAGAAGACATCTCGTTACAAAAAGTTCTACGTCATTGTTAAAAATAGCCTTCAACATGGTCGTTTTGTTTACCGTAACACTTGTCTCGTAAAAATAATATAGTTTTTCTAAAAATAAAGTTACGGCAATTTTATGAAAACGTGTATATTTTAGTCGTTATAAATCCGTTTTCTACGTATTATACGTCCTTAGCTTCGTATCAAAGTATACTAATATATTTTTGATAAGTCGAAATAATTTGTAAAGCTTAAGGTTCGTTTTTGACTCGTACAAACCAAAAATAGCTTGCTGAAATTTTCAGAAAGTATATATTTCGTCGTCAAACTTGAAAAATTCATAACTTCTTCGTTATAACTCCGTTTTAATCCGTTCAAGCGGCCACGGATTCGTTTTAAAGTATATGTTCTAAATATCTAGGCCAAAAATTCGTGTCTACTGTCGGATTTTCCAGAAATTCAAAACAAGATCAGACCACTTTTAATACTTGTCGAAAATAGTTTTTCTCGTACTAAACCTATTCCAATCCCTTCAAAACAACTCCAAAGCTATTCTAATCCTACCATACACCTTCTTAGGGTGTCATGGGTTCCTAAACATCATCAAGACTAATATATAACAAGGGATAAATTATAGGATGACCTTTATATATATATAACTCTAAAAATCAATGTAAAAATGGTATAAATAACAATAAGTCTTGCATGCTTGCTCAAAAATGATGAAATACATATGAAATGAAAATGAAAGATATAAAATGAAAGTGATATGCTTACAAGCTACTATGATGAGGTGATTAGAACAAGGATTAACCTAAACACCCTAGGTTTTTATTTCAAAACCTTTAATAAGAGTGTAATCTAGATTGTTTAACTTGAGCTTGAGAAATTTTTGATGGTCCCTTCTAAACACCTTATATGGCCGGTTGTAGAGGAAGAACAAAGAGAAAGAAAAACTTTTTTTTTTTGCTAACTTGTTGAATTATTGAAGTGAATGAAGTGAAGTGAATGAAGTTGAGTACATATCTATACAAGTAAGAATTTCGTACCAACCATTAAATGCTAACCCCCCCTTGGTCGGCCAAGGGGGGAGGGATTTGTAAAATATATATTTTTTTTTTCTTTTATAATGTGTAAAATTGTAATAAGTGTAAGAAAAATGTGTAGGAAATAATAACTTGTAAGGTTTTATATACATTAGTGTATTTAAGGTAGTTTTAGGTAAAAGTAATTTTTAATAGATCAAAGTAAAGTATAATGAGATCATAAAAATTGTAAAAATACATTCCTTGTAAAATTTGAGTGATAAAATAATTATCGTGTAGTTTTTAAGAAAAGCGTCGTAGTAATATAAATTTAACGATTTATATACAAAATAAATTTAAAACACTAGGTAAACTCAAAATATAGTTTTTATAAACTAAATGTAAGTATAAAAATATGCCGGGATAATTTTTAGAAGTAACGGATTAAATGTTCAAAATAATAACTCACGCGATAACGTTTATTTAATATAAAATTTACGCGTTTAAGGTGAAATGCAAAGTCATGAATGAACTAACATGATGCAAATGATGCTAATGAAATGTAGACTAAACTTAGTCCATATGAAATGTTCGTGATGATATGATCATGAATTCGCCGCTAAACCCTTAAGGTTACGCGAATTTGGAACACGCAAACCTAGTTTACGATAAATGGTGAAATAGTGAAGCATGAATTGTTTTGAGAAATGACCTGAAAGTACGGGTTGTCACATTCGCCCATCCAAAAAGGAATTCAGTCCCTGAATTCAATCGTTGTTAGGTCTAACGGTGTTGTCGGTGAAAAGATGAGGATACTTGAGGCGCATCTGGTCTTCCCGTTCCCAAGTAAACTCAGGACCTCTTCGAGAATTCCAGCGAACCTTCACGATAGGAATACGACTCTGTTTCAACTGCTTGACCTCGCGGTCCATGATTTCTGCAGGTTCTTCCACAAAATTGAGTTTATCGTCGAGTTGAATTTCTTCCAATGGAATAACGAGTGATTCATCCGATAGACATTTCTTCAAGTTTGAAACGTGAAACGTGTTGTGCACATGACTAAGTTCTGACGGAAGATCAAGTCGATAAGCTACCGGACCGACTCTGCTCAAAATCTTGAATGGTCCAATGTACCTCGGGTTCAACTTCCCGCGTTTTCCAAATCGTACCACGCCCTTCCAAGGCGATCCTTTCAACATAACTTTGTCACCCACTTGAAATTCTAATGACTTGCGTCTAACATCTGCATAACTTTTCTGTCGGCTCCTTGCAGTTCTGAGTCTATCTCGAATTTGAACTATCTTTTTTGTTGTTTCCCGTACCATTTCTGGACCAGTGAGTTGTGCGTCTCCAACCTCGGCCCAACAAACAGGTGATCGGCACTTTCGACCATAGAGTGCCTCGAATGGTGCCATCTTTATACTGGTGTGATAACTATTGTTGTACGAGAATTCTATCAATGGCAAATGGTTAGCCCAACCATTTCCAAAATCAATTACACATGCCCTCAGCATATCTTCTAACGTTTGAATTGTCCTTTCACTTTGGCCATCGGTTTGTGGGTGATATGCTGTGCTCATCTCTAATCTGGTTCCGAACGAATCTTGCAATGATTTCCAGAAGTTTGAAGTGAATCGACTATCTCTGTCGGAAATGATAGAAATTGGTGCACCGTGCCTCGAGACTATTTCCTTGACATAACGTCTAGTGAGTTGTTCCATGGAATAAGTCTCTCTAATTGGTATGAAATGGGCTGATTTGGTAAGGCGATCAACAATTACCCAAATAGCGTCGTAACCTCCCGATGTCTTAGGAAGTTTTGTAACAAAGTCCATCGTAATGCGTTCCCATTTCCATTGAGGAATTTCTGGTTGTTGGAGTAAACCTGAAGGCTTCTGATATTCGACTTTTACCTTAGAGCAGGTAAGGCATTTGCTAACGTACGTGGCAATCTCTGCTTTCATGTTCGGCCACCAATAAAGTCTCTTAAGATCTTGATACATCTTATCCGATCCTGGGTGAATAGAATACTTTGACTTATGCGACTCATGCATAATCAATTCTCGTATTCCGCCATACAATGGAACCCACATTCTATCCTTGAAACATAATACTCCATCTGCTCTCTTGACAAAACCATTTGCGTTTTCGGGCATACCATAAAGCTTTTCACTTGGTCGATTTTCCTCCTCAAGTGCCTCGATTTGTGCTTCGTGGATTTTCGATGGTAAAGGTGAATTAATCGTCATTCCTAATGATCGAACTCTTAAAGGTTTGTGCCTCTCTTTCCGGCTAAGAGCATCAGCCACAACATTGGCTTTTCCCGGGTGATACTTGATTTCACAATCATAGTCGCTGAGTAACTCCAACCAACGACGTTGTCTCATGTTAAGCTCCTTCTGATCAAGAATATATTGTAAACTCTTGTGGTCCGTAAACACTGTGCACTTTGTACCGTAAAGGTAGTGTCTCCAAATCTTGAGTGCAAAAACTACTGCCCCTAACTCGAGATCATGAGTGGTGTAATTCTTCTCATGAACCTTAAGTTGTCGAGAAGCATACGCTATCACCTTCTCGTTTTGCATTAAAACAGCCCCAAGTCCTTTATGCGAAGCGTCGCAATATACAACGAAGTTCTCAATTCCTTCGGGTAGTGCCAAAATTGGCGCACTGCAAAGCTTTTGCTTCAACAACTGAAAAGCAGCTTCTTGTTTCTTTCCCCATTCGTACTTCTTGTTTTTCTGTGTCAACTTGGTCCAAGGTCTAGCTATCTTTGAAAAACCTTCGGTAATACCCGGCTAGTCCTAGAAATTGTCGAATTTCTATAGGATTTATTGGAGTAGCCCAATCTTTCACGGCTTCAATCTTTGCGGGATCAACTTGTAGTCCTTGACTATCAATGACGTGACCAAGAAATTGCACTTTGTGATTCCAAAAATCACACTTCGAAAATTTGGCATACAACTTCTCATTCTTGAGTAGTCTTAAAATCGTCCTTAAATGCTCTTCGTGCTCTTCTTTGCTCTTTGAGTAAATCAATATGTCGTCAATGAAAACTATCACAAACTTGTCCAAATACGGTTTACATACTCTATTCATGAGATCCATGAATACCGCAGGTGCATTAGTCAATCCGAACGGCATCACTTGAAACTCGTAATGACCGTAACGTGTTCTAAACGCTGTTTTCGGAATATCATCCTCCCGAACTCTAAGTTGATGGTAACCCGACCGGAGATCAATCTTTGAGTAAATACTTGAGCCTTGCAACTGATCGAATAAGCCGTCGATCCTGGGGAGTGGGTAACGATTCTTCACCGTTAACTTGTTCAACTCTCGATAATCTATACACATTCTGAAGGATCCATCTTTCTTTTTCACAAACAAGACCGGTGCTCCCCAAGGCGAGGAACTCGGCCTAATGAATCCTTTGTCTAGAAGTTCTTGCAATTGATTAGACAACTCTTGCATTTCGGATGGTGCTAGACGGTAAGGTGCTCGCGCAATTGGTGCAGCTCCGGGTACTAAGTCAATATAAAATTCTACTTGTCGTGCCAGTGGAAGTCCTGGTAAGTCTTCGGGAAAGACTTCAGAAAATTCTCGGACAATCGGTACATCTTCAAGTCGCTTCTCCTCCGACTTCTTCTCGGTTATATGGGCTAAGAAAGCAAAACAACCTTTCTTTATGTACTTCTCCGTTTTGATGCACGATATGATACTGAGTCTAGTTCCACTTCGTTCCCTACGAATAATCAAAGTCTCGCTGTTGTAAGGAAGATGAACAACTTTTTCATCACAAATGATTTTTGCACGATGTTTGGATAACCAATCCATGCCGATGACGACGTCGAAACTACCAAGTTCTACGGGCATAAGGTCTATGTTGAAGGGATGATTTAGAAAATTGAATGTGCAACCACGGATAATGGTGTTGGTGCTAACTAAGTTACCATTAGCTAATTCGACGATGTATGATATGTCTAATGTGGTTGGTTTAATGTTGAGCAAAGGTGCAAATGTAGTGGACACAAAACTTTTATCGGCTCCCGAATCAAATAAAACTGATGCGTAACGATTATTGATAAGGAACATACCCGTGATAACATTCGGGTCCTCCCTAGCTTCTCCGCCTCCTATGACGTAAGCTCTTCCTTGTGCCATTCCTCCTTGATTATGATTTCCTTGATTCCTTCCCTTTTTACATTCAGACTTGTAGTGTCCCCGTTCTCCGCAACCAAAACATGTAACTTGTTGCGACTTGCAATCCCTAGTTCGGTGACCAACTTTCTTACAATTCTCACATGGATCAGGACATCGACCCGGTTTGTGATGACTCGAACACCTATCACACTTAGGCAAAACCCCCGAGTACCCTTTTCCTTCCTTTGGACCTGCAGCATAAGCCTTTGCAACCTCTTGTCTCTTGGGTGGTTGTTGAGTAGCATTTCTACCCCTGGTGTTGTCCCACTTTCGCTTGTTGTTGTTGCTATTGTTGTTGTTGTAGTTGGTTCGGTTATTGTTGTAGTTGAAACGGTTGTTGGGGTTGTTGTTGTTGTTTCGGTTGGTGTTGGTGTATTTACCTCTCTTCACTACCTGTGCCATAAGCTTCTGAGTCACTGATGCAGCGTACGTGGAGGACAACAGGGAGAATATATTAGGGTTGAGGAAAACCTCAGAATGTTTTATTAATAATCAAAAAGCTGCTTCAAAGAAACATCCATGCACTCTTTAAATAGGTAAACCCTAACCTATAGAATGTAAATAAATTAAAAAACAAAGTCCTAAAACTTTCAAAATATGACAAAACAGTCCATAAGTGATAAAACACGACTTTAACCCACTTAACGACCCTTCCTGGCCAAAGTTTGACGCTTCCGCTGAATCTTATGATGTGCCCACTTCTGCATAAAATCTTCCTCGAACTGACCCGCATCATTTCCTCCGGGGTGGAGAAGATTCGACCTCGAATCTGGAACCGCAACGTCATCATCAGAAGAAGAATCACCCACAAAAGGAATAAGATGTTTCACATTAAAGACATCAGAAGTTCGAACATGGCTAGGAAGCTGCAAACGATAAGCATTGGAATTAATCTTCTCCACAATCTCCACGGGACCAATCTTCTTTGCAGCCAGCTTGCTATACTCATGGGCTGGAAAACGCTCCTTAGTCAGAACAGCCCATACAAAATCGCCAACTTCAAACTCAACAGTACGGCGTTTGAGATCCGCTTGTTCCTTATATTTAGCATTATTTGCCACCAAATGGTCATGCGTCTGTTGATGGACCTGATGGAGCTGTGAGATAAAATCCTCTGCAGTAGCATGGGGACGCACCTTGCTGGGCAGTGTGAGTAAATCAAGAGGACCCCGCGGGGATAAGCCATAAATCACATGGAAAGGGCTGAACCCCGTAGTACGATTAACAACATGGTTGTGGGCGAACTCAGCCTGCGGCAACTTCAAATCCCAAGACTTAGGATGATCACCAACCAAACTGCGCAACAAATTGCCTAAAGACCTATTAACAACCTCAGTTTGACCATCCGTTTGAGGGTGGTAAGCACTACTGAAGTTCAGTTGTGTGTTAACCATACGCCACAAACTCCGCCAAAAATGGCTCACAAAGCGAGTATCCCGGTCAGAAACAATAGAAGCCGGAAGACCATGAAGGCGATAGACATCACGAAAGTAAAGTTGAGCAACAGAAACAGCATCAGATGTACGTTTACATGGGATAAAATGAACCATCTTAGAGAAACGATCGACCACCACATATATAGAGTCACTGCCACGCTGAGTACGAGGAAGACCAAGGACAAAGTCCATGCTAACATCAGACCATGGCTGTGTCGGAATAGGAAGGGGCAAATATAGTCCAGCATTGGTGGATGAACCTTTGGCAAGTTGACAAATACGACAACGAGCTACAAATCTACCAACCTCTTTTCGCATCGACGGCCAGAAATATGAACTTGCAATCAGTTGAAAAGTACGATCACGACCTACATGACCCTCATTGTGAAGTTCCTGAATGATCTTCAATCGTAGACTACAAGCTGGAATGCATAACTGAAGGCCGTGGAACAGAAACCCATCCTCCAACACAAAATCCGTAGGTTCACCATGTTGGATTTTTGTAAGCACCTGAGAAAAGAATGGATCATCCATGTAAAAGTCCACAAATGAGTCAAAGCCAGGCACATGAATGCGCATCTCTGCCAAAAGGCCATGGCAACGACTCAAAGCATCAGCCACACGGTTTGAAACACCAGCCTTATGCTTGATCACAAAAGTAAACTGCTGAAGAAAAGAAGTCCAGGACGCATGGCGATGTGAGATCTTATCTTGACTCCCAAGATGTTTGAGGGAATCATGATCAGTATAGAGAACAAATTCCCGCTGGAAGAGATAATGACGCCAATGTTTGATTGCTTGGACAACTGCATAGAATTCAACATCATAAGTAGTAAAACGAAGTTTCGCACCTGAAAGCTTCGCGCTGAAATAAGCTACGGGACGCCCAGATTGGCTAAGGACAGCACCAATCCCAGGTTTTGAGGCATCACAATGAAGCTCGAAAGGGAGAGTAAAATCTGGAAGCACAAGGATAGGTGCAGAGATAAGTCGACGTTTAATCTCGTGAAACGCCATGTTGGCTTCAGCAGTCCAAAGAAACTTGGTTCCTTTCATGCAATCTGTAATAGGGGCCATAATACCACTAAAGTGAGGAATAAAACGGCGATAAAAGGACGCCAACCCATGAAAGCTACGAATTTCCGTGATAGAGGAAGGTTGGGGCCATTGCTCAACAGCGAGGACCTTGCTCGGATCGACCTTAAGACCATCACGAGAAACCACATAACCAAGAAACTGAATAGAATCCGTCATAAATGCACACTTGGCGGTAGCAGCATAGAATTTGTCTCGTCGGAGAACCAGTAACACTTCGCGCAAGTGTTCAAGGTGCACCGCATGATTTGCACTATAAATCAAGATGTCATCAAAATAAACGACAACAAACTTCCCAATAAAAGGGCGAAGAGCCTGGTTCATCACACGCATGAAAGTGCTAGGAGCATTGGATAACCCAAATGGCATGACCAACCATTCATATAAACCCTCACGAGTCTTAAAAGCAGTTTTCCATTCATCTCCCATGCGAATACGAATCTGATGGTAGCCACTTTTGAGATCCAGTTTGCTAAACACACAAGCACCACCCAATTGGTCCAACAAGTCATCCAACCGGGGAATAGGAAAGCGGTAACGCACTGTAATCTTATTAATAGCGCGACTATCAACACACATACGCCAAGAACCATCTTTTTTTGGGGTAAGGAGGGCAGGCACGGCACATGGACTAAGACTCTCACGAATGTGGCCCTTAGCAAGTAATTCTTCAACTTGTCTACGCAACTCCGCATGCTCTTTCGGACTCATGCGGTAATGGGGTCGGTTGGGGAGAGCAGCACCCGGGACCAAATCAATGTGATGTTGAATATCACGCAAAGGGGGTAAATCTGATGGAAGAGATTCAGGAAAAACATCCGCAAATTCATGTAATAAGGTTGTACAACATCAGGAAGTACGACCTGACTAGCATGAGAAACTGGATAAGAAAGTAAGACACATACCACACCAGACTCATCCATAGCAGCCTCAAAAGGAACACGAGACAACAAGGTCGTCTGAGAAAAGGATGGAGTTGCTGGGGCAGAATCGCCTTTGGGCTTATTTGGGACCAAAATAATCTTCTTTCCATGAAAAAGGAAAGTGTATGTATTAGAGCGACCATCATGTTGAACAGTATTATCATATTGCCAAGGACGACCAAGTAAGAGATGACACGCATCCATAGGAACCACGTCACAATAAGCAGTATCCTGATAAGTAGAACCAATGGAAAAATTCACTAGTACACGTTTTGAAACAACAACATCCGTACCGTGACTGAGCCAAGAAAGGCGATAAGGCTTAGAGTGCGGCTCAGTAGGAAGGTTGAGTTTGGAAACAGCAACCTCGGAGATCACGTTCTCACAGCTCCCCCCATCAATAATAAAAGTGCAAACCTCCCACCAATGGTACAAGTCGAAGTAAATAGAGTATGGCGCAACCAATCGGTGTCAGGAGCAAGAGGAGTTAAGAATGCCCTGCGCAGCATCAAAAGAGGACCAATATCACCAGACACATACTTTTCTGCAACATCCTCCGGGTACTCATCATAAATAGGAGAAGAATCTGAAATTGGGGCCGAATCCGACTCTTGAGCCTCCGTGAAAAGTCCACGATTAGCAACTTTAGGACTTCGACAATCTGATTGCCGATGACCAAACTCACCGCAATTAAAACAGCGCAAGCCTCCGCTGGTACGCCCTGGAGGGAAGATGGGAGGACCACGAGCAGGGGTAGGGGTCTGGGTGGCAGCCTGGGAGGGAGGTGTTGGGGTAGAAGATCCTGTAGCACTAGCCGAAGGGAGGGGTTGGTTAAACCCCCCGGGTTTACGACGATTCAACTGTTTTTCTGCCTGAGAAGCACGTTGATGTGCCTCAGCGACTGTCAACGGATCAAACATATTAAGAACATCCTGGAGTTGAAGACGAAGACCACCAATATATCGAGACACCAATTGAAAAGGGGATTCATTAAGATCAAGGCGCGCAAGGGACTCATAGAAATCTGTTGTATACGCATCGACAGATCGAGTTCCCTGCCGAAGATTCTGAAAGCGCTGGTACAATTCTCTCTCAAAATTGTATGGTAAAAACGCAGCTCGAGCATATTTCTTGAACTTTTCCCAACTTGAGATCTTAGACTTACCGCTGCGAACACGAATCTGTTTCAACTGTTGCCACCAAGCCTGTGCACGACCACGTAGACGAATTGTGACAAGAGGTACGCGTCGATCATCAGGGACATTCTTGAAATCAAGAATTTCGTCAACTTGGGAAAGCCAATCGATAAACTCCTCTGGTTTGAGAGAGCCATCGAAAGTAGGGATCTCGACCTTGAAACTCTGCTCCCAACGGTTGGCAGAACGTTCCGGAGATCGATTTCAGGGAGCACCAAACGGGTTATCTTCTGTAACAGTAACATCGTCATCAGGATGGTGTAAATTGACGAAGTTATTCATCCGTTCAGTCAATAATTCAACCTGACGCTGAAGATCAGCGTTTTGCCTACGTAGGACATCAATAGGAACATCATCAGGACCATCCTGGGCA
Organism: Chrysanthemum seticuspe; assembly: GCA_019973895.1. Lineage (NCBI taxonomy): Eukaryota > Viridiplantae > Streptophyta > Magnoliopsida > Asterales > Asteraceae > Chrysanthemum > Chrysanthemum seticuspe. The sequence goes on along the minus strand of BPTQ01000001.1, from coordinate 784,295 downwards.
CCACGGCGTTCGCGGCGGGGCGGCATAACTCAGGATCGACTGGAATATGATACCAATCTGATGCAGCGTACGTGGAGGACAACAGGGAGAATATATTAGGGTTGAGGAAAACCTCATAATGTTTTATTAATAATCAAAAAGCTGCTTCAAAGAAACATCCATGCACTCTTTAAATAGGTAAACCCTAACCTATAGAATGTAAATAAATTAAAAAACAAAGTCCTAAAACTTTCAAAATATGACAAAACAGTCCATAAGTGATAAAACACGACTTTAACCCACTTAACGACCTTTCCTGGCCAAAGTTTGACGCTTCCGCTGAATCTTATGATGTGCCCACTTCTGCATAAAATCTTCCTCGAGCTGACCCGCATCAGTCACCCTAATAGATTCTTCGATTGTTTGTGGATCAAATGAAGTCACATCTCCTTGAATAACCTCGGGAAGTCCCCCGATGAAAGCCTCTAGTAACTTCTCGTTATCCGAAACCATAGACGGGCATAACGCGGCCAATTCTTGGAATCTCCGAATGTAAGTGTCAATATCATACCCAATAGTTACTAGTTCATAGAATTCTGTCTCCAACTTTTTCACTTCCGTACGAGGACAAAACTTCTTTGTCACCAAACCCTTGAATTGCTCCCATGTAAGCTTGAAAGCATTCTCCATTCCCATCGGTTGAGCATATGAGTTCCACCATGACAACGCTCCATCAAGTAATGTACTCGTAGCAAACTTGACCTTACTATCATCCGGGCAATTACACAGCAAAAACACGGACTCCAATTTCTCAAACCATCGAACCATGGCAGTGGCTCCTTCGGTACCTCTAAACTTCAGCAGCAGCCGCGGCCTCGGCAGCAGCAGCAACCACCGTTTCCCTTTCAATTCTTAGAGCATCGGCTATGCTATCATTCACCAACTTTTGAATAGCCGCTTGGGTCATTTCCGGTGTGGCTTTCTTTGGCGCCATAACTCTTCAAAATCACAAGATGAAACAATCATGAGAACTCGTAAGTAGAAACAACCATCACACAAATATATCCACAACCACAACATGCATAAAGTAAATGGAATCACAACGGAACAATAACGAAATATCACAAATATAATCACAACACACGTGGATAATATACATGAAAATTTCGGCCTACATGGACCGATATCATAAATAATAAAAACCATTCCTACATAGTAGAGTCAATACTTGATACATTTGTTTGTACAACAACCAAAAGACAACAAGTTCTTTAAACTACGTCACACACCTCGTGACTAGGATAATAATGGTCAAAACTATACATGATAAAAGTCTACACATGGCACCTCATGGTGCTCCGCCGGCTCGATCCTGAAGATCTCGAACCTGAGTAGTCAAGCTAGCAACCAAACTCCTCAACTCTCCAATCTGACCCTGTAAGGTAACAATACTCTCACGAGCTAGTGATAACTCCTGTGCCTGACGCTGTAACTCGTCCTGTGCCTAATAGGCGATTAGCAGCTGGCACGAGAGTATAAAATCTTAGTCGACATATATTAAAAAGGACCTTCGTGAAATGATTATAAAATTTAAGATAAAAAACTAGTAATATTAGTAAAAAAGTAACAAAAGGGTAGTAGACATCTGGAAAGGTCTAACGATAGTTTAATTTGCGTTTGAAATAAGATAGAAAATAAGAAATAGTGAATAGAGTTGAAAAACCAGCCCACAATAATGGAGGATTAATTAAAAGTAACCTTACGCCATATGTTTTGTGTAATCTAGAAAAGACTACTGGTAATGAAAATTCAACTTTATTTAATATTCCTTTCTCTTTATTAAGTAGTACAGTATATAGTTTAAGCTGCATAATTAAATCTTAAAATAAAATAAAGGAAATAATTCTACAGCCAGCCCATTCGCATTATGTTTTAGGAGGCGTTTGATTTCGACTTAACTGACTTAATATGGAAAAAACTGAATTAGTTAAGTTATATGAAAACTGTTTGTTTATTACTTACTAGAGAAAGATGACTTAAATTATTAAAAAATAAAACTGAGGTTGTCTGCATTAAGTCATCTTTTAATTAAGATGACTTAATAAAAAAAATAGCAACCAAGCCCTTAATAATTTTGAAAGTAAAGCCCGACCGAAGAACTTGTTTGATCGTCCCGTCCGTCAAACTTGTTTCGCATCCGATTCATTCCAAAAAAAAAAAAAAAAAAAAACTGCCGTGGTTACAAAACTAGTAAGGAAGCAAGTTTTGGTTTGGGAAAATAGAATATAATGGATAACAATAACTATTTGGGATGAATCTTGACAAATATATAAACAATATTAAACGCTCGTTTTTTATAACAAAAAGTGGCCTTCAACCCGTTAGTAAAACAATAAAACACAACCCACATTTAGATTAAAACGGCCCAGATTACATAAACAAACACACCAAGCATCAACCCAACAACCAACACAAGAACACAACTTAATAAATGCTAACGCATACGATTACACAATAACACAAATTAAAATTTATTTCAACATTCCTAACATAATGTTGTTACCCCATATTTTATCCACGTCGATTGCTAGGACCACGAGTGGTACAAGAATCACTAAGACCTCGAATGCCATGTAGCGATGCAATTATGAAAGTAGTATAGCCCACGTTTAGCCGCAAGACAAGCAAGGGGGAGTGTAGCATCATGCACCAACAAGGTAGCCATGATCAAGACTCCCATGAAGAACAGAGTGGTAGATGTGTATTCTATCTTTGCAAATCATGAATGAAAGAGATAGAAAGGTTCAACTCTAAAGGAGCACTTCATGTGCTTAAATAATTAAATGAGATAAGATGCCAGCCTTTCGAGAGTATACTAGTACTCATGTGTAAAGATGTTGACCCAAAACATGCATAATTCATAAATTATTTGTATAAATATATTATGTATTTTTTCTTTTTAAATTTTTACCAATAAAATTTTCAAATCATTATGTATATATGTAGGCATGATTATTAGTCACAACAATTATTTTTCTCATATCCAATATGTCACACAGTATTAGATGCAATATTTTGCTAATGTATACATGAATTAAATTGATTTGCACAATTTTAATCTTTATTCACATACAGAATAGTATTAAACAGTTGTACGTTAATTATAGCCTTTTTAACTACTTATACACTTAAGTATGCAAATAAAACAATATAGTGTACAAGTCACTTCTTATATATAAAAATCGAACCCATAAAATATAATTGGAAAATGTGTTACTCCCATTGTTCCAAAATAAATGTCTCATTTTAAAATGTATAAAGTTTAAAAATTTTTAGAGTTAATTACATTTTTGGTCTTTGTGATATAGCCAAATTGCAGATTTGGTCTTTAAAACTTTGAAAATGCATAGGACGTCCTTACTGTTTAGGCTCAGGGGACCAAAAATGCAACAGAAACTTCAAAATGAGAACGTTCAGTGCACTTTCAAAGTTTTAAGTACTAAATCTGCAATTTGGCCATATCACAAAAACCAAAAATGCAATTAACTCAAAATTTTATTAACTATATTATTTATCAACCAAATATTATCATTACCCATCAAACTATATTTTGATTAGTTAAAATATAAAGTGAACATTTTTTTAACATACTAAAATATTAAGTTTTGAGAGAAAATATTTTAGAGAGTAGCCCTTTGGAAAAATGAAGAGGGTTGATACTCATATAATTTTTTCTTATACATATATTTTATTGTAGAATATTGTAATGCATATTATATAAGACAGTAATGTATAAATGTAGTGTATGTATAAAAAAAATAGTGTGAATATGAGAAAAATGAAAGAAAGTCAAGTTTAGACGAATATTATATGTCCATGACCATGTACTCATGTGGTATGATTATGCATTTTTTTAAAAAAGAATTCGATTATTATAAAAATAATCGGTGATAATGCCTAAAAAGTCAAAAAAAGTGGATGTCAATTAAATGTGACAATTGCATGTGTGCCCACTTATTTTCACGCCGGGTCGCTTTTAATATTTTGGATTTTTTCGTTTGTTTTTTCAGAATTTTTCCTCTTCATTTGTAAATGAGTAAACTGCAAAAATCATCCACGTGGTTTGTGTATTTTCGCAAAAATCATCCCTATCTCAAACCTTCAGCATTAAACATCCCCAAGTCCACAAACCTTTAGCAATAATCATCCCTGAGCACTAACGTCGTTAGTTTTACCCGTTAAGTGTTAAATAATATTTTCCCGTTAGTCCCTCCATTAACATTTTTTGCACCGTTAGTCCTCATTTTACGTTTTCGTCACTTTTTTACGTTTTTGTCCGTTTTTACTCGTTTTCGTCCGCTTTTTATCCGTTTTTGTCCCTTTTTGTATGTATTCGTCCGTTTATTTTACGTTTTCGTCCGTCATTTTAACGTTTTTATACGTTTTCGTCTGTTTTTATATGTTTTCGTCCGTTTTTTTACGTTTTTGTCCGTTTTTATCCGTTTTGTCAGTTTTTTATCCGTTTTCGACCCTTTTTTTACGTTTTTATCTGTTTTCGTCCGTTTTTTACGTTTTCGCCCGGTTTTTTTACGTTTTTGTCTGTTTTTATCCGTTTTCGTTCGTTTTTTATCCGTTTTCGCCCGTTTTTTTACGCTTTTGTCCTTTTTTTTTTTTTTTTTTTTTTTTTTTTTTTTTTTTTTTTCTGTTTTCGCATGTTTTTTAATCTTTTTCGCCAGTTTTTTTTACGTTTTTGTCCGTTTTTCTTACGTTTTGTCCTTTTTTCTTTCGTTTTTGTACTATTTCAACATATTGAAAATTTATTTCAAAAAGAAAAAAAAAATTGGAAAAAAAATATTTCCGAACAAAAAATTTGAAAAAAAAAAAAAATAAAAAAAATGTCCATTTTTTGTCAATATTTTTCGGAATTTTTTTTTACAACATGTCCAAATTTCGAAAAATATTGAAAAAAAAATTATAAGATTTTTTTTTTTATTCAAATTTCGACATATTGAAAATTTTGGAAAAAAAAATTCAAAATTTTTTTTATAAGATTCTTTTTTTTAAAAAAATATTTGAAAAATATATTTTTTTAATTTTTTATTCAAATTGTTTTATTTTTTTTCGAAAATATTTTTTTTCCAAAGAAAACGAAAAAAAAAAAGGACAAAAACGTAAAAAAAGGGACAAAAACGTAAAAAAACGGGCGAAAACGGATAAAAACGTTAAAAAAACGGGCGAAAACGGATAAAAAACTGACAAAAACGGATAAAAACGGACAAAAACGTAAAAAGAAGGACGAGAACGTAAAAAAACGAACGAGAAAGTAAAAAACGTAAAAAAACCCGGACGAATGCATACAAAAAAGGGACAAAAACGGACGAAAACGAGTAAAAACGGACAAAAACGTAAAAAAGTGACGAAAACGTAAAATGAGGACTAACGGTGCAACAAATGTTAACGGAGGGACTAACGGAAAAATATTATTTAACACTTAACAGGTAAAACTAACGACGTTAGTGCTCAGGGATGATTATTGCTAAAGGTTTGTGGACTTGGGGATGTTTAATGCTGAAGGTTTGAGATAGGGATGATTCTTGCGAAAATACACAAACCACAGTGATGATTTTTGCAGTTTACTCTTTGTAAATTATCTCTGTAAAAGAAAAGGAAGATCTAAATTATTCAATTGCATGGATGAGACCGTTTGTTTTTATGCTATTGAAGTACTTTTTTTATTTCATATCTTTTTGCGTTATAAATCTTTTTGTAATATGATTCAAATGAGTTAATCGTTTTTTTTACGTTTTGGTAGTTTTTTTATGTTTCTATCATTTTTTTACGTGTTAGTCCGTTTTTAACGTTTTCCTCAATTTTTTTATGTTTTCGTTTGTTTCTTTACATTTTCATCAGTTTTTTACGTTTTCGTCCGTTTCCTTACGTCTTTGTCCGTTTTCATCCGTTTTTTACGTTTTCGTTGGTTTTTTACGTTTTTGACTGTTTTATTTACGTTTTCATCTATTTTTTTTACGTTTTTGTTTGTTTTTTTACGCTTTCTTTTGTTTTTTTTACGTTTTCGCCTGTTTTTAACGTTTTCGACCGTTTTTTACTTTAGTCCGTTTTCGTCCGTGTTTTTTCCGTTTTCGTTCGTTTTTTTACATTTTCGTCTGTTTTTTTACGTTTTCAACCGTTTTTTTTGCGTTTTCATCTGTTTTTAAGGTTTTCGTCTGCTTTTTTCCGTTTGCGACCAATTTTTGCGTTTTCGTCTGTTTTTTACGTTTTCATCCGTCTTTTTACGTTTTTGTCCCATTTTTCACGTTTTTATCTATTTTTGTACGTTTTCATCTGTTTTTAATGTTTTGTCTATTATTTTAATGTTTTTCATGTTTTTTACAAAAGTAATGTGAGGGTATAAATGTTAAGACACTCTAATTTAGAATGTCCCAATTATTTATGGGAGTATGCAAATCACCTCAAAAAAACCTTCATCGACAAAGATGTTATCAATTTAAAAAAGAAAAAATGTTTAAAGTTACTTTTATTTTGTAAAAAAAATAATGTCATTTGATGAAAGTAAAAAATGTTTTTTAATTTCTTGTTTGATAAAAGAAAAAAAGTTTGTAACTAAGCCACAAGATGTTCTTATTTTATGTATTGAAAATTGATACCTACACCACCTAATAATAGAGAAACAAGGCGATAAAATATTTTTCATTGGGCCAGGTTCAATCGTGACCTGACTGGATCATTCAGCGTTATGTCAGCTTTCTCTCTTCAGCGATCTGACATGATTCGGATGCCCCATTCAAATTAAAAAAAAAAAAAACATTACATTACGAAATTAAAAAAAAAAATTACACTACGAATTAAAAAAAAAAACATTACAATACGAAATTAAAATAAACACTACAATACAAACTAATAGAGTGGTAAAATTGGTTTAAAAATAAATGAGAAATGGTGAGTGGTGAATTGTGTTTGAGGTGAAGTTGGTATTGATAGAGTGGTAAAATTGTTTTAAAAAAATGTTTTTTTTTTTTTTTTTTTTTTTTTAATGACCAAACGGTCAATTTTTAAAAATTGTTTTGAATTTATACCGGTCAAATATGATTGGGAACATGGATTTGGAAGCATTAACATCGAGTGAAAATGCGCTCGATATGTGTCCATTTTGGTACACGACCGATGTGGCAACCGAGAGTCCCAATCGTGAGGACCGATGTTTAAATCGGTTGAGGAGGAAAAAAAATTGGTGCCCAACCGATGTTCAAGTGTCGAATGCGTCCAGCCTTATAAAAACTGAATAACATGTCAAAATTTTGAACAGTTTTAAAAACTCAGAATAAACCAATCGAACGAACCCTCATGTTAGCTTGTAATGGAGTTCCATTTTTAAATGCTCAAAGTACCTCTTTACTTACTGAACAACGATTTGCTCTAGAAAAGATAAAGTAGCTAATAAATACAAGACTAATATGATAAGATTGTATAGTATACCTCATCACCCATACTATAACAAGTGCAATACCCGTGCGTTGCGCGGGTACACTTTTTAAAAAATTTGTGAGAAGAGGTCTTTGCATTGTCTGGGTCACGCTTTAAAAAATATGTCTTTACAATAAAAACATTATCATAGTACTATAAAGTTATTTAAAAATAAAAAGAGAACTTAAATAAAATCATATAACAAATGTTAATTAAGCATATATCAAGTCTGATAACATATTAAGTATAGTAGTTGTATTTAAGCTTAGAACGTAAAAATATTTACTACAACTTGACAATCTCCATATAACTTTAAGCTTAGAAAGTAAAAATATTTTCTACAACTCGACAATCTCCATATAACTTTAATTTCCATAATCTCAAAATAGCCATCACTTATGTATGAAACTACAAACATAGATTAAGCATTTAAAACTTAACAATTTTGAACATTTAAGTTTAGAACGTAAAAATACTACAACTCGACAATCTCGATATAACTTCAGTCGCCATAATCTCACAATAGCCTTCACTTATGTATGAAACTACAAACATAGATTAAGCGTTTACAACTTTAACAATTTTGTACATTTAAGCTTAGAACGTAGAAATATTTACAACAACTCGACAATCTTCATAATCTCATTTATGTATGAAACTGCTTAAGCATGTACATTAACAAAAGGGCCAAAATGCATTCATAATATTACCACCCTAATGAAAGCATATCCAAACCTGCCTAGAAAAAAGAATGCTACGAACAAATATCATTGTAAAATTCTTTTAAGAAGTACGGAAAATCTTTGTGAGACGACTCTATGTTCATTACCATCTTAATCTGGAGACCATAAGAGGACCTAACACCCTGAATCATAATATCCCTTCCAAGATAATTTGTTGTATATTAAATAAAATGGATATACATTAATTAGGTTGTACATATACCTATGACGACATTAAAAATAACAAAGCATATGAATAATAATATACATATAAACATGCACGAGTGCTAAGAAATGAAAACAAATGGTTTTACATGCATAAGAGAAAGCCTATCAAAATTACATATATGAGCTGCCATAAATATGCATTTTATAAAAGAGAGATAAGCTAATGATCAGTTAGTGATGGCTAGCAATTTATAATATAGATTCTCTTCTTATATAAATGGATTGTAATTTCAAAATATGCAGTAATTACGGGCATATCAGTATTTGGATAACATATATAAAAACAAACTTCACATTTACAGTAATAGTTTTGACCGAGCAATCAGCTATGAATTGTTTTCTTTTCATACTTATCCAGGTCTATAACAAAAAAAACGTGCTTAAATTTTAGGGGCATTTGCATATATATCCCTCCAAAGATTCAAAATTGCATATATATCCTTTGCATGCATAAAAATCATTGTACCATATGCATCAAAAATTTGTACGAAGGATATATATGCAATTTTGCATCTTTGGAGGGATATATATGCAAATGCCCGTAAATTTTATAATACATTCTCGAAAATTCAGGCAATCTGTTAAAGATATGTTTCAGCTTCATTTTAAAGGGTCTAGATTTATTTTTATCTTGATCTGACGGTTCTTAGCTAATGCCAGGTCACCTTTTTTTCTCTCTGCTACGTGAACAATAGATAAGTATAATATGTTTAGTATGGTTGAAACTTGTATTCTTTTCTTGTCTTGCTCGAATTTGCTTTGCAGCATCATTATCTCTGCAATGAGTCAACAATTTTTAACATAAAATCAGTAATTGTAATAGTAGAGGTGCCAGTTTCGACCCATTTCCTTATAAATGGATAGATTGAGGTTGTATTATTGGGTCCAAATTGTATTCTTAAGGCCATGAAAACCCCTAAATTATTTTATACACAAACACACAACAAAACGACAGTTTATCAATATAAATATTAGTAGAAAACACAATGTTTTAAGACAAAAAGTGACCTAACACGTTTTGACCCATTTGACCGCTCTTTTAACAACCTCTAGCTAAAAGCAAACATGTAAAAAGTAATGAGCATATTGTTTCATGATGCCTCCCTTTTCTGAAAACGATAGAAGTTGAGGCTAACTTCTTTATCTTTCTTTTTTGACAATTTATCCAGACGGAGCATGTATTTCAGGTCCATGATGTCGGAAGCTGGCACGGAAGGGCAAAGACTAAATCAAGAATTTATATAATTACGACGGTTTTCGTAAATACTACTCGATAATTATTATTTCACTCAATGTTTGTAAGAAACGTATTTTTATAGTTTTTATGACTTTGATATATTTTATTTTGTTCCGTTAAAATTTATTTTTAGCTAACGCGTTAAAATTTATTTTTAGCTAAAGCTACTTTAAATACTTAATTATATATACAATTACCAGCTATACATAAATAATTATACAATACACTTATACATTAAATGGTACAAAATACACCAAGTCTTTCTTTGTCTTATGCTTGTCGACACAAGGATGACACACACAATATTTGAGTACCAAAATATCTATGTATACAATTTTACTTAGGGATCCTTTGCCCACATCGGACTTGCCGCTCAAGAAGCGCGCACGTTTTGACATACCTACATCACCGATTACTGAGCCCGAACCACCTGCTAGGTTCGAGATAGGGGAGAGCTCTAGGGCTGCTGCTGCTAGACAGCCTACCATTGCCACATTAGGGGCACGATTAGATAGTCAGCAGGTTCAGATTGACAGGATGTTAGTACAGTTAGAGGAGCTTTCATTGGATCGAGTGGAGACTATGGAGGAGGAGATTGAGGGTCTTGTGATAGGTAGAGTTTCTATCGATGTTTCTCATCAGGGGTTAGAGTCTAGGCAGCTAGAGAACCGTGAGCATATTACCGAGTTGAGGCAAGAGATGCCCGAGTTATTTGATAGAGCTGAGATGGCACAGGACGAGCTACAGCGACAGTCTCAGGAGTTGGCATTAGCCCGTGAGAGTATTGTTACTGCACAGGGTCAGATTAGTGATTTGAGGGGTATGGTTACTAGTTTGACTACACAGGTTCGAGAACTACAGGATCGATCAGGCGGAGCACCAGGAGGTGCCTAATGTAGACTTTTATCATGTATAATTATGAAAATAGTATAGCCCACGTTTAGCCACAAGACAAGCAAGCGGGAGTGTGGCATCATGCACCAACAAGGTAGCCATGATCAAGACTCCCATGAAGAACACAGTGGTACATATGTATTCTATGCGAATCATGAATGAAAGAGATGAAAGGTTCAACTCTAAAGGAGCACTTGATGTGCTTAAATAATTAAATAATTTCTAGTCATGTGTAAAGATGTCGACCAAAGCACCGCACAGTATTAAATGCAATATTTTTCTAATGTATATATATATTAAGTCGATAAAAGAAATATAATAAAAAAATGTGTTTTCGATTATTTAATAATCGGTGATAATGCTAAAAGTCTAAAAAGGTGGGTATCAATTAAATGTGATAATTGCATGTGTGCCACCTCCTTTTAATAGATGTCGACCAAAGCTTTTAATATTTTGGATTCTTTTATTGCATTTAAAATACGTGTCACTCTTGTTACCACTTACCACGTAATAAATAAATCAAATAAGAGCATCCGATGCATTAAGACTATTTTAATATGAAAAAAAAAGTTGTCATTCATAAAATACAAAAACATCATTACAGAGCTATTTTAGCACGTTAAATAATAACAGGGTTAATAGACAAAGATTTTACTGATTTTAAAAAAAATAACGTGCTTAAAGAAACCAACTTTTATTTTGTTCACTTAAATTACTAAACTTATAAAACATAACATTTTTATTTATTAACTCAATTATAAAGTATGTGTTTCATGTCATGAGGCTCGCTTAAAGGCTAAAGCTTTTGCTTTAAAAACTTGAGGATGTTTAATTTAAAAAAAAAATGTAAATTGGCGGGAACATTTGAATTCATCCCATAAGGAATAGCTCTAACAACTCTTCTGGCCTAGTAGGGCACCAACTGGAGTGAGCACGAGCAAAGACTCGGACCCTGATAGGACTTGAACCTGTGTGTTCTAACCATTGGACTGCTCCAGTGAAAATCGAAGATGCCTAACAAGAGTATATACGATGTATGAATGAGACTTCTCACAAGAATTTCCTGATGTAAGAGACTTCTCACAACAATTTTCGGAGAACGTGATGAACACGCCACCAGAAGATATCTTTCCAGTATTCCCACCGACTGAGAACATGGTGAACACTCCACCGGCTGTGAACTTGAATCCCCCACCGGGTGAGAACGTGTTGAACACTCCACCGGGTGTGCTACGCGGAGACAAACCGGGATTTTTAACTGGGGACCAACTACGCTAATTTGAGCAGGTTGAGCAAGTAGTTAGAAGAAAATGAAGCACGTGAGGAAGCTGCTCGTAAGGAGCAGGAAGCAATGGATGAAGAGTACCGCAGGAACAACTGGCTTGACATTGCGGAATGCGAGTATTATGACGGCAAATATGATTATCCAGATTCTCTGGATTACAGCGAGGGTTACAACTCAGACTTTTCATTGTAATTTGTATTTTGATTTCCGTATCGTTTAGTGTATGTGCTATGTAATCCGTATTTTCAATTTAATGTTTAATGTATTTTCATTTCCGTATCATCCAAATCGTTTAAACATTACGTGTATGTGCCATAACTATTTATAAGGCTGTAAATCGGAATAGCTTTTATAAAGAGTTTTTTTTTTTTTTTTTTTTTTTTTTTTTTTTTTTTTTTTTTTTTTTAGTTTTTGTGATGTGCAAAGACCGATATTTGCTTCCAAGCCACAGTGGGGGTGACTAACTTCAAAGTCGGTCGAGCTATGCTAAAGACCGACTTTTTCCGTCCCACTGTGTGCATCCTAACATTTAATACATACGCCGTATGAAACTCTAAACCAATTTATGTATTTTATTGAATATGCTCTTAATTATTTCCGTAAAACATGAAAATCTAGAAATACATTTCATAAACATCAAACATCATTTCATGTACATGATTTTCTTGAAAACAATGCGCAAAAACGTTAATATTTGGAATGCGGTTTAACCCAAACATGTTTTATCTTTAATAGGCGATTAGCAGCTGGCACGAGACTATAAAATCGTAGTCGACATATATTAAAAAGGTCCTTAGTGAAATGATTATAAAAGTTAACATAAAAAACTAGTAATATTAGTAAAAAAAAAAGTAACCAAGGGTAGTACTGTAGGGGTGGCAATTTTCGACACGACACGATAAACGATACAAACCCGACACGAAGTTAAACATGTTTGGGTTGAGGATAAATAGGTTTGGGTAAAAAACGGGTCAACCCGTCTAACCCGTTTAATAAACAGGTCGTGTTTGGGTTGAGTAAGTATTAAACAGGTCAACTCGTGAACCCGTTTAAGTATATAAGATCTTAAAAATAAAATATATAACCTGGTTTTTATGTTAGATGTGGAATAAATGTATTTTGTTATTTACTTAATATGAGTGAATTATAGTTTTATACCTTAGATATCATGAAAATTGACGCTTGTAATTCATAAAATTGTCGCATAGTTATTGTATGTTGTTCTTATCATATTTTAGATCCTTATATCATTTTTTGCATTTAAACTAGTTAAATCGACAAACCATCAACTTTATTCACTCTTTGACCTATTTACTTAAATGGGTTAAACGGGTCACAAATGGGTTACACGTGTTATGCAGGTTTGGGTTAGGGTTGAGTTTTTTACACGATTAATAAATGGGTCGTGTTTGGGTAAAGGCTATACTAACACGCGAACCCGAATAGATTAACACGAACACGACTCGATTGCCACCCCTAAGTAGTAGACATCTGGAAAGGTCTAACGATAGTTTAATTTGAGTTTGAAATAAGAAATAGTGAATAGAGTTGAAAAACCAGCCCACAATATTGAAGGATTAAAAGTAACCTTACGCCATATGTTTTGTGTAATCTAGAAAAGACTACTGGTAATGAAAATTCAACTTCATTAATATTCCTTTGTCTTTTGGTAACAGGCGAGTGCCCGTGCATAGCAATGAAAATTCCTAGCGGCAAAATAATTACGATTTTTGATATTGTGATGAGTGTTTTGTGTAGCGTTAAAAATAGAACATGAACCGATCCAAATGTAATTGCAAACGGTTAAACTATACGATAACTAAAGTCTATGAAAAAAAATCTTAACATCTATCAAACAACATATAAAAACGTTTAAGGAAACTGAAATTAAACATTACTATCAGTTTTGCGATAAAAACTAACAAACACACGTTACTCGTCACGTAAAACTTCTTGATACACAACATTTGAAGTGTAGATTCCTGCTTGACGGAACTCTTTGACTGGTTTAACCGACGTAAATTATTATTACATTAGAATCCATAAATATTAATACATAACGATATAATCAACAACGGTAGAGCTAATGTTACAAAGACCACCAAGTAAGGAAGAGAATCATTGAACGGTTGATCCACTAAGCTAACGAAAAACAACACTACGCCCACGAGAGCAAGACTCACAACCGGATCCAACACCATAAATATTATGCGTAATACGAGAATAAAAGCGGGTTATTGAGTGCGGTAAGTAAAATGTTAAGAGACATAGATCGCTAAGTAAAGAACACAAATAGAATTGTCATAACACATTCGTTAAAAAAAAACCTACATTAGAAATAAACTAAAACAATGATTTATTACTAACACTTACGCGTGCAATAATAACTTTTACTTTTTCTTTTCTGTGTGGTGTGATGTAAGGTTTGTATTTTAGTAATAATGTGAGCCTAATAATGTAAGGCCAACAAAAGAAAAAGTTCAAGAAATTGTTCAGGAATCAAGTATTGGAACAAAGAAATGGTACGTCATCTTTGACGGACGAAACAGAGGAATATATTCAGATTGGGCACTCGCCAGTCCACACATAATCGGAAAAAATGTCGGTTACAAGAGTTACACATCAAGAGAAGCAGCTGAAGAAGCACTGGAAAAAACATACAAGACCGTAGCAACAGAAGAAATCAAGAGATCCAAAAGATTCATGTTTTTGAATCAAGGGTTTCTCGAATTGTGCTAAATCTTTTGATCTTCCTCACTAATACTTGCTCCTGAGAAGTTCGAAAAAATAAAAATATTGTCTTGAAAGTAATTGATTCTGACTTCCGATCTTTGTTTTCGTCCTATTCCTAATTTTGATGATGCCATAAAAACTCTGACTAGAGCTTCTACGAAATTCTTGATGGATGGAGTTGTTGGTAGTATCTCGTCTCTTGGAGGATATTTTCCGTTGCTGACTCCCAGTTCTGCTATTACAATGGATGGTACTAATAACTGTTGATCTCTGCTGAAAATTGGATAACTTGAATGAATGCTGAGGAACAATGATCGTTTCTTGGCGAAATTATCATCGTATGTTCTTATGACTCTCTGAATTCGTGTCGGGAAATCTTGAAATTCTTTAAGACCTCCTTCTTTTGTGTACATGGTGTCTAATAATCCATGAACGAAATATTCATGAACAATTGCTGGTTCTGCTTCTGGTCCTGCTTCTCGATTCTTTGGATAAAACAACTTGGTAGCCTGTACTTCGTTGTAGTGAACAATGCTATCTATTACCTCTAAAGTATATCTACGCCAACCGCTAGGACCACGATTGGAGCTAAAACCACTAAGACCCGGCCAAATACTCATAACCTTCTTCATTTGGGACGCCAAGTAGATAGTAGCGGCTACAACATACACGATTGCAACAATGGTGATAACATGTGGTGCAATCATGAAGGTCTTTGGTATGTAGCGGTGCAATTGTCACACCCTCAATTTACCTGTTTTGCAGCGGAATGGAATTCCTGGGGATAGACTGTCATAGCACCACAATCACAGTTATATTGAACGACCTAAAGTGTCGTTTAAAGACACATCGTTGGATATTTAATAAAAGCATTCAGAGTTACAACATAGGTCCCAAAAGTTTGAAAAGTTTGCGGAAATATAAATATATTACAAGTCCAACGATGTTTTGAAAGAAAGTGCCATAATGTACAATGATATAAGTCGACGCCGCGACTCAAAAGGGGTTCCTTAACCATGCCATGATGAGTATGCCTTAGTTACCTGAAAATACATTGCTAAAACGGTCAACAATAATGTTGGTGAGAAATCATAGGTTTATGTAAATGTTTTATACGACTACGCAAGTATAGACCATGTATGACAATCATGTCACAGAAAAATGTTACAATTGCTATAAGTCCATGACACCGAAACTAGACTGTTCATGATGTTCGCCCCAACAGAGTGTTTGCCAGACAACTCAATAATGTTATTAAATGAAATGCATCCGTATGACTAGTTGGGATTCACCAACCCGGATGGAGGAGTCACCCTCGATAGATCTATCCACTCACCCTCGCTTCTATGATTAACGGCTCATGTAATATAATGGGGACATTCAATTGGCATGTGGTAACTTAAGCAATGTAAATGAATTTAACATACTTGGTATCGTAATAAAAATGTTGTGCAATGTATTCTCCCCCGTAGGTTTGAAAATAATTATAAACATGTACGACGGGGCTATGAAAACTCACTTGATGAATTGGTATGATGACAAGAGTGAGTACACCGAGATGCAGTGTGATGCTTTAACCTTGACCTATTGTGAATGTTATGATACGCAATGAGTTATGATGTAATGTTATGCATGCATTTCGTATGTTATTTATACCATTTGTGAGTTTTGAAAATAATACTTATCGTCGAAAAATACTCTTTTGACGTCTTGACCATTCTTAAATTACTTTACAAGTATTTACGTCAAAATGTCATCCTACAATAGTTTCTTAATGATTTATTGTGAAATTTTAACTTTTCGTCGTAAAATAAAGTCGTTGGAAATTTCATGAAAGTGACAAAAATGGCCTCGAAAAGCTAGTCGTAAAATGGTGTACGTCGAACGTTAGGAAACGAACTCAACGGTTTTGGAAAGCTTGTATCAAAATCTAGAAGTTTTGGCATTTAAGTTTTTATCCTAGAGGTCTCGTTCATAAAGAAAAACATAGGTTAAGTAGGGTGATTTTGTCCAAATGTGGTTTAAAAAGTGAGTTTCGGCAAAGTTTAAGCAACCGTAAATAATTTATTACAACTCCGCTATACAAACGGTTTGTCATTTTGAAAAATATGCTTGGTGATCTCAATTTTATTAGAAGACATCTCGTTACAAAAAGTTCTACGTCAATGTTAAAAATAGCCTTCAATATGGTCGTTTTGTTTACCGTAACACTTGTCAACTAAAAATAATATAGTTTTTCTTAACTAATAAAGTTACGGCAATGTTGTGAAAACGTGTATATTTTAGTCGTTACAAATCCGTTTTCTACGTATTATACGTCCTTAGCTTCTTATCAAAGTATACTAATATATTTTTGATAAGTCGAAATAATTTATAAAGCTTAAGACTCGTTTTTGACTCGTACAAAACAAAAACAGGTTGCTGAAATTTTCAGAAAATATATATTTTGTCGTCAAACTTGAAAAATTCATAACTTCTTCGTTATAGCTCCGTTTTAATCCGTTCAAGCGGCCACGGATTCGTTTTAAAGTATATTTTCTAAATATCTAGGCCAAAAATTTTATGTCTACTGTCGTTTTTCCAGAATTACCAAATAAGATCAGACCACTTTTTAGACTTGTCGAAAAGAGTTTTTCTCGTACTAAACCTATTCCAATCCCTTCAAAACAACTCCAAAGCTATTCTAATCCTACCATACACCTTCTTAGGGTGTCATGGGTTCCTAAACATCATCAAGACTAATATATAACAAGGGATAAATTATAGGATGACTTGTATATATATAATTTCTAAAACAATGATAAAAATGGTATAAATATCCATAAGTCTTGCATGCTTTGCTCAAAAATGATGAAATAGATATGAAATGAAAATGAAAGATGTAAAAATGAAAGTGATATGCTTACTAGTTACTTGATGAGGTGATAAGGACAAGGGATTAAACCTAAACACCCTAGGTTTTTATTTCAAAACCTTTAATAAGAGTGTAACTAGATTGTGTTAAACTTGATAATGGAAAAACTTTGATGAGCTCTTCTAGCACCTATGTATAACCGGTTTTGAGAGGAAGAAACAAGAGAAGAGAAAACTTTTACTAACTTGTATGATTATTGTTGAATGAAATGAGTGAAGTAACTTTGATAGAGTATAGATCTATATAATCAAGAAACTTGTTACCAACCATTTAATGCACTACCCCCTTGGTCGGCCAAAGGGGAATGCATTTGTAAAATATATATTTTTTATTTTTTTTTTCTTTTATATGTATATAATTGTTAAAAAGTGTAAGTAAAATGTATATGTAATAATAACTTGTAAGATTGTATATACATTAGTGTATTTAAGGTAGTTTTAGGTAAAAGTAATTTTTAATAGATCAAAGTAAAGTATAATGAGATCATAAAAATTATAAAAATACATTTCTTGTAAAATTTGAATGATATAATAATTATCGTGTAGTTTTTAAGAAAAGTATCGTAATAATATAAATTTAACGATTTATATACAAAATAAATTTAAAACACTAGGTAAACTCAAAATATTGTTTTTATAAACTAAATGTAAGTATAAAAATATATCGGGATCATTTTTGGAAGTATCGGATTAAATGTTCAAAATAATAACTTACGCGATAACGTTTATTTAATATGAAATTTACGCGTTTAAGGTGAAATGCAAAATCATGAATGAACTAACATGATGCAAATGATGTTAATGAAATGTAGACTAAACTTAGTCTATATGAAATGTTCGTGATGATATGATCATGAATTCGCCGCTAAACCATTAAGGTTACGCGAATTTGGAACACGCAAACCTAGTTTACGATAAATGATGAAATTATGAAACGTGAATTGTTTTGAGAAATGACCTGAAAGTACGAGTTGTCACATTTGCCCATCCAAAAAGGAATTTAGTCCCTGAATTCAGTCGTTGTTAGGTCCTACGGTGTTGTCGGTGAAAAGATGAGGATATTTGAGGCTCATCTGGTCTTCCCGTTCCCAAGTAAACTCAGGACCTCTTCGAGAATTCCAGCGAACCTTCACGATAGGAATACGACTCTGTTTCAACTGCTTGACCTCGCGGTCCATGATTTCTGCAGGTTCCTCCACAAAATTGAGTTTATCGTCGAGTTGAATTTCTTCCAATGGAATAACGAGTGATTCGTCCGATAGACATTTCTTCAGGTTTGAAACGTGAAACGTGTTGTGTACATGACTAAGTTCTGACGGAAGATCAAGTCGATAAGCTACAGGACCGACTCTGCTCAAAATCTTGAATGGTCCAATGTACCTCGGGTTCAACTTCCCGCGTTTTCCAAATCGTACCACGCCTTTCCAAGGCGATACTTTCAACATAACTTTGTCGCCCACTTGAAATTCTAATGACTTGCGTCTAACATCTGCGTAACTTTTCTGTCGGCTTCTGGCAGTTCTGAGTCTATCTCGAATTTGAACTATCTTTTCTGTTGTTTCCCGTACCATTTCTGGACCAGTGAGTTGTGCGTCTCCAACCTCGGCCCAACAAACAGGTGATCGGCACTTTCGACCATAGAGTGCCTCGAATGGTGCCATCTTTATACTGGTGTGATAACTATTGTTGTACGAGAATTCTATCAATGGCAAATGGTTAGCCCAACCATTTCCAAAATCAATTACACATGCCCTCAGCATATCTTCTAACGTTTGAATTGTCCTTTCACTTTGGCCATCGGTTTGTGGGTGATATGTTGTGCTCATCTCTAATCTGGTTCCAAATGAATCTTGCAATGATTTCCAGAAGTTTGAAGTGAATCGACTATCTCTGTCGGAAATGATAGAAATTGGTGCACCGTGCCTCGAGACTATTTCCTTGACATAAAGTCTAGTGAGTTGTTCCATGGAATAAGTCTCTCTAATTGGTATGAAATGGGCTGATTTGGTAAGGCGATCAACAATTACCCAAATAGCGTCGTAACCTCCCGATGTCTTAGGAAGTTTCGTAACAAAGTCCATTGTAATGCGTTCCCATTTCCATTGAGGAATTTCTGGTTGTTGGAGTAATCCTGAAGGCTTCTGATATTCGACTTTTACCTTAGAGCAGGTAAGGCATTTGCTAACGTACGTGGCAATTTCTGCTTTCATGTTCGGCCACCAATAAAGTTTCTTGAGATCTTGATACATCTTATCAGATCCTGGGTGAATAGAATACTTTGACTTATGCGACTCATGCATAATCAATTCTCGTATTCCGCCATACAATGGAACCCACATTCTATCCTTGAAACATAATACTCCATCTACTCTCTTTACAAAACCATTTGCGTTTTCGGGCACACCATAAAGCTTTTCACTTGGTCGGTTTTCCTCCTTAAGTGCCTCGATCTGTGCTTCGTGGATTTTCGATGGTAAAGGTGAATTAATCGTCATTCCTAATGATCGAACTCTTAAAGGTTTAGGTCTCTCTTTCCGGCTAAGAGCATCAGCCACAACATTGGCTTTTCCCGGGTGATACTTGATTTCACAATCATAGTCGCTGAGTAACTCCAACCAACGACGTTGCCTCATATTAAGCTCCTTCTGATCAAGAATATATTGTAAACTTTTGTGGTCAGTAAACACTGTGCACTTTGTACCGTAAAGGTAGTGTCTCCAAATCTTGAGTGCAAAAACTACGGCCCCTAACTCGAGATCATGAGTGGTGTAATTCTTCTCATGAACCTTAAGTTGTCGAGAAGCATACACTATCACCTTCTCGTTTTGCATTAAAACAGCCCCAAGTCCTTTATGCGAAGCGTCGCAATATACAACGAAGTTCTCAATTCCTTCGGGTAGTGCCAAAATTGGCGCACTGCAAAGCTTTTGCTTCAACAACTGAAAAGCAGCTTCTTGTTTCTTTCCCCATTCGTACTTCTTGTTTTTCTGTGTCAACTTGGTCAAAGCTCTAGCTATCTTTGAAAAACCTTCGATGAACCTTCGGTAATACCCGGCTAGTCCTAGAAATTGTCGAATTTCTGTAGGATTTGTTGGAGTAGCCCAATCTTTTACGGCTTCAATCTTTGCGGGATCAACTTGTAATCCTTGACTATCAATGACGTGACCAAGAAATTGCACTTTGTGATTCCAAAAATCACACTTCGAAAATTTGGCATACAACTTCTCATTCTTGAGTAGTCTTAAAATCGTCTTTAAATGCTCTTCGTGCTCTTCTTTGCTCTTTGAGTAAATCAATATGTCGTCAATGAAAACTATCACAAACTTGTCCAAATACGGTTTACATACTCTATTCATGAGATCCATGAATACCGCAGGTGCATTAGTCAATCCGAACGGCATCACTTGAAACTCGTAATGACCGTAACGTGTTCTAAACGCTGTTTTCGGAATATCCTCCTCCCGAACTCTAAGTTGATGGTAACCCGACCTGAGATCAATCTTGGAGTAAATACTTGAGCCTTGCAACTGATCGAACAAGTCATCGATCCTGGGAAGTGGGTAACGATTCTTCACCGTTAACTTGTTCAGCTCTCTATAATCTATACACATTCTGAAGGATCCATCTTTCTTCTTCACAAACAAGACCGGTGCTCCCCAAGGCGAGGAACTCGGCCTAATGAATCCTTTGTCTAGAAGTTCTTGCAACTGATTAGACAATTCTTGCATTTCGGATGGTGCTAGACGGTAAGGTGCTCGCGCAATTGGTGCAGCTTCGGGCACTAAGTCAATATGAAATTCTACTTGTCGTGCCGGTGGAAGTCCTGGTAAGTCTTCGGGAAAGACTTCAGAAAATTCTCGGACAATTGGTACATCTTCAAGTCGCTTCTCCTCCGACTTCTTTTCGGTTATATGGGCTAAGAAAGCAAAACAACCTTTCTTTATGTACTTCTCCGTTTTGATGCATGATATGATACTGAGTCTAGTTCCACTTCGTTCCCCACGAATAATCAAAGTTTCGCCGTTGTAAGGAAGATGAACAACTTTTTCATCACAAATGATTTTTGCACGATGTTTGGATAACCAATCCATGCCGATGATGACGTCGAAACTACCAAGTTCTACGGGCATAAGATCTATGTTGAAGGGATGATTTAGAAAATTGAATGTGCAACCACGGACAATGGTGTTGGTGCTAACTACGTTACCATTAGCTAATTCGACGTTGTATGATATGTCTAAGGTGGTTGGTTTGATATTGAGTAAAGGTGCAAATGTAGTGGACACAAAACTTTTATCGGCTCCCGAATCAAATAAAACTGATGCGTAACGATTATTGATAAGGAACGTACCCGTGATAACATTCGGGTCCTCCCTAGCTTCTCCGCCTCCTATGACGTAGGCTCTTCCTTGTGCCATTCCACCTTGATTCTGATTTCCTTGGTTCCTTCCCTTCTTACATTCAGACTTGTAGTGTCCCCGTTCTCCGCAACCAAAACATGTTACTTGTTGTTTCTGATTTTCCCCCATAGTTGGCGACTTGCAATCCCTAGTTCGATGACCAACTTTCTTACAATTCTTACATGGATCAGGACATCGACCCGGTTTGTGATGACTCAAACATCTATCACACTTAGGCAAAACCCCCGTGTACCCTTTTCCTTCCTTTGGACCTGCAGCATAAGCCTTTGCAACCTCTTGTCTCTTGGGTGGTTGTTGAGTAGCATTTCTACCTCTGGTGTTGTCCCACTTTCGCTTGTTGTTGTTGCTATTGTTATTGTTGTAGTTGGTTCGGTTATTGTTGTAATTGAAGCGGTTGTTGGTGTTGTTGTTGTTGTTTCGGTTGGTGTTGGTGTACTTACCTCTCTTCACTACCTGTGCCATAAGCTTCTGAGTCACTCTAATAGATTCCTCGATTGTTTGTGGATCAAAAGATGTCACATCTCCTTGAATAACCTCGGGAAGTCCCCCGATGAAAGCCTCTAGTAACTTCTCGTTATCCGAAACCATAGACGGGCATAACGCGGCCAATTCTTGGAATCTCCGAATGTAAGTGTCAATATCATACCCAATAGTTACTAGTTCATAGAATTCTGTCTCCAACTTCTTCACTTCCGTACGAGGACAAAACTTCTTTGTTACTAAACCTTTGAATTGCTCCCAAGTGAGCTTGAAAGCATTCTCCATTCCCATTGGCTGAGCATAAGAGTTCCACCGCGACAATGCTCCATCAAGTAGTGTACTCGTAGCAAACTTGACCTTACTATCATCCGGGCAATTACATAGCAAAAACACGGACTCCAATTTCTCGAACCATCGAACCATGGCAGTGGCTCCTTCGGTACCTCTAAACTTCGTGGGATCTCCACTTTTGAAATCCTTATACGAACAACTTTTAACTCCGGACCCTCCTGCATTTCCTGCAGCAGCAGCAAGCCTAGCGGCTTTAGCAGCAGCCGCGGCCTCAGCAGCAGCAGCAGCCACCGTTTCCCTTTCAATCCTTAGAGCATCGGCTATGCTATCATTCACCAACTTTTGAATAGCCGCTTGAGTCATTTCAGATGTGGCTTTCTTTGGCGCCATTACTTTTCAAAATCACAAGATGAAACAATTATGAGAACACATAAGTAGAAACAACCATCACACATATATATCCACAACCACAACATGCATAAAGTAAATGGAATCACAACGGAACAATAACGAAATATCACAAATATAATCACAACACACGTGGATAATATACATGAAAATTTCGGCCTACATGGACCGATATCATAGATAATAAAAACCATTCCTACATAGTAGAGTCAATACTTGATACATTTGTTTGTACAACAACCAAAAGACAACAAGTTCTTTAAACTACGTCACACACCTCGTGACTAGGATAATAGTAGTCAAAACTATACATGATAAAAGTCTACACAAGGCACCTCATGGTGCTCCGCCGGCTCGATCCTGAAGATCTCAAACCTGAGTAGTCAAGTTAGCAACCAAACTCCTCAACTCTCCAATATGACCCTGTAAGGTAACTATACTCTCACGAGCTAGTGACAACTCCTGTGCCTGACGCTGTAACTCGTCCTGTGCCATCTCGGCTCTGTCGTATAACTCAGGCATCTCCTGCCTCAACTCAGCAATACGCTCCCTGTTCTCTAACTGCCTATTCTGTAAACTCTGATGTGCCAAATCAATAGAAACCCTGCCTATCACCAGGCCCTCGACCTCCTCCTCAATGGCCCCCACTCTATCTAAGGACAGTTCCTCCAACTGTCGCGACATTCTATCTATCTGAATCTGCTGGCTATCTATACGAGCTCCTAACGCCTCAGTAGAAGGCTGTCTAGCAGCAGCAGCCTTAGAGCTCTCGCCTATCTCGAACCTAACAGGTGGTTCGGGTTCTGTAGAAGGTGGTGTCGGGATGTCAAAACGAGCACGCTTTTTGAGCGGCAAGTCTGATGTAGGCATAGGATCCCTAAGAAAATACGATGAGGATTATGATGATGATAGTAGTGGTGATGGTGGGTGTATCGGGTCATGAGCAGGGCTAACATGTGGAGTAGGTGCGACTTCGCCCTCCTCAAAGGGTTCAGTCTCAGTGTCAGTCATAATAAGTGGAAAGGCTGGAGTAGAGCCAATCGAAGATAAGATCTCAGTGGAGTGCGATAAGGCATCATCCATGTTAGGGTCGGCTGGGACATCTTCCGTGTTAGTGTCCGATGATATAGTGATGGGATGTGAATCTGAAGACATCTCTGTGACAACCGATGTGAAATAAAAGTAAATAACTCGAATAAAGTGTATATGAATCCGCATGAAAAGTGAATATGCACTTATGATGAAATGATGAGATGCTATGATAGTGTAGCTATAGTATAGGGTCAATGATGCAACCTAGTTCTCTATAACTGAAGCTCTGGTACCAATCTGTCACACCCCCAATTTACCTGTTTTGCAGCGGAATGGAATTCCTGGGGATAGACTGTCATAGCACCACAATCACAGTTATATTGAACGACCTAAAGTGTCGTTTAAAGACACATCGTTGGATATTTAATAAAAGCGTTTAGAGTTACAACATAGGTCCCAAAAGTTTGAAAAGTTTGCGGAAATATAAATATATTACAAGTCCAACGATGTTTTGAAAGAAAGTGCCATAATGTACAATGATATAAGTCGACGCCGCGACTCAAAAGGGGTTCCTTAACCATGCCATGATGAGTATGCCTTAGTTACCTGAAAATACATTGCTAAAACGGTCAACAATAATGTTGGTGAGAAATCATAGGTTTATGTAAATGTTTTATACGACTACGCAAGTATAGACCATGTATGACAATCATGTCACAGAAAAATGTTACAATTGCTATAAGTCCATGACACCGAAACTAGACTGTTCATGATGTTCGCCCCAACAGAGTGTTTGCCAGACAACTCAATAATGTTATTAAATGAAATGCATCCGTATGACTAGTTGGGATTCACCAACCCGGATGGAGGAGTCACCCTCGATAGATCTATCCACTCACCCTCGCTTCTATGATTAACGGCTCATGTAATATAATGGGGACATTCAATTGGCATGTGGTAACTTAAGCAATGTAAATGAATTTAACATACTTGGTATCGTAATAAAAATGTTGTGCAATGTATTCTCCCCCGTAGGTTTGAAAATAATTATAAACATGTACGACGGGGCTATGAAAACTCACTTGATGAATTGGTATGATGACAAGAGTGAGTACACCGAGATGCAGTGTGATGCTTTAACCTTGACCTATTGTGAATGTTATGATACGCAATGAGTTATGATGTAATGTTATGCATGCATTTCGTATGTTATTTATACCATTTGTGAGTTTTGAAAATAATACTTATCGTCGAAAAATACTCTTTTGACGTCTTGACCATTCTTAAATTACTTTACAAGTATTTACGTCAAAATGTCATCCTACAATAGTTTCTTAATGATTTATTGTGAAATTTTAACTTTTCGTCGTAAAATAAAGTCGTTGGAAATTTCATGAAAGTGACAAAAATGGCCTCGAAAAGCTAGTCGTAAAATGGTGTACGTCGAACGTTAGGAAACGAACTCAACGGTTTTGGAAAGCTTGTATCAAAATCTAGAAGTTTTGGCATTTAAGTTTTTATCCTAGAGGTCTCGTTCATAAAGAAAAACATAGGTTAAGTAGGGTGATTTTGTCCAAATGTGGTTTAAAAAGTGAGTTTCGGCAAAGTTTAAGCAACCGTAAATAATTTATTACAACTCCGCTATACAAACGGTTTGTCATTTTGAAAAATATGCTTGGTGATCTCAATTTTATTAGAAGACATCTCGTTACAAAAAGTTCTACGTCAATGTTAAAAATAGCCTTCAATATGGTCGTTTTGTTTACCGTAACACTTGTCAACTAAAAATAATATAGTTTTTCTTAACTAATAAAGTTACGGCAATGTTGTGAAAACGTGTATATTTTAGTCGTTACAAATCCGTTTTCTACGTATTATACGTCCTTAGCTTCTTATCAAAGTATACTAATATATTTTTGATAAGTCGAAATAATTTATAAAGCTTAAGACTCGTTTTTGACTCGTACAAAACAAAAACAGGTTGCTGAAATTTTCAGAAAATATATATTTCGTCGTCAAACTTGAAAAATTCATAACTTCTTCGTTATAGCTCCGTTTTAATCCGTTCAAGCGGCCACGGATTCGTTTTAAAGTATATTTTCTAAATATCTAGGCAAAAAATTTTATGTCTACTGTCGTTTTTCCAGAATTACCAAATAAGATCAGACCACTTTTTAGACTTGTCGAAAAGAGTTTTTCTCGTACTAAACCTATTCCAATCCCTTCAAAACAACTCCAAAGCTATTCTAATCCTACCATACACCTTCTTAGGGTGTCATGGGTTCCTAAACATCATCAAGACTAATATATAACAAGGGATAAATTATAGGATGACTTGTATATATATAATTTCTAAAACAATGATAAAAATGGTATAAATATCCATAAGTCTTGCATGCTTTGCTCAAAAATGATGAAATAGATATGAAATGAAAATGAAAGATGTAAAAATGAAAGTGATATGCTTACTAGTTACTTGATGAGGTGATAAGGACAAGGGATTAAACCTAAACACCCTAGGTTTTTATTTCAAAACCTTTAATAAGAGTGTAACTAGATTGTGTTAAACTTGATAATGAAAAAACTTTGATGAGCTCTTCTAGCACCTATGTATAACCGGTTTTGAGAGGAAGAAACAAGAGAAGAGAAAACTTTTACTAACTTGTATGATTATTGTTGAATGAAATGAGTGAAGTAACTTTGATAGAGTATTGTCACACCCCAATTTACCTGTTTTGCAGCGGAATGGAATTCCTGGGGGATTGACTGTCATAGCACCACAATCACAGTTATATTGAACGACCTAAAGTGTCGTTTTAAAAACACATCGTTTGATATTTAACAAAAGCATTCAGAGTTACAACGTCGGTCCCAAAAGGTTACAAAGTTTGCGGAAACATAAATATAATACAAGTCCAAACGATGGTTTTGAAATAAAGTGCCATAATGTACAATGTTATAAGTCGACGCCGCGACTCAAAAGGTAGGTCCCTAAACCATGTCATGATGATAATGCCTCAGTTACCTGAAAATACATTGCTAAAACTGGTCAACAATAATGTTGGTGAGAAATCATAGGTTTATGTAAATGTTTTATACGACTACGCAAGTATAGATCAGGCATGACAATCATGTCACGTAAAAATGTTACAATTGCTATAAGCCCATGACCCCGAAACTAGACTGTTCATAATGTATGCCCCTGCAGAGTGTTTGCCAGACAACTCCGTAATGTTATTAAATGAAATGCATCCGTATGACAAGTTGGGATTCACCAACTCGGATGGAGGCGTCACCCTCGATAGATCTATCCACTCATCCTCGCTTCAAAGATTAACGGTTCATGTTCAGGTAATGGGGACTTTCAATTGGCAAATGCGGTAACTTAAGCAATGTAAATGAATTTAATGTACTTGGTATCGTAATAAAAATGTTGTGCAATGTATTCTCCCCCGTAGGTTTGAAAATAATTAAAAGTGTATACGACGGGGCTATGAAAACTCACTTGGTAAACTGGAGTGATGTCAAAAGTGAGTACACCGAGGTATAATGTGATGCGCTAACCGGGACCTATTACGAATGATATGACATGTAATGAGTTGCAATGTAATGTTATGATATGCATGCATTACGTATGTTATTTATACCATTTGCGGGTTTTGAAAATAATACTTATCATCGAAAAATACTCTTTTGACGTCTTGACCAATCAAAAATCACTTTACAAGTATTTACATCAAAATGTCATCCTACAATGGTTTTATAATGACTTATGGTGAAATTTTCACTTTTCGTCGTAAAATAAAGTCGTCGGAAATTTCATGAAATTGACAAAAATGGCTCCGAAAAACTAGTCGTAAAATGGTGTACGTCGATCGTTAGAGAACGAACTCGACGGTTTTGGAAAGTTTGTATCGAAATCTAGAAGTTTCAGTTCAGGAGTTTTCGACATAAAGGTCTCGAACATAAAGATAACAAGGGCTAAAGATGGTGATTTTATCTAATTGTTCTGTGAAAAGTGAGTTTCGGCCAAGTTTAGACATCCGTAATTAATTTATTAAAGCTCCGCTATACAAACGGCTTGTCGTTTTGAAAAATATGCTCGGTGAACTTGATTTTACTAGAAGACATTTCGTTCCAAAAAGTTTCACAACCTCGTTAAAAACAACCCTCAACATGGACGTTACAGCTACCGTAACACTTGTATCGTAGAAATAATATAGTTTTTCAGAAAATAATAGTTACGGCAATTTTATGAAAACGTGCATATCTTTGTCGTTTCAAATCCGTTTTCTACGTATAATACGTCCTTAGCTTCGTATCGAAATATACTAATAGATTTTTGATATGTCGAAATAATTTGTGAAGCTTAAGGCTCGTTTTTGACTCGAATAAACCAAAAATAGTGTGCTGAAATTTCAGAAAACTATACATTTCGTCGTCAAACTTTAAAAATTCATAACTTCTTCGTTATAACTCCGTTTTTATCCGTTCAAAAGGCCACGGATTCGTTTTAAAGTATATTTTCTAAATATCAAGGCCAAAATGTCGTGCCTACTGTCGGTTTTTCCAGAAAATCAAAACAATGACAGAACATAATATATACTTATCGAAAATAGTTTTTCTCGGACAAAACCTATTCTAATCCCTTCAAATCAACTCCAAAACTAATCTAATCCTACCATACACCTTCTTAGGGTGTCATGGGTTCCTAATCATCATCAAGACCAATGAATACCAAGGGGATATTTATAGGATGACCATATATATATATATTGCTAAAAATCATGAAAAATGGTATAAACAACATATGTCTTGCATGTTAGCTCCAAAAATGAAGAGATATATATGAAATGAAAAGGAAACATGAAAAATGAAAGAAACATGCTTACAAGTGAATATGATGAGGTGCAAGTAACAAGGTTAAACTTAAATACCCTTGGTTTTTATTTCAAAACCTTATAAAGAGTATAAACTAGATTGTATAAACACTTGGACTTGAAAATCTTTGATCCCTTGGTGATTTCTTTGTGTGACCGGTTTTGAGAAGCAAGAAACAAAGGAGAGAAATATTTTTACAACCACTTGATAATAATGTGAAGTATGAGAAAAAATAATGGAAGTAGACTTTATGTATATGTGTAAAAAAACATGTAATTAATGAACCATACTCATTTTAATGTCTCCCCTCCCCCTTGGTCGGCCAAGGGGGGAGGTACTAGATATATATATATTTTTTTTTCTTTCTCAAATATAATGTATATTGTGTAAATTTTGTGTAATATTTAGTAAAATGTATAAGTAAAAGGTGTAGTTAAGTGTAAATTGTAAAGTAAATGGTAATTTTTGGGTACAAGTAAGTTTTTAATAGGTCAAAATAGAATGTAATGAGATAATAAAAATTGTAAAAATACATTCCTTGTGAAATTTGAGTGATATAAAAATTATCGAGTAGTTTTTAAGAAAAGTGTCGTAATAATTTAAATTTTAACGACTTGTATACGAAATAAATTCAAAACACTAGGTAAACTAAAAATATAGTTTTTATAAACTAAATGTGAGTTTAAAAAAATATACCGGGATCATTTTTGAAAGTAACGGATTAAATGTTAAAAATAATAACTCACGCGATAACGTTTATTTAATATAAAAATTCACGCGTTAAATGTGAAATGAAATGTCATGAATGAACTACCGTGATGCAAATGATGTCAATGAAATGTAGACTAATCTTAGTCCATATGAAATGTACGTGATGTTATGATCATGAATTCGCCGCTAAACCTTTAAGGTTACGCGAATTTGGAACACGTAAACCAAGTTTACGATAAATGTTGAAATAGTGAGGCATAAATTGTGTCGAGAAATGACCTGAAAGTACGGGTTGTCACAAGTATAGATCTATATAATCAAGAAACTTGTTACCAACCATTTAATGCACTACCCCCCTTGGTCGGCCAAGGGGGAATGCATTTGTAAAATATATATATATATATATTTTTTCTTTTATATGTATATAATTGTTAAAAAGTGTAAGTAAAATGTATATGTAATAATAACTTGTAAGATTGTATATACATTAGTGTATTTAAGGTAGTTTTAGGTAAAAGTAATTTTTAATAGATCAAAGTAAAGTATAATGAGATCATAAAAATTGTAAAAATACATTTCTTGTAAAATTTGAGTGATATAATAATTATCGTGTAGTTTTTAAGAAAAGTATCGTAATAATATAAATTTAACGATTTATATACAAAATAAATTTAAAACACTAGGTAAACTCAAAATATTGTTTTTATAAACTAAATGTAAGTATAAAAATATATCGGGATCATTTTTGGAAGTATCGGATTAAATGTTCAAAATAATAACTTACGCGATAACGTTTATTTAATATGAAATTTACGCGTTTAAGGTGAAATGCAAAATCATGAATGAACTAACATGATGCAAATGATGTTAATGAAATGTAGACTAAACTTAGTCTATATGAAATGTTCGTGATGATATGATCATGAATTCGCCGCTAAACCATTAAGGTTACGCGAATTTGGAACACGCAAACCTAGTTTACGATAAATGATGAAATTATGAAACGTGAATTGTTTTGAGAAATGACCTGAAAGTACGAATTGTCACAGCAATTATGAAGGTAGTATAGACCACGTTTGGCAGCAAGGCAAGCAAGCGGGAGTGTAGCATCGTGCACCAACAAAGTAGCCATGATCAAGACTCCCATGAAGAACACAGTGGTAGATGTGTATTCTATCATTGCAAATCACGAATGAAAGAGATGAAAGTTTCAACTCTAAAGGAGCACTTCATGTGCTTAAATATATAAATAATTTCTAGTCATGTGTAAAGATGTCGACATAAAATAAATATAATAAAAATATGTGTTTTCGATTATTTAATAATCAGTGATACTAAAAGTCAAAAAATGGGTATCAATTAAATGTGATAATTGCATCATTGCATGTCCTCCTTTCACGCCGGGTGGCTTTTAATATTTTGGATTCTTTTATTACATTTAAATATAATACGTGTCACTCTTGTTATCATAAAAATATAATAAAATAATAAATCAACCCAGTGTTCAAGAACATCCAATGCATTAGACTATTTTTTGTCAAATGAAAAAAAAAAAAAAAAAAAAAAAAAAAAAAAAAACTTCATCGACAAAGATGTTATCAATTTTTTTTTTTAAAACTACATGTTTAAGTTCACTTTTATTTTGTAAAAGAATCATGTCATTTGATGAAAGTAAAAAATGTTTTTCTATTTCTTATCTATATTACATATAATAGAAAAATGGTCATACTTTGAAAAATTGAAAGTCAAAGGTGAGAGAAATGTATGGTGTAATTAATACTCTTATTAAAACACCTAATTACTTAAAAGTACAATAATTTATTCACATTATACAACTGACCTAAAATCATATTTACCAAATTAAAAACAACTAATTAAAACACCCTTACTAAAAATTACAATAAAAATTTCACAATGTACAATTTAAAAAAGCTACAACATAATACAAAATATAAAATAATTAAACACACTAATTAATGTTATTTTTAAAACACCATAAAATGAAAGTACATGTTATTATACACATTATACAAATTAATAAAACACACAAAGCTTCATATAACGTAACTAGTTGATGGTACATATAGTTTTGAAAATCGGACCGGACCAACTGGTTTAACTGGTAACCAGTGTCGCCACCAGTTCGACTAACCAATAAAAGCCATCCGAAAACGAACCAGAGAGAACCCGTTAAAACCGATACAAACTGGTGAATCAGATCTCATCGAGATCTTTCATCCGGTTAATCGTCACAGGATGCCCGCCGCCGCAACGGTCGGGAACCTTGCTTTACTATATATATAAAAGAAAAACCAAAAAGTAAAAGTGAAAAGTTGAACTAAAAAAAGAAATATTGAAAACATATATTTCAAAAGGAACCTATTAATACATACCGAAAACCGGGTTGACCCGGGACGCTTCAGACCTGGTGGGTTGACCCAGTTTAATTTGACCTGTTTTTTTACCAAACCCGTCGAGTTGACTCGGTTTATATCGACCCGTTTTTCGACTGAAACGGTTCAACCGGTTGAACCACCCGGGTCGAACCGGGTTTCAAAACATTATGTTTAATCCCCAAATCTTCAAACTTTTATTATTTTTTGTTCATAACCCATTAATTTTTTTGTAACACAAAACGATCTGTCGCTATAAAATTTTTTTGCTATGCACGGGTACTCGTCTATATTTTGAATGTACACAAAACACTTACGACAATATCACATATCGTTAATTGTCTTCTGTTAAGAACTGCTGCCACTAAACACGGGTACTCGCCTAGTTTAATAAAAAGAAAAAAGGTTGTTCAAACATATGTCGAAAAGATGCCTAATGAGAGAATATCTAATATGTATGTATTTCTTTCTTCTTGATGATGCTAGCAAAATTTTTGTAGCAAAGTAAGAATTGGAGATGGGTAAAGAAAATTCACTCTTAGGTGTCGTTTGTTTTTTTAGAGCTTTTACCTCTTCATCTGCAAATCATGTTTACAAAAGAAGATATGCATTTAAGCTCTTCATCTGCAAGAAGAAAACCGTTTATTTTTTGTGCTATTGAAGTACTTTTTTACTTTTTCTTCTTTTTTTTCTTTTTCTTTTTCTTTTTTCTTTTTCACTAGTATTTTTGTGCTATTGAAGTAATTTTTTTTTTTTTTTTTCTTTTTTCACTAGTTTTTTGTGCCATTGAGTGCAAAACAAGCAATCACTTAAAATACGAAGTATTAAAGACAATACATAATGGTTCAAAATATACAAATATCGACCTTTTTGTGCTATAAACCATTTTGTCATATGGGTAAATTGGATCATTGGTTTTCTTACGTTTTGGTTTTTTTTATGTTTCGACCGTTTTTTACATTTTCGTCTGTTTTTTACGTATTCATATGTTTTTTTTTAAGTTTTCGACCCTTTTTTTATGTTTTTGTTTGTTTTTATACATACTTGTCCCTTTTTTTTTACGTTTTCGTCTGTTTTTTACGATTTCGCAGGTTTTTTTACGTTTTCGTCTGTTTTTACGTTTTCATCTCCTTTTTTTTACGTTTTTGTCTGTTTTTTTACGCTTTCATATGTTTTTAACGTTTTCTTCCGTTTTCTTACATTTTCGTTCTTTTTTTACGTTTTCGTTCGTTTTCATCATTTTTTACGTTTTCGTCTGTTTTTTAAGTTTTCGACCATTTTTTACGTTTTCGTCTTTTTTACGTTTCTTCTTTTTTTACGTTTTCGACCCTTTTTTTACGTTTTCGTTTGTTTTTACGTTTTAGTCTGTTTTCTTTCGTTTTCATCCGTTTTCGTCGGTTTTCTTACATTATCTTATGTTTTGTTAGGTAAGATAAATCAACGTACAAAAAACTAATGAAACCATATGAAAACGGATGAAAACGTAGACTAAAGAAAACAGACTAAAACGTAAACTAAACAGATGAAAATATAAAAAACGGACCAAAACGTAAAAACGAACGAAAGCATAAAAAAACTGATGAAAACGTAAAAAATGGACGAAAATGTAAAAAAGCGGTAGAAAACGGACGAAAAAGTAAAAAAATGGGGAAAACGTAAGGAAACTGACGAAAACGTAAGAAAATTGATGAAAACGTAAAACAATGCCCGAAAACGTAAAAAAGGGGCGAAAACGAACGAAAAAAAACCGACAAAAACATAAAAACAGATGAAAACGTAAAAAAGGCGAAAACGTAAGAAAACGGACGAAAATGTAAAAAACGGACG
Organism: Chrysanthemum seticuspe; assembly: GCA_019973895.1. NCBI lineage: Eukaryota > Viridiplantae > Streptophyta > Magnoliopsida > Asterales > Asteraceae > Chrysanthemum > Chrysanthemum seticuspe. The sequence continues at coordinate 750,378 of BPTQ01000001.1, read as the reverse complement.
AAAACGTAAAAAAACAGGTAAAACGGACAAAAACGTAAGAAAACGGGCGAAAACGTAAAAAAAGGACAAAAACGTAAGAAAACAGGTGAAAACGGACAAAAACGTAAGAAAACGGATGAAAACGTAAAAAAACGGACGAAAACGTAAGAAAACGAGAAAAACAGACAAAAACGTAAAAAAATGGCGAAAACGTAAAAAAGAGGCGAAACCGTAAAAGAACGAACGAAAACGTAAAAAAAACGGACGAAAACGTAAAAAGACGGACAAAACGTAAAAGAGATGTAAGATATTAAGAAAGAGATGTAGGGGTTGTGAAAGAAGAGGTAAGAAGTGAAAGATAATGTCTGGAATTTAGAAGAGGAAAAAAGTGAAAATAAGCACTTATGTCTGCAGAAAAACAAACAGAAACCTCTGCCCTCCTACAGACAAAAGAAGTGAAAAGAGGAAAAAAGTACTTATTGAGAAAAAAAAACGACACCTTAATGTACAAAAAGATAAAGAACAACTAAGAAAAGTTAAGACTAAAAGAGATGTATCACTCAACTTTTACTAAAAATATGCGTAAGTTAACGAGAGTTAATGAACTTATAAACTATGACATTTGGGTCACTCAACTTATAAAAATATATGTATTCATTAATAAACTTGTAAAACTCGACATTTAAGTTGATTTAGCTTATTTAAAAATGTGTTTCAAGTCACTCATATTAAGACTGATATTATAGAATAGTAATCTAAATGTTAATTATTACTTATAATTTTAGTAACCTAGATAAATAAAATGAAGTTAGTTACTTTATGCCCTTTTCTTTTGAAAAGTTTAACGAGTATGGTTCTTAATCCTATTCATTTTAAACACAAAAATAGGGTCGAGCAAAATCACCCGAAAACCAACTGAACCGACAAACCGATCGAAACCGAGCTGAACTGAACCGACCTTATTCGGTTCTATTTTTGGTTTTGTATAATTATTTCGGTTTGTTTGGTTTCGGTTCGAGTCAAAACACCGAAATAGCTAAACCGACCCAACATTATACGTTTCGGTTTCGGTTGCTTTTACTCGGTTCGATTCTCGGTTCATTTGGAATAATTTATATCAAAATGGTGCACAGAATTAAACCCGCAAACAGGCACTCCTGGCTAAATTTGGAATAATTTATATCAAAATGGAGTCGATAAAACTATAGGTTCACTAATAATAAACAAATCGGTAAAATATTTTTCATTAGAAAAACTGAATAACATATCAAAATTTTGAACAGTTTTCCAAACTCAGAATAAACTAATCGAACAAACCCTCATGTTAGCTTGTAATGGAGTTCCATTTTTAAATGCTCAAAGTACCTCTTTACTTACCGAACAACGACTTGCTCTAGAAAAGATAAAACAGCTGATGCATACAAGACTAATATGATAAGATTGTATAGTATACAGCATCACCCATACTATAATATACGTAGTACTTAGTATGGTCGAAACTTCCTTGCAGCCCTCAATTCTTGTATTCTTTTCTTGTCTTGCTCGAATTTGCTTTGCAGCATCATTATCTCTGCAATGGGTCAGAATTTTTTAACATAAAATCGATACTTGTAAGAGTAGAGGTGACAATTTTGACCCATTTCCTTATAAATGGGTAGATCGAGGTTGTGTTATTGGGTCCAAATTGTATTCTTAAGGTCATTCAAACCCCTAAACCATTTTATACAATAAATAAATAATCTTAAAAGACAGTTTAGTAGTATAAGTATTATAGAAAACTCAAATGTTTTAAGACAAAAAGTGACCCAACACGTTTTGACACATTTGACCCACTCCTTTAACAACCTCTAGCTGAAAGCAAACATGTAAAGAGTAACAACAGATTGTATGCTTCCTTTGTCATGAAAAAAGGTATTCATAAAGAGATTGTCCAAAGCTCAAAAATGAAGTACAAGTATTACAAAGGCAAAGTTGTAGCTGACACGAATGTACCCGAGTGTGAAAGATGAATGGTTAGATCTCTCACTTGCAATATCGTCAACAAAAAAGGCTTCTGATATATGGCAATTGGATTTCGGATGTTGTAATTATATGACACCACAATGAGTGTGGTTTTGTAATTATACGGAAACAGTAACTACATGAACCATTAGCACAATCTTCCACACAAGACTTCAAATAAAACCACTCCAAATGAGTAGACTAAATGCTTGGTTATATGGGTTTGTCTTTCAGATGAGCGTAATCAGAAACTTAAGCATTCAGTTTTGAGATAGAGTAGACTATTTGCGCTTTTAATATCGCGGAAGATAGGTCTTTGGTGTGTAGTTGTGGAATTATGAAGGCAGTATAGCCCACGTTTAGCCGCAAGACAAGCAAGCGAGAGTGTAGCATCATGCACCAACAAGGTAGCCATGATCAAGACTCCCATGAAGAACAAAGTGGTAGATGTGTATTCTATCATTGCAATTCATGAATGTAAGAGATGAAAGGTTCAAGTCTAAAGGAGCACTTCGTGTGCTTAAATAATTAAATGAGATAAGATGCCGGCCTTTCGAGAGTATACTAGTACTCATGTGTAAAGATGTTGACCCACAACACGGTATTAGATGCATGAGTTGCGATCCACTACAAAGTAGAAAAAATTAAAAAGTTTGCAAAACCACTCACTTAGTGTCACGTGTCTCCCGCTCACTATTTCTTTTTCTTTTTTTTAGTATTTTCGGTTAAAGGTGTTTTGGTCATTTGATCATTTTTTTTTAATTCCATTCTAAACTTCAAACGTAAATAACTTTTAAACGAAAAAATTTTAAAAAAACTAATTTCACCATAATTTTTAAAATTTAATTCTTTTTAATTTGGTATACAGTTTGATATATGAGTTGCATTTTTTTCAACTTTTTAAGTGGTTTATAATTTTTTTGAAATTTTTGGCATTTTCGACTATAACTTTATCTAGTTTAAAGGTCGAATTATGCAAAACTTAGAACATGAAAGTTGTAGTTTTTTTGCCATGCTTTACCCAGGATTTTGAATCACCAAAATCCGATATTATATGAGTGAGATATCGCACGTTAAAGATGACGTCTTAGTCATATTTAGTGCACACAAAGTGTTTGTTAAAATGCTTAAAAGAGATTTTTTTATATAAAAGTACATTTAAACCAACTAATGAACAATGTGATCATAACAGATGAACAAGATTAACTGATGAACAGCACTAACTGATAATTGTTCATCAGTTAGTGCTATTCATCAGTGATCAACTGATGAACAACGTGATTACAACTGATGAACATTTTTATGAACAAGATTAATTGATGAACAACACTAACTGATGAATAATATTGTTCATCAGTTAGTATTGTTGTTCATCAGTTAGTGTTGTTGTTCATCAGTTAGTGTTGTTCATCAGTGACAAACGGATGAACAATACTAACTGATGAGCAAAACGTACATTTTTTTAAATAACGATTAAAAAAATCACTCTTTGAGTCTTACATTATCAAAATGATTAATGATGCGTTCTGTTATAAAATTTAGAGCATTTAATGCATTTTTAATACAAAAAGTCTAAGCTTAACATTTCATCAAACACATTGTGTGCAACAAATATGACTAAAACGTCATCTTTAACGTGTGATATCTCATTCATTTAATCTCAGATTTGAGTGATTCAAAAACCTGTTTAAAGAGTGAACTGAATTTTATAAATTTATGTTTTAAGTGTTCACGATTCGGCATTTTCAAAGGTAAAAATAGGGGCGAAAATGCCCAAAAAAAAATAAAAATAAACACCCCATTTGATATGTAAATTTCTAACAAAATTTATATCAAATTAAAGAGTATTAAATTTTATAAATTGTGGTGAAATTGGTTTTTTCTAAAGTTTGTCATTTGTGAGTTATGTACGTTTGAAATTTGAGGGTGTAAAAGAAAAAATGAATCAATTTACTATAATACCTCTTTAACAAAAAATAATTAAAAAGAGGAAGGAAGTAGACGAGATATAATACAACGGTGGAGATCACTTTTTAAAATTTGCAAATTGATACACTTTTTAATAGATCATGTACCTCAGATGCATAAAGTACACATTATTAGATGCAAAAAGTACATGCTTAAATACATGCATATAGTGTACACGTCACTTCTTATATATAAAGATCGAACCCATAAAATATAATTGGAAAATGTGTTACTCCCATTGTTCCAAAACAAATGCCTTATTTTAAGGAGGAGAGTTATTTTACATACCAAACTTTTCTTACATGCCAAGGACTCATCTCCACCATTCATCTAAAAAGAAATCAATGACTGAGATTAAAAGCATTTTATTATTTCACCTATTTTTTATAATATAAATATCTCTTAAATCGTTAATCGTTAAGTGAAAATATTTACACCGTCGCGAAGAACATTTAGTTATCTTTCTATGGACTAGCACTTTGATATACTTTCGAAAAAAGAAAGAAAAATCGTTTTTTCACGTTCTTTCGTCTTTTTTAAGTTACTTGAAATTTGCATTAAAAAAATCATATATGATTAAACAATAATTTGAGTATCACATGTGATATTAGTGTTAAATCATATATAATATGTATATCATATGTGATTTTATACTAATATCACATGTGATATTACATATCATATATGATATAACACTAATATCATATATGATATAACACTAATATCACATGTGATATTCAAATTAGTGTTTAATCATATATGATTTTTTTAATGCAAATTTCAGTAACGTAAAAAAAGGAAAAACTTAAAAAAAAATGTGAAAAATACGGAAAAAAAAATTGTCGAAAGTATATCAAAGTGCCTATCTGTAGAATGATAATTAAATGCTCGTCGCAATAATATTTTTTTTTTTCGCTTAACGATTAACGGTTTAAAAGTTATTAATATTTAAAAATAGAGGATGAAAGTGGGTTTTTAAATTAGTGAGATTAATCTCATCCATTAGATCAAATAAAAATGGATGGTGCAGATTGATCCCTTGGTATGTAAATAATATTTTGTCCTCAAATGATCTTAAATCTATTTTTAAATGTATAAAGTTTTAAAAAAATTTAGAGTTAATTGCATTTTTGATCCTTGTGATATAACCAAATTGCAGATTTGGTCTTTATTTGAAAGTGCATTAAACGTCTTCGTTTTAAAGTTTTTGTTGCATTTTTTATCCTTGTGATATGGCCAAATTGCATATTTGGTCCCTAAATCTTTAACGTGGTATGAGCCCAGGGGACCAAAAATGCAACAGAAACCATAAAATAAGAACGTTCAATGCACTTTCAAAGTTTTAAAAACTAAATCTGCAATTTAGCCATATCACAAAGACCAAAACTGCAATTAACTTAAAATTTTATTAACTGTATTATCTATCAACCAAATATTATCATTACCCATCAAACTATATTTTGATTAGTTAAAATATAAAATGAACATTTTTTTTAACATACTAAAATATTAAATTTTGAGAGAAATTATAGAGTAGTCTCTTGGAAAAATGAAAGAAAGTCAAGTTTAGACGAATATTATATGTCCATGACCATCTGCACATGTGGTATGATGATGCATTTTTTTTTATAAACAATTCGATTATTATATAAATAATCGGTGATAACTAGCGGTTAACCCGCGTGTTGTGGCGGGAGTGTGTTGTCATCGATTATTTTATTTACGGGAATGAATTTGCTAAAGTTTTTTTTTTTTTTTTTTTTTTTTCAGGACTGTATATATATATTTTTTTTGTTATTAATAACAAAATTTGCAAAAGGTCGATAACAGGGGACTAACGGTACGATTTGAAGCTAATAAGGGACTAAAAGTGTAAATTACGAATGAACAGTGCATGTACTATTCAAAACTGGATGTGTACTGTAGCAGGTACTGTGTTGCACTGTTACGAACTGTAGCAGTAATATTTTCGTTTTCAGTCCCTGAAATTGGCGGGCTGTTGCAACGTTAGTCCTTAGGGACTAAAGGTGAAAAAAAAGGGTAACCTCAGGGGCTGTTTTTGCTTAATATTTGCACAGAAATAGCCCCTCAAGTTATTGTTCCGTTTCAAATTTAATCCTCGACTGTTAGTTAACGGACGTTAAGGACTAACTTTGCAATTGAGCAGTAACCCCAGGGGCTAAAAGTGGCAAAACTGAAAAGTGCGCGTATACTGTAGCTACAGTGCACCGCAATGTGTTTTAGTATATACGAGCGGGTTAACCCGCGCGTTGCGGCGGGGGGCTGTTGCTTTATAGCTTACATGTTTACGGTTTTATAATACATATTGTTTTTCTAAACGTGGAGTAATATTTTTTTTTTTTTTAAAGTTGTTGCATTCTTGTCGGGTTATGGCAGGACGTTTTATGTCGCTGATTATATGCGTTTTTTGAGTGACAAAATTTTGAGTTGCTTATTCATAACCAAATATCGTACAAAGCACATGAAATCACATTGTCAGCACTGAAAATAAATCTTGAAACATAAAAAGTAAACAAAGGCGTAACTGATGGACCCTTGATTGCAATAAATTAGTTAAGGAAAATATTCGCAAGTTTCAAGAATATCAAATCAAATAATCTTTGTTGGACTTTAAATAACTATATGATATATATTCTCTCGACTCGGTAAATGAACTGAACCAAATAGGTAAGTTCCAAACGACACAATTTGTATCATCAAACACCCTTTCGGGGCAGAAAATACGCAAACCAAACGCTCTCATTGAGCTGAAAATAAGCTGAACCAAACGCCCCTGATGGCTCAAAATATGCAGCATCAAATACCCCTTTTGTGCAGAAAAATAAGCAAACAAAACGCACCCTTTTGTGCAGAAAAATCAGCACCCAAATGTACCCTTTTGTGCAGAAAAAGCAAATGTACCCTTTTGTGCAGAAAAATCAGCAACCAAATGCACCCGTTCGTGCAGAAAAATCAGCAGTAAAACGCACTCTTTTGTGCAGAAAAATCAGCAGCAAAACACACCCTTTTGTGCAGGAAAACCAGAAACAGAACGTACCCTTTTGTGCAGAAAAATCAGCAACCAATGCACCCGACGTAGGTATTTTTTCTTTGTAATGATGCTTGGTGCTCTCATCCTACTTTCCCATAGTCTTGCATTACAAACCTGTATTCTCCAATCCAACATCAGCACCTGCACACAGTAAAGACCCTCTCATTACCTAATGTATTATGAATCATACAATCCCATCTAGTGGAAAACAACACTTTGATATATTTAATACGTTCCAAATATATGCATTAATAATGAACGCTATAATTGTCTTATGGGATTTATTAAATCAATTCCGTCTCCAGCAACATCCTTCGCGGTCGTCGCTTCTTTTCTTTTTGCATATGCTTCATGTAGTAACAGGAGATTTGCTTGTACGTTCAAACTGATACAATAGGACATACGTAAAGCAGGAATTTGTTGCTCTTGCTAATGTGCTCTAATAATCTCATATACATCTTTCAAAAAACCAAAGCTTGAATGCCACAATGCATATGCATCATTTAACCCAAACTAATACTAAAGAACAAACTTAAAGCCTATTAAAACATGTAATCATCTTTATACATCGGATGTGTGTCACTCGCATTTAGCACATCGGATATGTATTTAATCGCCCCTTTTCCAAGGTTTCGGTTACATGTACTACAACAACAACTCGATGTCCATTCATATATTTTGAACAACTATTTATATACTGTATGCAACAACTAAACGACTGTAAACATAAATAACTGCGCATACCTTGATTCATAAAGTCGCTCAATCCGTTATTGGCTGCAGTTTTGTACTTTCTCTATTAACGACTTTGAGAAATGTTTCATATACTTTCTTAGCCTCCGTCAACTAATGCCTAAACAGATATGAAAAAACAGATATATAAGTAAAGGCAAAAATCAGATATAAACACCGTTTGGTGTTGCAAAATAGTGTCACGAAAATCCGCTATAAATAACCACGGTTTTGCTTTTTCTGAACATAAAAAAAGTGTAACCTGAACGACTGAACAACCATGGCTGCACTTAGTCCAGCTGTGGCATTTGCGATTCCCGTGTCTTAATAACCTGGCATGCACAACCAACTCCATCAAGTTATAATCATACTACTTCTTGAAGAACAGTTACTTTAGCTTGAGTATTCAGTTAAAAAAAAGGATACAAACCGAGTTGCAGCATATTTAGAGGGTGTTTGGTATTGGTTGTTTTACTATGCTTATTAAAAGAAGCACATAAGCAACTTATTATTTTCCAAAGGTAATCAGGTTTCATACGATATCAACTTATTAAAAGAAGCACATAAGCAACTTATTATGCCACCTATATTGCTAGGTTGTACCCATCTGTTTTGACCCGCAGTAACCAAATGGTAAACACACCAGATAATGGCCCTGATAGGTCGTACCCCTGGCCAGTGTGTATAGTTTGGAATATAAAACTTAATATTGCTAGGTTGTAGCGATCTGTTTTGACCCGCAGTAACCAAATGGTAACCACACCAGATAATGGCCCTGCTAGGTTGTACCCCTGGCCAGTGTGTATAGGCTGGAATATAAAACTTGTAAAAGCCAACATAGGTAACCACATTAAGCAATGGTTTCTTTGGATGATCTATCACTGAAACAAAAATTGACAAATATCATACTCAAAACACCAAAAAACTAAATAATCATACACAAAACAGCAAAAACACCAAAAAACTAAATCTCAAAAATTATATAAAGCTTATACCCTTTGCAACATAGCTGAATTGCTATTCTACTATTTTACTTCCTAAAAACATGCTAATTTAGACAAATGTTATCCAAAACCTTAACAATAAACACCATCTTGAAATATAAAACGCACCAAATGAATGACATAAGCACCCTCATACCGCATCAGGAACAACTTCAGTCCTCTCTTTGAGTGGTGACACCAACTCAGCCGGTGGCTTGAGGTCATCTTTCTCACCTTCACCCTTATTAAAGGGCATAGACGTCAATAAAATATTAACATATACTAAACCTATAATCAAATCTCAAATGCAAGCCTTTACAAAATAAGAAAATAAAACCAAAACTAATGCTTTTTAAGCAAGTTATTACCTTTCAGCCAAAGCGTATATCTTCTGAATTCCATGTTTCCGTAAAATATGCACCCCGTCAATAACATACCGCGAAGCTGCATCTGGCAACAACACCTTCAGTAACAACCGAACCCATCTTCGGAACCCAAAATCCAGTAACCTGCAAAATTGTACCACAAAAAGCTAAAACCAAAAAATAATAATAAATAAAAGTTACAGAAAAGGGGAAAAAAAATAGAAGACTGTAAATTATTGTATAAAAATTAGGGTTAACACCTACCTTATAATTACAAATTGGTGGTTCTTCAATCTTCAGTTTGGTCTAATTAATCAAAACCCATATCAAAAACACAAAAAAAAACTCTTAATTGGATGAATTATTGTTTTCAACATCATCTTCTTGATGACCCCTTTTGCTTGATTTCCTTTTTTTCCCTAATTTTTTAGTAAGGGATTTTTTTAGGTAATGATTCAACCGCTGTTTTTTTCTTTTTTTTGGTAGATGAAGTGGCGATCGAAATTTCAGGGTTTTTTCTTTAAGCTTTTGATTTGCGGTAGATTTGAGAGAGAAGACAGAGGTATGTATGTGTGTTTTGTGTTTGAGGTTTGTAGGTTGTTGAATTTGTGAGCGTTGTGGAATTTATGAGAGTGTTCTGGAATTTGTGGGAGAGGACCATGGGTGTAGTAAGTGTGTGGATATACACATCGCAAACCAAAGGAAAACCAAAAGTAATGGTGTACTGTTCATGGGGTCCTGTAGCACCATCTTTGTTGGCCAGTTATATGCTGCCAAGTGTGCAAAATATCACTAATACCTTTGAAGCAGCCAATAGAAATCAAGATTAGCATTGTAAATCACCTAAGTTGGTTCACCCACAGCATTGCCTTTTAGTATATATAATATAATATAATAATAATGCTAAAAAGGTTAAATTAAAAAAAAAGTTGGGTATCAATTAAATGTGATAATTGCATGTAGGGGTGGAAACGAGCCGAGCCGCTCGTGAAAAGCTCGGGATCGGATCGGTAAAAAGCACGAACGAGCTGAGCCTAAACGAGCTCGAGCCTAAGTTTGGGCTCATTTAATAATCGAGCTCGAGCCCGAGCTCTATAGAAAAGGCTCATTTAGGCTCGCGAGAGCCTAAACGAGCCCTAGAAATATATACGTATATATATGTTCTATACGTATAACCGTGTTAACGAGCTCGAGCCTTGTATTAACGAGTCGAGCTTTGTGTTAACGAGCCGAGCTCGAGCTTGTGAAAAATTTCACGAGCCGAGCTCGAGCTCAAAATGTGAGGCTCGAAACGAGCTCGAGCTCGAGCTCGAGCTTTTTATATATAAACGAGCCGAGCTCGAGCCTAAACGAGCTCGAGCTCGGCGCGGCTCGTTTTCACCCCTAATTGCATGTGTGCCCACCTCTTTTCACGCTGGGTGCTTTTAATATTATGGGTTGATTTGTACACTTTTATAAATGATTAGATACTATAATTAGAGTGTCGTGATATTTATATCCTCATAGGATAAAAATGAGTAAAAGTAATGTGAGAGTATAAATGTCAAAACACTCTAATTTATAATGTTTCAATCATTTACGTGATTAAGCAAATCACATAAAAAAAACCTTCATCGACAAAGATGTTATCAATTTTAAAATTAAAAAAAAGAGTTAATTGCATTTTTGGTCCTTGTGATATGGCCAAATTGTAGGTTTGGTTCTTAAAACTTTAAAAGTGTAGTGATAGTCTCTATTTTGAAGTTTCGATTGCATTTTTTGTCTTTGGTCAATGTGAAATTACTAAATTACTCTTCTTTTCTTTGAATAAAGCAAAAGGCATTTTAGTCATTTTGTTTTATCTAGAGACCAAAATTGCAATTCAAACTTCAAAATGAAAACTATCATTGTACTTTCAAAATTTTAAGGACCAAACTTACAATTTGGCTATACCACAAGAACCAAAAATGCAATTAACTCATAAAAAAAAACTTGCTTAAGGTAACTTTTATTTTGTAAAAAAATCATGTCATTTGATGAAAGTAAAAAATGTCTTTTAATTTCTTGTTCGATAAAAGAAAAAAAGGTTGCCTATCAAGAGAATATCTAATATGTATGAATGAGTCGGCATTACTCTAACTAGTAGTAGTTGTAACTAAACACATGACGAGGGTGATGTCAACATCACATCTTTATATTTATATATTATAATTTGTGCATTATAGTTTGTACCGTACAATATTGTAATGCATAAATTATGATGTATGTATCAAAAAATGTAGTGTGAGTATCACCCCATTTAAAAATGTGGGAGTATTTGCGGTGTTGCTTCCGCTTGCAGCTCCCCCAGTGTTATTAACAGTTGCTTCGCGTTTCTCAAGTGCTTCGGTTACGCTATCGGCAACTAATTTCTTGATTGCAGCTGGAGTCATTGGTTGAGGTGCTTTCTTTGGCGCCATGATTCTTAATAAATACCAAAATGTTCAACACATTGAATATTGATATGAGGTAAAATTTTACAATGCGTAGAAAAGGTAATAGTATAAGGAATTCAGACAACACTTTATTAAAACGTAAACTACTTTACAAAGTAGATTTTATATTTGTTACATCGATTACAAAATTAAAACTTATTACAAGTTTCTACTATGTCACTAATTGAGACTCTCATTCTAGTGATTACAAAAGGTTACTACTAATATGTTAAGGGTCAGACTATATGAACGGGGTCTATCCCTTAGACTGCCAAACACTAGAGAGGCGTGGGTCCTCTTTTGTCCTCCCTTTCTCTTCCACATGCGACTGCCAAACACTAGAGAGGCGTGGGTCCCCTTTTGTCCTCCCTTTCTCTTCCACATGCGGCGGCAGCCATGCACCATTGTCTTTTTTTTTTTTTTTTTTTTTTTTTTTTAATTGTGTATAGTTTATTTTGTGTGGTATATTTAATTTGTGTAGTGTTTTTATATGTATATAGTGTATTTATTTGTGTAGTGTTTTTATATGTAGAGTATTTATTTGTTTGTTTATTGTTTCCATTTAATTAAACAATAATAATAAAACATTTTATAAACTTTTTTTACGTTACTTTTTATAAACTTTTTTTATAAATTTTTTATAAACTTTTATTATAAATTTTTTATAAACCTTTTTTATAAACTTTTTTTTATAAACTTTTTATAAACTTTTTGTTATAAACTTTTTGTTATAAACTTTTTATAAACTTTTTTTATAAACTTTTTTTTATAAACTTTTTTTAAACTTTTTTTTATAAACTTTTTTTATAAATTTTTTATAAACCTTTTTTATAAATCTTTTATAAAAAATTTATAAGAAATTTATAAAAAAAGTTTATAAAATATTTATAAAAAAAGTTTATAAAAAGTAACGTAAAATAAATACCATATAAAAACACTACACAATTAAAAACATTATACATATAAAAACACTACACAAATAAATACACTATACATATACCTAAACACTACACAATTAAATTAAGAAATATATATAAAAAAAAAATTGGTACAGCCATGTGAGGGGGACCCACAACCGCCATGTGAGAGAGAGAGGGGGACAAAGGGGGGACAAAAATACCCTAAAATATAGGGATGGTTAATCTAAAAAACTAGGCCCCGTCTAAATAACCCAACCCTATGTTAATCTACTTCGGGCTTGATGGTTCTTGGGGTGGTTGAGAATCCCTTTTGATAGCAAGAACATCAATACTATCAATGTCCATCCTACACATATCAGGGTGTGTATTTGCAATCTATGATCGTACTTGGTATAACTCTCTCTCTAGCCTATTTTGATCAATCCTCGCGAAGTTGTTACTGATTTGAGTGGATGTTAATTGATGTTTGAGTGTTTTGATTTCCATGTTGTGTTTTTTTTCTCGTCGCTCCTCGACATAGCTCTCTTCTAGGATAAATATATGAAGGCGCAGCTTGCGGGCTCTTCCGGCCTCATCTTGAGCTTTAGCAGTTTCCGTTTTACGTATTTTCATTTCCCGATATAGGGTTTCGGTAATGCCTTGGAGTTCGGTGCATTTTTGTTTTAGGCAATATAAGTCGTATTGAGGAGAGGGTTTTGCGGATCATCCACAATAACACATGCATTCATAAATTCTGCTCAATACGAACTTTATCGTTTGAAACAGCACCTTGACCTAACTCAGCGTAAAGTTCAAAGTATGGCATGGCAAATGGATAAACATGAATCCTTTGTTATTTCAGCCAAAACCGAGGCCATTCACGCTCGTCAACGCCTTGATTCGTTCATCTTAGATATGTGTAGCGGTGCAATTATGAAAGTAGTATAGCCCACGTTTAGCCGCAAGACAAGCAAGCAGGAGTGTAGCATCATGCACCAACAAGGTAGCCATGATCAAGACTCCCATGAAGAACACAGTGGTACATATGTATTCTATGCGAATCACGAATGAAAGAGATGAAAGGTTCAACTGATAAAGGAGCACTTCATGTGCTTAAAGCCTTAAATAAACAAATATTTTTTCTAATGTATATATGAAGTCGACTCAAAAAAATATAATAAAAAAATGTGTTTTCGATTATTTAATAATCGGTGATAATGCTAAAAGTCTAAAAAAGTGGGTATCAATTAAATGTGATAATTGCATGTGTGCCACGATGTCGACCAAAGCTTTTAATATTTTGGATTCTTTTATTACATTTAAAATACGGGATGTGATATACATACCCTCCTTATATTGTCACATCAATAGCTTTTGGTCAAACTGTATAACCCGCGATGCATAACGTATAAACTGACAATACATTCAATGATTGGATACTCTCTCTATAAGAGGGTATGAATACCTCACCCCTTAAAATACGTGTTACCACTTACCACATAGTAATAAATAAATAAATCAAATAAGAGCATCCGATGCATTAAGACTATTTTAATATGAAAAAAAAAGTTGTCATTCATCAAATACAAAAGATCAATGATATATGAACTTAATGGTAGACCTAAAAAGAGACATAAATTGAGGTATCATCATCTTATTGGTGAAATTAGAAGTGAGTCCCTCAGTTTAGACCTCCCAATTAAGCCTCTTTATCATTTCCCAATACAAAAACATCATTACAGAGCTTTATTAGCACGTTAAATAATAACAGGGTTAATAAACAAAGATTTTACTGATTAAAAAAAATATAACATGCTTAAAGTAACGAACTTTTATTTTGTTCACTTAAATTACTAAACTTATAAAATACGACATTATTAATATAACTATAGAGCAGAACATGAGTTCTTCACATGCCACGTGTCAGCATTAATTGCCAACTTTCGCAAGTTGGCAAAAATAGTCCCTGAGGTTTAAGTGTCGTTGCAAAGTAAGTCCAAGTTGGCAAAAATAGTCCCTGAGGTTTAAGTGTCGCTGCAAAGTAAGTCCTTTATAACAATTTGGCAAAAATAGTCCATATCCAAATTCACGTCTACAAAAGCAATCCCGCTGCATCGCGCGGGTTTCCACACTCATTTTTATTTATTAACTCAATAATAAAGTATGTGTTTCATGTCACGAGGCTAGCTTAAAGGCTAAAGCTTTTGCTTTAAAAACTTGAGGATGCTTAATTTCATAAAAAAATGTAAACTAGCAGGAACATTTGAATTCAGGTGTCTTTTGGCTTTAGTCATTATTCACTTCACAAGGAATAGCTCTGACAACTCTTCTGGTCTAATAGGGCACCAACTGGGGTGAGCACGAGCAAAGACTCGGACCCTTAAGCTTTTATTTCACAAAGTCTCTCCAATGCACTCATTGAGGAGGTTGGTTCTTATCTGAAACAAATGTTAATGATGGGACTTGAACCTGGGTGTTCTAACCATTAGACTAACGCTTCAGTGAAGGAAGGAAAAAAAAAAAAAAAAAAAAAAAAAAAAAACTTCGACGATGCCTAACAAGAGTATATCCGATATGTATGAATGAGTCGGCATTACTCTGTACTAGTAGTAGTTGTAACTAAACACATGACGAGGGTGATGTCAACAAAGACACAACACTTCAACAAAATAGTTCTTATTTTATGTATTGGGAATTGATATCTACACTATATTTTTTTATGCATGCATCATAATTTGTGCATTACACTTTGTACCATACAATATTATAATGCACAAATTATGATATATGCATAAAAAAAATATGATGTGAGTATCAGCCCCCTATGTATTTCTTCCTTTCTGATGATACTAGCAAAATGTGTAGCAAAGTAAGAACTGGAAATGGGTAACGAAATTCACTCTTAATGTACAAACATAAAGATAAAGAACAACTAAGAAAAGTAAAGACTCAAAGAGATGTATCACTCAACTTTTTTTTAAAAAAATATGCGTAAGCTAACGAGAGTCATTGAACTTATAAACCATGACATTTGGGTCACTCAACTTGAAAAAATATACGTATTCATCAATAAACTTGTAAAACACGACATTTAAGTTACTTTAACTTATTTAAAAATGTCTTTCAAGTCACTCATATTAAGACTCAAATTATAGAATAGTAATCTACATGTTAATTATTATAATTTCAGTAACCAAAATGAAAGTTAGTTACTTTATGCCTTTTTTTGAAAGTTCCTAATCCATTTCATTTTACGCACAAAAATAGGTTTGAGCAAAATCACCCGAAAATCAACATGAACCAACAAACCAACCGAAATCGGGCCAAAATGAACCGAACCGACCGTATTCGGTTTTGTAAATTTATTTTGGTTTTACTCGATTCGGCTGATTTCGGTTCGGTTCGGTTCGGGTCAAAACACAGAAATAGCTAAAACGACCCAACCTTATTCAGTTCGGTTTCGATTGCTTAAACTCGGTTCGATTCTCGGTTCATGTTTCACCCTTATTCGGTGGTCGGGTTGGGTTGGGTTGGGTCGGGTCCGGTCCGGTTTGACCCGTTGCTCTGCCCTACACAAAAATATGCTTCCTAGTTCATACTATATGTCTATATGCCTAATAGTTTTCCAAGTGATCTCTATATTGTTTACACATGCAAACTTAAATTCCAGATCGACATACCCCGTGATGTGATAAATCCACATCGACACTAGTTGTGCACAGAAGTAAACCCACAAACAGGCACCCCCGGCTAAATTGGAATAATATATATCAAAATGGAGTCGATAAACCTATAGGTTCAATAATAATAAACAAAGCGGTAAAATATTTTTCATTAGAAAAACTGAATAACATATCAAAATTTTGAACAGTTTTCCAAACTCAGAATAAACTAATCGAACAAACCCTCATGTTAGCTTGTAATGGAGTTCCATTTTTAAATGCTCAAAGTACCTCTTTACTTACCGAACAACGACTTGCTCTAGAAAAGATAAAACAGCTGATGCATACAAGACTAATATGATAAGATTGTATAGTATACAGCATCACCCATACTATAATATACTTAGTATGGTCGAAACTTCCTTGCAGCCCTCAATTCTTGTATTCTTTTCTTGTCTTGCTCGAATTTGCTTTGCAGCATCATTATCTCTGCAATGGGTCAGAATTTTTTAACATAAAATCGATACTTGTAATAGTAGAGGTGCCAATTTTGACCCATTTCCTTATAAATGGGTAGATTGAGGTTTTATTATTGGGTCCAAATCATTTTATACAAAAAATAAATAATTAAATAATCTTAAAGACGGTTTATCAGTATCAGTAATATAGAAAACTCAATGTTTTAAGACAAAAAGTGACCCGACACGTTTTGACCCATTTGACCCGCTCCTTTAACAACCTCTAGCTGAAAGCAAACATGTAAAGAGTAACGAGCATACCGTTTCGTTTTGCCTCCCTTTTCTGAAACGAATAAAAATTTTGGGCAACTTCTTTATCTTTCTTTTTTGACAATTTATCCATGACGGCAGCCGGAGCAACTGAACCAACAGTCGTACCACTTTCAGCCTCTGTTGTTTTCTTCCTACCCTTTTGATGTGTAACTACCGTCCATCCTCCTTCTGCGGCTTCTTCTTCTCTTTTTTTCTTTTCCTGCATATTGCATACATTCAAACTCCGTGAGAAAAAGGAAGTGCAGACGGGAATTTCAATATAAGTCAAGAAAAAGGTCAATTTTGGTTAAATTCTAGAAAAGGGTAGAAGCATTACGAATCAGATAAAAAGTATGTTTGTATAAAAAATGAGCATAATTACCTGTTCCTTTTGTGCCGCGTAGTCGACCAAGAAGTCATTGACATCTTCCATTAAAACCTCCGCTCCAGGTCTAGCACTATGGTATATAGTGATCCATCCTATCAACATTAACAAAGGAGATTAGTTAAGCCCAATATAACAGAGTACATTAAGTTTGATTTTGTGTATCAGAAGTTCAAAACCACTAACACAGGCCTATTTATCTTCAAATTTTTAGCAATTAAAGCATCATGAACATTTGTATATCTAGAATATTCCCTAAACCTAGTCTAGTTATAAAAACGACATACTTTTCATTCCCGTTGTCTCATCCTCGTCCCCTGAAGACATTTCATAGACTTCATCTTCGTCTTCAAACAAAGTTGCAGCCTCATCTATTTGAGACGTGCTCTTCAAATTACCTACAAGATACTAATTTGCATGAGATTGATTGATAGGATAATAGTTTAGCTAAAGTTTGCGAGTGCTAACCACTTTGTTGGTCAGCATCATTTGAATGTGAAACATTTTCACGGGCACTCTCTCTCTTTCTACTTTTTTTATCTCTTTTATTTTTCTTCGATTTGCTAGTTTTCTTGTCTCTTTTTCCATCACTGATTTTGCTTTCATGAGCATCTTCCGGGATAGCAGAGACAACAACTTGGGTTGTTTCGCCTTCAGGTAGCTCCGTGCCTTTTCTTTTCTTCTTGCTTGAAACTTTTTTCACCTTCTTGTGAGATTTTGCAACATCAATGTTATCTGCTATGTTTAAGAAATAACGTAATCAGCTACTTATTATCATAAGTTTGTCATAACATGTACAAAACATTCCAGCACAATCTAAAAAAGCTTTAAGGAGCTTTCATGAGAAAATTTGGTTTCAAAGATCAAAATTTGCATATTATAAAAAAGATGGATAAATTTAATGACCCCATAATGCGAAAAATATTTTGAATAACAAAAGGTGTCAGCACTATTGATACCTAAATTTAAGTTACTTGATGGTGATGTGACTACTAGAAATATAGTTCAAAGATAGGTAGGTGATGATAAAACTTGCAGGCGGGTACAGAACATAAAACAGAATTATGAACAAACAAATGAAAGAAAGCAGTCAATTGATCCTAGATGATCTTCGACACAAAGGTTGCAGAAAAATCGAGCATAACCCAACGTGCATCAGTTTAACAATAAAAATGGAAAAGAAAAAGACGTGAATTATAAGGAATACAAGCCAATGAGCATGAGAAGTTGAGAACCATCACCTCTGCGTTCTCATGTTGACCAGAAGTCTATGGAGAAATGCCTTTTGCATTTAGTTCCTAATGTTTTATATAAGGGAGCGAAAGAAAGTAAGACTGAGCATTGGGTCAAAACCAACCCGAACCGAACCGAACCGAAAACTGATTTTGTGGAAACCATTAACCTAGAACCGAAGTGACTCGGTTTGGTTTTGTATTGGTCTGTTCGGATTGGTTCGGTATATACGAATTAGGTGTGTTTTGCTCAGGTTTGGCTCGAGCCGAACCAAAACCAAAAATCATAAATATATAGAACCGAAAACCTAACCGTGTCGGTTCGGCTGGGTTTTCGCTAGTGAATGAGTGTGAGTTTGCGTATTATTTTAACAACATTGTGGTTGAAAATGAAGAACACTATTAATACGATGTTGAGTATTAAACTGTGAATCAAACAGTTACAAGCTACAACCAATGTAAAGAGGGTAATTGTGGTTAAACACTTGCATTTGATATGACACTTAGAATGTATGTGGTTACACTTATAAGTAAAATGTGAATAGCGAAATACATAATCATCAACATTCCAAAGGTGTTGCGTAGTGATTCATGAAAGGTAGCAACATAACAAAGACAAATGATTTGGTCCTACAAAGTATAAACTTAAAGGCTTAATAACTTCAAACATATATTCAGGGCCGTCTTTGAGGGTGTGCAAGGTGAGCGACCCGTTTAGGGCCTCAAAATTTGTCCCGTTAATAATTATATGCAGGTGTAGATATATTTTTCACGAATAAAAAAGTATTTAGGTGGGAAAAATATCTTAAAGAGTTAATTGCATTTTTGGTCCTTGTGGTATGGCCAAATTACAGGTTTGGTCCCTAAAACTTTGAAAGTGCAATGATAGTCCTCATTTTGAAGTTTGAATTGCATTTTTGGTCCTTAATCGATGTGAAATGACCAAATTACCCTTGTCTTCTCTGAATAAGACAAAAGGTATTTTAGTCATTTCACTTGATCCAGGGACCAAAATTGCAATCCAAACTTCAAAATGAGGACTATCATTGCACTTTCACAGTTTTAGGGACCAAACCTGCAATTTGACCATACCACAGGAACCAAAAATGCAATTAACTCTATCTTAAATGAGTAATATGTTAGAACGTTTAGATAACTAATTGCATTATATCTTATAAACGGTGACACTTTATATATAATATTGCTTAACGAAAGACCTCATTACATAATTTCGTACAGGGCCTTGAAAATTTTTGCTGATTCATGGGACGGCCCTGCATATATTATATATTTAAGGCTATGTAGTAATAAACGAAAATAATAATAATAAAGGTTAGTGAAAGAGTGATACCAGTGGTCTGTTGGTTAGAATGATCATCATTATCGTTATCCGTTGTTATTGGTGTTCGTTTGATTTTCTTCAATTTCTTCGTTTTATGACTTGTCTTGCTAATATCGGAGGAGACCGAAGCTTCGGGTAATTTTCTCTTGTTATCCTCGCTTGCTTTTTTCATTTTCTTCTTCTTTATCTTCTTCTTGACAGAAGAATAACTTAATCCATCATCTGATACAGAATAATATTAATAATAAAAGTCTAGGTATATATAAAAAAAAAAAAGATAATGAATGAATGATTATTATTATTATTACCATTAGAAACAGAAGAAGAAGGTGTTGGTTTAGTTTTCATTATCAAAACCCCTTCTTCAGAAGCTGCAGCTACCTACCTAGCTAGGGTTTATTGTCTATCAGAACAAAAAAAGGAAAGAAGGGAATATTATGTGAAAATGAAACAAAACAACTGAATGGCCCATCTTCTTCTTCTTATTCAATTGGCCCGTTATTCTTCGGCCCATTTTTATTATTCTTCGTTACTTTGTCTTGAAACCAAAAATAAATTTGCTTAACACTTAAAACTCAAATAAATGTTTTTTATACTTTAACTTATCATTTTTACATTATATAAACCCATTTAACACAATCATTTTTACAAAAAATCTAATCTTTTACTCTCATTCCACACTCATTTCTTTACTATATCATAAAAATAAGTCATTCAATAATGTTTTTATCAATAACCTTCTCAGGATGTCACAAAATCTAAACTCATCATCTTCGTTAAATCCCGCTACACCTTCATCCGCAAACTCAATATCTTCGCACCCCCAATTAGCTTCATTTGGTAGCCAATATACACATCTGAGCAATATTATCTTCAATAATTTCAACATCTTCAACAACATCCACCACAAGTGAGATGCGGGTGAACCCGTTGACCTGGTTGATGACACAAGATTTACTGAGCTATTCAGATATGATTCAACACCACGTCCCCCGGCAAACCATGTGCAGTGAAAAAAAAACTAAATCGGGCATCACAGGGAGTAACTCGCAAGATTTTGGTAAGACTGTACAAAATGAATTAAGATTCAAACGGTAGGCTGCTCAAGAGATGTATGTGATGACTAAAGCGAAGTACGCGACAATAACGAGGTTGAGGGAATTAGGTTTTTCAACACTAGAACCACAGAGTTATCAGATGCGGATACCTTCATCATCAACATGCAAAAACAAGAAATCCGACAAAAAATATAGATGAGATATGTAGCCTTCTACGTTATTTTTTTCCATGTTTTTTTTTTTTCCTTTTTATTTTTAATTTATATTTTATTTTTTATTTTCACATTGTAATTTGTAATTATTCTATTGAATGAAAAATTAGCTTGTTTGGAAAAAAAATAGAAATTAAAATAATATGGTAGGTGCCAAAAGTGAGGTTTTGGCTTGAACCATTAGGGAGATAGTTTTTAGGTGTGTGTGTGTGTGAGTGATCGGGTGTTATTCGAGTTGACCCGGTCGGGTTCAGGTCAATTCGGGTCAAGACTTAAAAAACATACTCGAACCCGACCCTATTTACAACTCGGGTTAGTCAAGTTCGGGTCAACCTGAGTATATGTAAAATCATTAAAAAATGGCTTACTTCATTATTTTTACATTGTAAAAGTGGTAGTCGAGTCGGGTTTGTCGGGTTCGGGTCAATTCGGGTTGAGGCTAATAAAAACATACCTGGACCCGACCCTAGTTAGAACTCGGGTCATTCGGGTTGACCCGGAATTTTGTACCCAAGTAACCCGATCTAAATAGTCATATTTGAGTTTGCGTCAAGTCGGGTTTTATGACACCCATAGTGATACGGAGTGAAAATACAAAATGTCGAGGTGGCATGACGTGACACCCTAGGTTTTGATTTGAAACACTGCACCTGATTCTCTTATGTGATACAATACTTCTTTAACAAGTAACCAATCTTCATGTTAGCTGATGAGTGCTTATTCACTCATCGTTTTTACCCATCTAAGACCAAAAAATGACTAAAAACATCAAAATATGATCAAAATACGTCAAAAATATCCTCGGAGTGTGTTTTATGTCTTTCAGGTACAAAAGGATTGAAAACAGAGCAAAAACTGGCAAAATCGAGCTGAAATCAGAAAAGTGCCGAGAAGCCGTTGCCGGGATGTGATTTTATACGATCGTTGATCAATTGAAGACCCGGACATGATCTTAGAGTGGGTTTGAGAAAACCGTCTTAAAACCTCCAAAACTACCAAATTACCCTTTCCCTATATCCAAATGCCCATTTTGCCCGTCAAAACCAAAAATCCAAAAATAAATGCCATTTCACTTTAAAAACCAATTTGTGTAAAAAAATCATTTTTCTTAAAACCAATTTTTAGTTTTCTAAAAAAAAATAATAATAAAAAAAAATATACAAAACTTTAAAAAACCAAAATACATTTTAAATAAAACTTTTTTTTTTTTATAAAAATAAAACTTACCTTTTATCCCTTTCCCCAACCCAACAAAAAAAACCCGACCCATACCCCAATCCCCTCTTCTCTTTTCCCTCCCAAACGTTTCTTCTTTCTCTTTAACCCAGGAACAAAACCCTTTTTCCCCTTTCCCTGTTACCAATACACTCAACCAACATACCCTCTATTACCCAGTTACCCCTAAATCCTAAACCCACTATCCCTCTTCCCCAAATGCCACTGTGGAAATCCATGTCAAAAAGACTCAATGGAGGGCTCAGATTCATGCTCAATGGTACCTACCTAGTGGACGGCTGTGATTGAGTTCAAGAAGCACAAGTTAGGTTTTTGGCTTGCTGCTCTCACAGAAGAAACACAAAAAGAGAAGATTGAAGACCTAGAGCCTTAGTATAAATAGACCTTTGTATGCTTACTTATGAGGCAGTCTAGTCTAGGTGTTTATTTTTCAAAAACATTTGTTTTGTAATCTTTCCAATGCTGTATTTGTTTTTAATGCAATGAAGTATTTTTAGTAATCAACTGTCTGTTTTTAGTTCCAGTAAAATAAGCACTTTAGTGCTTATTTCATGGTTGTTTATCAGTGTTCAATTTTTTACTGTTGTAAGTTTATATTAGTTGTTATAACTGGTTTTAACAAAGAATTCCTAAGTGTCGTTTTGAGAAATCGGTTCTTGAGTAGAACTTCATTTAAAAGTAGTGTTTGGTTTAAGTGGGTCAAAGTGGTTTTTACCCACTTTGACCAGTGAAGTTAAACTCTTTTTGAGTATTTGAGTCTAGTTCTAAGAGTTGGAAAAGGAGTTTACAAGATTTCAATAGATTTAAAGTTCCTTTGGTTTAAAAAAAATAAATAAATTGAGTTCTGTCAGTTTTTTTTTAGCAAAATTAGTCAAGTTTTTGTTAAGATAAAAAATTTTAAAAAATAAAAATCACAAGTTCACCAGCTTGTTTAACTTGGGTCAAAAGGGAAAAATTCAAAAAAATGTTTTGAGGGGTCTGCCTATGGGTCAAAATGGGTGGATTGGCTAACCCAATGCTCTGTGCACAGTTTATTCTACTCTTTTTGCAGCTTATTTATAAGCTGTATTCAGCTTATATTAGATCAGATATGAGGGCAAAAGATGGCTAGCCAGGTGTTTTTGAATTTTCCAGAAGCTCAGGTTCTAACTCCTTCTTCAGCTTATTCTAATTAAGCTCAAAAGGTGCCTCATTGGGCTGTTTTAGCCTGCAACAACAGAATCCACAGAACAGATAATTTTTCTTCTTCTTTTTAGTGCTTATTAGGATTTATTTCAGCTTATTTAGGTGAATTAAATCCCTTGTAGTTTATTTAGTTCAGTGGTAGGCCACTTGTAGTTTTTAGTGCTTATTCAGTCTTATGCATGCTAGAGTTCCTTATTTCATTTCTTTGTTAAGCTTAGGATTCCTCTAAAGCCAACTGTTCTCCCCTTTTACTATTGTTTTTTAGCTTATTACTAGATTATTTAGGATTGCATCTAGTTTAGTTTGTGACTTAAATAACGATTCGTGATTAGTGTTCTCCCTAAACTGCTTATCTAGTTCCTATGTGACTAAGGGGTGTTTGGTTGTCTGCTCATTGTGCTTTCAAGCTAAAAGGGGTATTTGTTAAGTTTCTAAAATCTGTTGTGATAAGCTGTGCATGCAGCCTATTGAAGGTTCTCTTAACAAAAAGTTTTTCATAAAAGTTTCTTATTTTGATCCAAACTTCAAGTTCTAAAGAAAGAAAAAGAAAAAAATAAGTATTCAAAAAAGGGTACCAAGGGGATTCGAACCCTGGTCCCTGAGTTCAAAGCACCAACACAACAAGCCAACACCAAATGCCCTTCGGTCTTGTCTTGGTTATCTCTTGCATCAGTTAATATATAAGGTTATTTGTTAGTTTGGCTTTTCAACTTTAGCTTATTTTTAACATCTTATTTGTGTAAGCTGTTATCCCTCTTCCATTTTTCATAGATTTCCCATAGTGTAAAGTAATTTCTGTGATTTTTTCCAAATTTTCTAAATTAGTTTATTATTTTTAATTAATTAATTAGATTAAATTAGTTTTTAATTTGTAATAATTATTTTAAAAGTCGAAAAAATTCTCCGCTTTTTTCTAAAATTATTTTTAGTCGAATAGAACGTAGGAAAATTGATTTCACACCCGTAGCCTTTAAATTGCAAAAGTTTTACGTTTATGGCTCGGGTCGTTCCCGGTTTTTCACGTTTTTACGTTTTAGCACCCTAGGACTTAGTTTAGCTTCGTTTTATCATTCCTTAGGTTTAGTAATAGTTAATTTGTAGTTTATTAGGTTTCCCTTGCCTTAATTACCTTCCTGTTATTTAATTTGTAGAAAACGTAATTCAAATCAACAAATCATCAAATCCAATTCAAGTTATAAATCACAAAACTCAACGAATCCTTCCATTCACACCTCGTTGGGACACGACCCGGGAAATCACTTTTCCGGTATCACTTTTATCACACCCTTAAGGTTTGGCACGTTAACCCTTTTCCTAAAAGGTTAATTTGTCGGGTTTTACGGATAATTTGATATATTGATATTGTGTTTATTTCACCACACTCACAACAAGACGAATCAAATTTTGGCGCCGTTGCCGGGAAGGTGTGTTGCGACAATATCATGAAGTTTTTGCGATTAGTGACTTGAAGAACCTTCCTCGTGAAGTTATTGCTTTTTGAAAAATACAAAAGTACAAAAATATTTTTCTTTTCTTTGTATATATATGTAAAAGATTAAAAATACAAAAAGATTTTTGCTTGTTGTTTTAAATAAAATAGAACGCACAATCAATATAACATTTCTCAACTTGAGTGTTATCATTATAAGTTCCCGAACAAAAGATTTAAAACTTGCCTTTGTGTCGCTCGTGATTTGGTTTATTTCTATCGGATAAACAAACTGTGTGAGGGGTATAAGGACGGCCTGACATTAAATTGCGGCAAAAAAGAGGCGGGTTTTTAATAAGCTTCGCGCTGACCTAATAAGCTTCTCCGCTCCTTTGTGCCTTTATCTTATAGAAGTGATCATTTTACGTGGGATTATTGGTTTAAGTTCACTGTGTTTTGCCTCGGTCTTGTTTTAATTGAAAGTGTTGTTTTTGGAAGTGCATGCGCACACGTTCTTCTAATTCTTCTAATCCCCTTCTTGAACTCGCCACCATTACGCGAAGACGAAATAGACGTCCTTCCCCATTAGTCGAACCCAAGATTCGTACTAATCCCGCCCCCGGTCCCGAAATGGCGGATACTCGAACCATGTCTGAGTTACTTCAAGCTCCCGTAGACGGCTACGGTGATGCTATCGTCGTACCACCAATTGACACCGAAAATTTTGAACTTAAGACTAATTTGATTCACTTGGTTTCATCTAAACCTTTTTGCGGTCTTGATAGGGATGAGCCCCACGCCCATATCCGTTGGTTTAATCAAGTGGCTTCCACTATAAACTTTCGGGGCGTCCCTCATGAGTCGATTAAGTTGATGTTATTCCCGTTTTCCCTCGAGGGGGCAGCCCGGATTTGGCTTGAGAAAGAACCCCCTCGTTCAATCACAACATGGGAAGACCTCTCTAAGAAATTCGTTAACCAATTTTTCCCTCCGTCGAAAGCCACAATGTTAAGGAATGAAATAACAAATTTCCGAAAAAGATTCGACGAGAGTTTTGGTGAAGCGTGGGATAGATTCAAAGAACTTATACGAATATGCCCACATCACGGCTTCTCCGACCTTCATCAGATCGATACGCTCTACAATGCTTTAAACCCAAACGACCAAGATTCGCTTAATGCGGCCGCCGGTGGTAATATCTTGAGTCGTATGCCCGGGGATATTAGAACGATAATCGAGAACAAGTCTAAGGTTGTAACATCCAGAAACAAAGCGATTGTTGCTAAGGTAACTACCAATTCTTCTTCATCCGTTGTGGAGTCAAAATTGGAAGGACTTACCGACGCTATTTATAGCATGATGAAAGAGTTTAAGTCCCAGATTCAGAAAACGGAACCAGTAAAAGCCGTTACCGAAACTTGTGTTATTTGCGGTGGTATCCATCCGTATTACAATTGTCAAGCCACCGATGGCGACATCAGAAATGCCACCATGGCAGCTGCTAATCCCAATCCTAATACGAATCAAGGATACCTTGCTAATCAAATGGGACCACCCGGCTTTGCACCAGTACCTACTCACCAAAACCGTTTTAATCAGAATCACAACCAAAACGTTAATGCTAATCAAGGATACAATCAGAATCGAGGAACGAATTTCAATCATCAAACTCCTCAACCGCAAAATTATCAATCTCTTCCTCAACAACAAGCTTTTCAACAAACCTATCCTTATGTTGCACCAACTCCGGAGTTTGAGAACTACAAGAAAACCTCGGAAGCAAACATTCGTAACATGTAAAGTCAGATAATTAATTTGAAAGCTGAGTTGAATAACAAGATTGAAACGACCGTGCTCAGACAAACAAATGAATTGAAAAACATGATGGCTAGTTTCTTGCATCAAGCTCAATCCTCTTCTTCATCTCAACCCTCGAGTTCGGGATCTCTCCCGAGTAACACAATTCCCAACCCGAAGGGAGAGTTGAATGCTATTGCCACCCGAAGTGGTAAATCATATGATGGACCCTCGATGCCTACACCCTCTCCGGTGAGGGAAGTAGAACGAGAAACCGAGGTGACCAAGGACAAGGTGCAATTTACAAGCCCACGAAGTACCGCACAAGTCCAACCT
This sequence comes from Chrysanthemum seticuspe, assembly GCA_019973895.1. Classification (NCBI taxonomy): domain Eukaryota; kingdom Viridiplantae; phylum Streptophyta; class Magnoliopsida; order Asterales; family Asteraceae; genus Chrysanthemum; species Chrysanthemum seticuspe. Next base: position 723,302 of record BPTQ01000001.1, on the reverse strand, counting down.
TCGGATGTCCTACCTCCAATTCCGGAACCCGTTGTTCCGATGACCAATCCTAAGCCTTCACTTCCTTATCCTTAGAGGCTTAATGACCAAAAGCTCCGTGATAAAACTAATCAACAAATGGAGAAGCTTATTCAAATCTTTCAAGATACGCACTTCGAGATTAGTTTCACGGAGGCTCTCCTTCTAATGCCCAAGTTTGGTCCGACGATCAAAAGCTTGTTGAGCAACAAAGAAAAAATTTCCGAGTTGGCTAAAACTTCCTTGAACGAGAATTGTTCAGCGGTTATCCTTAAAAAACTTCCCGAAAAGTTAGGAGACCCCGGAAAATTCCTCATCCCATGTGATTTTCAAGGATTAGTTCAATGCTCCGCTTTGGCCGATCTTGGCGCGAGCATTAACTTGATGCCACACTCCATGTGGAAAAAGCTTTCGTTACCCCCACTCACACCTACATGTATGATCCTCGAGCTTGCCGACCGTACAAATTCTCGTCCGTTAGGTATAGCCGAGGATGTTTGTGTGAAGGTAGGAAAATTTCATTTCCCCGCCGACTTTGTTGTCGTCGATTTCGATGCCGATCCCCGAGTGCCCCTCATCCTTGGGAGGTGCTTCTTAAAAACGGGTCGTGCATTGATCGATGTTGATGAAGGGGAAATTACTTTGAGGGTAAACAAGGAAGCCGTAACTTTCAATGTTAACCAAGATTCGAAATCTCTGCCTACGATTTGTGGTATTGATAAAGTTGAAAGCCGTGAAACCAAGGTGACAAAGGACCCGGTGCTTCCTATTAATAATGGAAGTACCGAAAACGTCCAACCTACGGTTATCCAAAATTATCCATCTAGGATCGATCAAAGTCTTTCACGATTTACGGTCAAGAGATCTTCGAGTAAACGTGTTGAGCTTAAAACGATTACTAAGAAACCGGAGACCATAACGGAAGTGGTGGAAATTGCTAGCTCTAAGAGCACACCACTTGTCCCACCTCCGCATTCGGTTAATCGTATCGATCTTATTGAACCTTCTTCGAGTGGCAATCCCACTCCGACTTCCAACCTCATTATTTCCGACTCTTCCTCTTCCCTCACTCCTTTCGAGGGAAGTAACTTGAATTTGGAAGAGATCGAAGCTTATTATTTTCCGTCCGGAATTGGTGACGATGAATCTGACCCGGAGGGAGACCGTGTTCGTCTTGAACAATTACTTAGTGAAAATGAAGACCCGTTGTCTACACTCCCTCCGGAAGAAATTGAAATCAAAGAAATTGAGCTTTTGACCGAAAGTCCTTCAAAGCCCGAGCTTAAGGATTCATCCATCGATTTACTTCTCGAGGATTTCGCCGATGAACTCGCTCGCCTCGGTCCTCTTCCACCAGGAAGTGAGAACGAAGTCTTTGACCCTGAAGCCGATCTTAGAGAAATTGAGTATTTATTGTATGGAGATCCGTCACTTGACCCTTCAATTGATAAAAAGGAGTTCTCCGATGAACTCACTCTCACGGAATCGATTCAGTTTAAGAATGATAATTTGAACAATGATCCTTTGGAAAAATTTGAAGATCCTTTCTTTCCCAAAAAAGAGAAGAACTTGAAAGTTTCAATTGACGAACTTGTTGATCAAGATGTTCTTCATTCTTTTTTAACCAAGAGTGACTCCCCTTCTCTTGAGGATTTTACCATGGTTGACACTTTCGATTCATGCCTCTCCGAGGACAAAGTGTTCAAACCCAGTATAATACCTTCCAAGGGAGTTCACTCTAAGAGAACTCAAATTGCTAAAATGGGTACTTTACCCGATGTGATGTTTCAAACTCTTCGACCTAACCATGAACTCCTCTTCTCTATGGAGTTACTTGTGACTAAGACTGTGCTTCTTGATGATCCATCATTCCCTCGTCTTCCCGCCAAACCGTCGGATGATGGATTCATCTTTGTTTTTAAACCCTATACGGGTACTTTGATCTCTAAGGCAGTGGGCAAAGATTTTGAACACTATGTTCTCATGCCTAAAATTTTGCCCACCCAACCCACCCGTGTTACCTCATCCGGAAATGAGGATTTCATTTTCGACCCCGGCATATCAATTCATCATTCTTTTGAGCCGGTTATATCTCATCGGAGTGGAACTTTCAGTACATTCAATGTTTATCCAAATCATTTGAATGAATGTTCGATGGAGATTTTCTCTTCCACTTGCTCCCCCATGGACCAATGAATTCGGGGTCGAGTCAAGCTAGCGACTCGGTTAACAAAAACAGTAGCATTCCATGGGTTTTCACCCATGTTTCTGACTTCTTTCTATTTTCTAACAACTAAGTTGTTGGGAATTATACGTTTGAGTTGATAAAGACAAAAAGAATGAAACTAGAGGGACTTAATATGACAAGAAGGAAACCTACTAAAAGATGGAAGGGCTTGCTTGCAATGGAAGTTTTATTATTTAGTCCTTATCCTCTAGTATATAAAGAGAACATAGGTGTAGGTTTTTAATTAATGTCTTCCATAATGTAGTCGACTAAAAGGTGTGTGTTTAGCCTAGGCGTTAGGGAAGAACGCTTAGGGTTTTAGATTAGTGTGTCCTAGGCGTATGGATCATTGTAAACGCCAAGGTTATTAGTTTAGTTAGTAGACGTGCTTCTATAAACGTCTAGTATTATTTAGAGTTAGTGATTGAAAAACCTTGTTCAATAACAAAGTATCGTTTTGATTATTCCGCTGCGTATTATGTTTATTATCTTTGTTATTGATCCCTAGCTGAGCTTATAAACGATCTTATCAATTGGTATCAGAGCCAGGTTAGTGTTGCAGCTTATTTATGTGAACTCAAGAAACCAGTTTAGGTGAGAAGAATGCTACACTAGCTTATGAGTTGGGTGCTACACTAGCTTATTATCTTTGTTATTATCTTTTTCATTCACTAATACTCTAATAATATTAGACGTTTATTGGAACACGTCTACTAACTAAACTAATAACCTAGGCGTTTACAAGACTATACGCCTAGGACACACTAATCTAAATCTAATACCCTAGACGTTCTCCCCTAACGTCTAGGCTAAACACACACCTTTTAGTCGACTACATTATTGGAAGACTTAATTAAAACCTACACCTATGAATTGCTATGCACACAATACATTAAGAATTAATGTTTTTGGAAGTCCCAAGCCAGAATAGACTTGAATCTTCCATAAGCATCAACATAATCATAGCGTGTTAAGATTTTTGATGGAATCTTGTGTTCAGAAACATCTAATTCTTCTTGTTTAGGTTTCCAAACCCATCTCGCTGAAGCCTTAACAACACTAACCTCTGAGTTCGTCCTAGCAGTACTTTCTTTTGGCCTAGTAGTACTTTGTTTCAATCCTTGTTTAGTAAGTACTGCTGATGGGTTAAAAAACCTTCTTTGCTGAGGATATTTAGAATCACTTGAAAAATTTATATGGTTAATCCTCCTTGAGTTGTTCCATACCTGCTTGTGATCACTAACTGGTTTCTTGAGTTTACATGTAAACTGCAGATGATCAAAACTACCACAAACATAGCAAGCTTTATTCTGAAACTCAAAAGTCTTCCCGATTTTTTGAGTTATCATCCCATTCCAGTTTCTTTGATTACCTCTAGGACTATTGTTGTTGTTCCTAGGGTTTTTATTAGACTTTTTGTGACTTTTAACAGGTTTGGTGTCTAAAGGTTCAGCAAACTTCACAGACTTCAAGCTCTTTTTCTTTTTAACCTTTGAAAAACCTTCAGGAACTACTTTATCAGCACGTTCAACCCAATCTTCAATGTGGACCTTATTTCTATCAATCTTATCAGTTTGTGTAGGTGAAGCTAGTGTAGCATTCTTCTCACCTAAACTTTCACTTTTCATAGATTCACAAGATTGACTAGCAAGTTTTTGTAAAAGATCATCCCTTTCCTTGGTGAGCTTTTCAACTTCTGATATCTTACAACCTAACTTCCAATCACTTAGTTTTAATTGATACTCTAGTTGGTTGTACTTTTCTGTCCAAGCTTCTTCATTATCTTTATAAACAAGAACTTTAGCTTCAACTTTTTCTAGATTAAATAAATATTCTAGTTTCTCAGCCCTAGCTGTGCTATGACTCTTTTTTTCAAGTTCAAGATCTTTAAGCAAGGTTTGATAAGAATCATTACAGTTAACACATAATTTTACCTTCTTGTTTGGATCACTGGATGATGTGTAAAAAATGGCCATCACTGCAAACTTAACTGGATCAGTACTCGTTCTTCTTATGTAGAATTTCCCCCTGGCGATTGATACCACATGTAGATCCCAATTCGTAGACAGTTGTTGTTGTATGGATCTTTAACCTTTAACTTATAAAGGGTTTAGCAATCTTGTATAAAACTACTAAGTGGAATTCTACCTGGAACTTTAATGAGTATGCGGAATCTACTCAGTAAGGCTAAGAAGAACACAAACAATAAGAATAGCAGAACACAGTAATAATATCAAACTAAGCCTCAATATTATTAATACGATCACCCTTAATAGTGATAGGGTTTTTCAACCTTGAAGCTATGAACTAACTAATAATATATGGGACGTGTATATTTTTGTGTGTAGTTCTAATCATCTAATAAACTACGTGCCTGTCATCTCTTTATATAATAGAGGTGCTAGGGTTACAAACTTATCCTACAAGTAAAACAATATCTTCTGTAATCTTTAATAAAGATAAGTATTTTGCATATACTCCATCAGCTTGTAGAATCTCCATTATGCATATTAAGTCCTTCAATTATCTTCATTGAAGCATATGTAGTTTTGTTGTATCAAATCACATATACACGATTGTATATGGCCCAACAATCTTCCCCTATTTGATATTACAAAACTATCTTCATGAATTCAGCAATCTCCATTGTTTCATTCTTGTATTTATTTTGTCTTTTTAATGATGACAAAATAAACAAAGTCGTGTACGAACTTCCCCTTAAATAGAGAAGTTGAGATGTAATCATCTCCGTGAATGAAACAAACACACATAAATAAGCTGCAAATAATCTTCATGTTAACTTCTTCCCCTTTTTGTAATCATCGAATAAGGAACCTGTGAGAATAACCATAAAGCATCCGAGAAATCAAACCATGTGTCAGTTAATACGAGCAGTACAAACACAAACGTCCCAACTAACTAATCTCTAATTAGTGACCAAAAATCAGAGGTTAGTGTAGCATGAAGAAGATCGTGAATAATGATAATAAGCTAGTGAATGTAAAACTTCATTACGCACCTATGAAAAAGAAAGTACTGCTAGGACGAACTCAGAGGTTAGTGTTGTTAAGGCTTCAGCGAGATGGGTTTGGAAACCTAAACAAGAAGAATTAGATGTTTCTGAACACAAGATTCCATCAAAAATCTTAACACGCTATGATTATGTTGATGCTTATGGAAGATTCAAGTCTATTCTGGCTTGGGACTTCCAAAAACATTAATTCTTAATGTATTGTGTGCATAGCAATTCATAGGTGTAGGTTTTAATTAAGTCTTCCAATAATGTAGTCGACTAAAAGGTGTGTGTTTAGCCTAGACGTTAGGGGAGAACGTCTAGGGTATTAGATTTAGATTAGTGTGTCCTAGGCGTATAGTCTTGTAAACGCCTAGGTTATTAGTTTAGTTAGTAGACGTGTTCCAATAAACGTCTAGTATTATTTAGAGTTAGTGATTTAAAAAAAAAAAAAAAAAAAAAAAAAAAATTATTTTAGTTGATAAAATCGTTTATGAGCTCAGCTAGGGATCAATAACAAAGATAATAAACATGTTACGCAGCGGAATAATCAAAACAATACTTTGTTATTGAACAAGGTTTTTCATTCACTAATACTCTAATAATATTAGACGTTTATTGGAACACGTCTACTAACTAAACTAATAACCTAGGCGTTTACAATGAACCATACGCCTAGGACACACTAATCTAAATCCCTAGACGTTCTTCCCTAACGTCTAGGCTAAACACACACCTTTTAGTCGACTACATTATTGGAAGACTTAATTAAAAACCTACACCTATGTCCTCTTTATATACTAGAGGATAAGGACTAAATAATAAAATTTCCATTGCAAGGAAGCCCTTCCATCTTTTAGTAGGTTTCCTTCTTGTCATATTAAGTCCCTCTTGTTTCCTTCTTTTTGTCTTTATCAACTCAAACTTGTAATTCCCAACAATCTTCCCCTAGTTGATAATGACAAAACCATTCTTGAACGAACTTCCCTAGACGAAGTAGAGAAATTGAGATCATGGATCTCACCATGAATGAAACAAGTATGTCTTCCTTTGTCTTCCCCTTAATCCATGCCACGCCACTCAAACATCTCTTCCCCTTTTTGTTATTATCTAAATAGGGAACGTATGCTAATAATGATCTTGACCACCACGAACCAATATCATACTTCCAATCTAAGACTTCCAATGCTTTAAATCACCCACCATTACGCATCATAAGAAAAATGGATCCAAAACAATAGAAAACTTCAACTAGCAGTAGTAATAATGATCAACAATAGTAAAAATCAACCACTTCGGCCCAACATAAGTGTGGGGGGAAACCTCCACGGTGTTTGCTTCTTGTGTGTTTGCTCATGTTTTCAGGAATCCCCTTTGATCGTGATGATTGATGCGCCTGTTTTCAATCCAGCCGCCCAATATCCGATCATTTTACTAACGTTTATCTGGGGATATGTTTTCAAAAATATTTTTTTATGTTAAATAACAGATTTCGTCCACACACTTGGTTAGTGGTATTACCTTTTTCCGTTCAATAGTATCGGCTTCGGCCGGGACTTTGAATATTGAGGGCAATATTCAATTCTAAGTGTGGGGGGGAATTCTGTCGAATTTTGTCACATTTGTACCCTTTAGTCCCTAGTACCCCCGTTTTGACCAAAATTTAAAATTTTTGAGTGAAAAAGAAGTGCTTTGCACAAAAATAAAGTGTTAATACCTCGGTGTTAATGGTAGTTTAGTCTTGATTTGGTTAGAACAAAGGGAATCCCGACTCTGCTAAAGTGTTGATCTAGCTGCTCTCTTAACATTTAGGCTAAGTTTTTACGAGTTGTGCAAATGAAAATGCTAAGCGTGGAGTAGTTGGTTCTCTTTAGAGCTTATATAAGTAATCTATGGCTTTTTCTCCCAGTAGCTCCTAATTGAACCTAAAATACGTGCTCATTGTCAAACTTTTAAACATTCAAATCGTCTTGTTACAACAAAACGTTTTTAAGCAAAATTGATAAAGAGCTCAAGTTCAACTTTTTATTTAAGTTTTTGGAAAAGCATACTTTCTTAAAATCGGAATAAAGTTGCAAAGTGAAAATATCGTAAAAATACTTGAATGATGCAAAAAAAATTGCAAGTCAAAAAGTGAATGATGAAAAAAAAAAGTGAAAATATGAAAAAAGTGAAAAAAGTTGAAAAATGAAAAATGCAAAAATATGAGCTCCTCAAATAAAAGTATTCAGTTGCGTATGAATAAATGTGCGAAACTTGCTTTTTCTTAAATTTAAATCGGAAGTTGAGCTAGGATTCGTCAAAGTTGTCTAAAAATTTGACGGTCATTTGGAAATTCTTGAAGTCAAAGACCCGAAAGCTCCGATACTATTCCCAAGGGTGAAAACCTAGCCTCCTTAAATGGACAAGCTGAGAAGAAAGTCGCAACATGGAGTGATCTCACCTTTGAATCTCGAATTTCTAAATTATCGTCGGTTGTTGTCCATTTAGGTTTAGTTTTAACTTAACGATAGCCTCGTAAATCTTTGGAATCGAATTCCCGCTAATTCCGGTACTATTCTCTGTGGGGTGTCAAAAGCCTGGTCACTTAAAACTTATGTTTTGGGATGTGCCGAGAAGAAAGCCGCTACATGGAAGAGGCCCTTTCGATCCTTAGACTTTCGTAGTTTCCGGGAAGTTAAGATTTGAGTTAAGTGGATAACAACCATAACAAGGTCGGTTTCAATGGTCAAACTTTTGAAAATGAGCACACGAACTTAAATTCTATAAACTGTGGGAGTAAAAAAGTTAAGTCTCGACATACATAGATTATTGGTATAAGTAGTGTTAGCATTTTGCCAAAACATTTGCACAATAAGTTTAGACTTAGTATGAGAGTATAAAAAAGAGGATGACGATTACAATTCCCTGGAGACACCCATTTTGTGTGAATCTCATTCCATGATACCACTTTTTGTTAATCAAGCATGTTATTTACTTTCAAGTTTAGTTTAAATTTCTCGCATCGAATAAAAAAGGTCAAAATGGGGTATGCTCGCATGTTTCATTCATTACTTCACATGATTGATTGCTAGGGGACTAGCAATTGCCTAGTGTGGGGGAATTTGATGAGTGCATATTCACTCATCGTTTTTACCCATCTAAGACCACAAAAATGACTAAAAACACCCAAATATGATCAAAATACGTCAAAAATATCCTCGGAGTGTGTTTTATGTCTTTCAGGTACAAAAGGATTGAAAACAGAGCAAAAACTGGCAAAATCGAGCTGAAATCAGAAAAGTGCCGAGAAGCCGTTGCCGGGATGTGATTTTATACGATCGTTGATCAATTGAAGACCCGGACATGATCTTAGAGTGGGTTTGGGAAAACCGTCTTAAAACCTCCAAAACTACCAAATTACCCTTTCCCTATATCCAAATGCCCATTTTGCCCGTCAAAACCAAAAATCCAAAAATAAATGCCATTTCACTTTAAAAACCAATTTGTGTAAAAAAATCATTTTTCTTAAAACCAATTTTTAGTTTTCTAAAAAAAAAATAATAAAAAAAAAATACAAAACTTTTAAAAACCAAAATACATTTTAAATAAAACTTTTTTTTTATAAAAATAAAACTTACCTTTTATCCCTTTCCCCAACCCAACAAAAAAAACCCGACCCATACCCCAATCCCCTCTTCTCTTTTCCCTCCCAAACGTTTCTTCTTTCTCTTTAACCCAGGAACAAAACCCTGTTTCCCCTTTCCCTGTTACCAATACACTCAACCAACATACCCTCTATTACCCAGTTACCCCCAAATCCCAAACCCACTATCCCTCTTCCCCAAATGCCACTGTGGAAATCCATGTCAAAAAGACTCAATGGAGGGCTCAGATTCATGCTCAATGGTACCTACCTAGTGGACGGCTGTGATTGAGTTCAAGAAGCACAAGTTAGGTTTTTGGCTTGCTGCTCTCACAGAAGAAACACAAAAAGAGAAGATTGAAGACCTAGAGCCTTAGTATAAATAGACCTTTGTATGCTTACTTATGAGGCAGTCTAGTCTAGGTGTTTATTTTTCAAAAACATTTGTTTTGTAATCTTTCCAATGCTGTATTTGTTTTTAATGCAATGAAGTATTTTTAGTAATCAACTGTCTGTTTTTAGTTCCAGTAAAATAAGCACTTTAGTGCTTATTTCATGGTTGCTTATCAGTGTTCAATTTTTTTACTGTTGTAAGCTTATATTAGTTGTTATAACTGGTTTTAACAAAGAATTCCTAAGTGTCGTTTTGAGAAATCGGTTCTTGAGTAGAACTTCATTTAAAAGTAGTGTTTGGTTTAAGTGGGTCAAATGGGTCAAAGTGGTTTTTACCCACTTTGACCAGTGAAGTTAAACTCTTTTTGAGTATTTGAGTCTAGTTCTAAGAGTTGGAAAAGGAGTTTACAAGATTTCAATAGATTTAAAGTTCCTTTGGTTTAAAAAAAATAAATAAATTGAGTTCTGTCAGTTTTTTTTAGCAAAATTAGTCAAGTTTTTGTTAAGATAAAAAATTTTAAAAAATAAAAATCACAAGTTCACCAGCTTGTTTAACTTGGGTCAAAAGGGAAAAATTCAAAAAAATGTTTTGAGGGGTCTGCCAATGGGTCAAAATGGGTGGATTGGCTAACCCAATGCTCTGTGCACAATTTATTCTACTCTTTTTGCAGCTTATTTATAAGCTGTATTCAGCTTATATTAGATCAGATATGGGGGCAAAAGATGGCTAGCCAGGTGTTTTTGAATTTTCTAGAAGCTCAGGTTCTAACTCCTTCTTCAGCTTATTCTAATTAAGCTCAAAAGGTGCCTCATTGGGCTGTTTTAGCCTGCAACAACAGAATCCACAGAACAGATAATTTTTCTTCTTCTTTTTAGTGCTTATTAGGATTTATCTCAGCTTATTTAGGTGAATTAAATCCCTTGTAGTTTATTTAGTTCAGTGGTAGGCCACTTGTAGTTTTTAGTGCTTATTCAGTCTTATGCATGCTAGAGTTCCTTATTTCATTTCTTTGTTAAGCTTAGGATTCCTCTAAAGCCAACTGTTCTCCCCTTTTACTATTGTTTTTTAGCTTATTACTAGATTATTTAGGATTGCATCTAGTTTAGTTTGTGACTTAAATAACGATTCGTGATTAGTGTTCTCCCTAAACTGCTTATCTAGTTCCTATGTGACTAAGGGGTGTTTGGTTGTCTGCTCATTGTGCTTTCAAGCTAAAAGGGGTGTTTGTTAAGTTTCTAAAATCTGTTGTGATAAGCTGTGCATGCAGCCTATTGAAGGATCTCTTAACAAAAAGTTTTTCATAAAAGTTTCTTATTTTGATCCAAACTTCAAGTTCTAAAGAAAGAAAAAGAAAAAAATAAGTATTCAAAAAAGGGTACCAAGGGGATTCGAACCCTGGTCCCTGAGTTCAAAGCACCAACACAACAAGCCAACACCAACTGCCCTTCGGTCTTGTCTTGGTTATCTCTTGCATCAGTTAATATATAAGGTTATTTGTTAGTTTGGCTTTTCAACTTTAGCTTATTTTTAACATCTTATTTGTGTAAGCTGTTATCCCCCTTCCATTTTTCATAGATTCCCCATAGTGTAAAGTAATTTTTGTGATTTTTGCCAATTTTTCTAAATTAGTTTAATATTTTTAATTAATTAATTAGATTAAATTAGTTTTTAATTTGTAATAATTATTTTAAAAGTCGAAAAAATTCTCCGCTTTTTTCTAAAATTATTTTTAGTCGAATAGAACGTAGGAAAATTGATTTCACACCTGTAGCCCTTAAATTGCAAAAGTTTTACGTTTATGGCTCGGGTCGTTCCCGGTTTTTCACGTTTTTACGTTTTAGCACCCTAGGACTTAGTTTAGCTTCGTTTTATCATTCCTTAGGTTTAGTAATAGTTAATTTGTAGTTTATTAGGTTTCCCTTGCCTTAATTACCTTCCCGTTAATTAATTTGTAGAAAACGTAATTCAAATCAACAAATCATCAAATCCAATTCAAGTTATAAATCACAAAACTCAACGAATCCTTCCATTCACACCTCGTTGGGACACGACCCGGGAAATCACTTTTCCGGTATCACTTTTATCACAACCTTAAGGTTTGGCACGTTAACCCTTTTCCTAAAAGGTTAATTTGTCGGGTTTTACGGATAATTTGATATATTAATATTGTGTTTATTTCACTACACTCACAACAAGACGAATCATTAGCCCTCATCTATATTAGGCAATTTTAAAAATGTGTCAAAATGACATCTTAATTTCTTCTCTACTTTAGAGTTAGGATCAAATGAGAAGAAAAGTAAGAATAAGAAGGGTGAGAAGAAAATACAACCATACATTTCAGATGCTCCTACAATAATTGATGCATCTTTCTTAAAAAATATCTCATTTATTTAAAATGTGTGGCTATAAATCATTCTTATTATTCTCATTTTAATTTTTCTTCTTATTGTATCCCCTTCCCACTCTATATACTCTTTTAAAATTGAGTAGTGTTCAATACTTAAAATACCCTTTTAAAACCTAACTTTCAAAATTTGTTCACTTGACAATTTAAAAATTCAAACAATGTTGTCTTATAAAACAATTGACTTAACAATATTCCTACTAATATTTTAAAATTAAAAAAAATATATGATAATTTTTTCTAAACATAGTCTCTTAAAAATGAAGTTTTTTTTTTTTTTTTTTTTTTTTTTTTTTTTTTTTTTTAACATCTTTTAAAAATTAATCTACAACTGTACGATATAAGATATTCTAATACAACTTATTTTTATTATTGTATTAGTTAATAGTTATAGTTCGTAGTTGATGAAAATGAATGATAAAAAAATGTTGATGTTATTGTTAAATAAATTTTAAACAAAAATGAGGTTAGTTAAAATGCGATTTTTTATTTATTAGGGGTTTTTTGTTTTAATCGTCTATATTCATTTTTTTCTTCGTATTTTATAGATTCATCACATTCTTGCTTCGAATCCCGATCAACGTTTCAATCCAAATACCGCAATTATAATTGTTTTCCCGCTATAAATTTTCGTTGTTATGCACAAATACTTGTCTAATTTATGTTTAATACATGTATCCTTCTCAAAACTCACACTTGGCTAAAAATGTTTAAAACATGCTTACCTTTTGAAACGTTTTGTTTTGTTTTTTTTTTTGTTTTTTTTTTTTTTTTTGTTTTTTTTTTTAATTTTTGACTGCAGGCTTATACAGCGTATGTATTTAGTCCATACGGAACCGTGAACCATTTTCTCTACTTTATTAAATCTGAAAATCTAGAAATACATTTCATAAACATTAAACATCATTTCCTGTACATGAATTTCATGAAAACAATGCGCAGAAGTACAACTCGTGAACTTAGCCGATACAAAGCTATATGATAGCACTAAATTTTTTCGATTCGGCAGTTCAATCTATTTTATCATTCATGGACATTGATAAGATCCATCCATTTAGCAGCACTTTAAAATGGCATTAATATTTGGAATGCGGGCGTTAACCCAATCATGTTTTATCTTTAATACTGTAATCGATAAGCAGCTGGCAAGAGAGTATAAAATTTCAGTCGACATATATAAAAAAGGTCCTTGATGAGCTCGTGAAATGATTATACAAAATTTAACATAAAAAACTAGTAATATTATCTTTATATATAATGGCGTGAGGACTTGGGCTTCCGTGCCGTGTGAGGAAATATTTTTTTTATCAATTATTACCTATAGCGTTGTGACACGCGTATTTTAGCCAATCAGGGTTTTCCTGTTTTAATATTATGCACCGTTGTGCAAACGAGAAAAACTAAATATTAACGTGGTGGTTTGTGGTTTTGGGCCTCAGCCGATTATGGGCTTTACGTTTCTCTTAGTGCGCCTACCCGGCCCGTTTGTGACTGATATACGTGTTCCACCAACTATTCATCTTCTCATTGTTACTTTCTTCTTCCAGAAGCAACCGACAAAACTGATAGGTAGGTTTCCCAGATCTGGTTGAATTTGCATGTGTCGTGTTAGTAGCTGCCTTTTTTACAGTTGTGGTGTCTTTGCCTGTGCTAGGTTATGTGTTAGGAACCTGATAGGTTAATTAGGGTTGTTCCAAATCCTAATATTTATGCTATGCTTTAGGCTTTAATGGTGTTTACGGTGTTTGCATGTTGCCTTTTCTGTCTATACTGTCTGTGAGTCTGCGTGTTTGTTGCATCTTAATGCGACTTTGTTATTGTTTGGTTGTTTTTCAAACCTGCATGTAAGCTTCTTTCCTTTTGACTGTTGTGGACCTGCTAACTTATTTGCTTTTCTTTGTTACTGGTATCCAAATCGTTTTTGATCACATAGTTTGCATATTTGTTGTTATCCGTTTTGTGTTTTGCTCGGGTAAGTTGGTAGATATATTTCGTCGACGTCACGCATGCAAAATCCAAAAAAAACGTGCCTTTCGTTGTTGAGCCTGAATTTATATCCGATAACTTTGTTCGCTCATCTGATGAGTGCAACTTAGTTCCTGATTCGGGTGGTCGGCATTTGAGCTGTTCAGTACCTCTTTCGACACGTTCAGTGCCTGTTGGGGTATCCGATGTCCCGTCGGGCCAATGTCACCGTGCTGTCGTACATGACATGCATGTGCCAAAGGCATTTGCATCTGTTGTATGTGAGGGTCTATATGCCTCTTCATCGAAAAGGAAGTTGGCTGACAAGGATGACGACTACATTCAAAGGTGTAAAAAAAAAACACAATTGCCAACACATTCCAGTGCTGATAGCATTATTGGGGTATGGTTCTCTATGTATATTATTGTGTATTTCTTATTGTGGCTTTTTCAAAATGTATGCTTATTCCGTTTCTTAGTGCAGGTTCAAGATGTTGTAGGTGGTCCTGCTGGGTTAGCCTCACGTCGTGTTGTTACTGATCATGATTTGCCGGTTGCTGCCTAGTCTTATGGGAGGGGGGGGGGGGGGGGGGGGGGGGTCAGTTCCTTGCCGGCCAGTGGTGGCGGTCGTTATGTTACACCAGCTGCATTGGTGCGTCCTAAGCGGGGGAGACCAAGACTTCAACAGGTTCATGCTCAGCAACACTCTTCGGCTATGGATGCACCTGTTACTCCGAGACATGAAAATCGAAGTGCTTCGGCGCCATTTCTATATGTTACAGCTCCAAGGCCTTTATTGGAAGCACCGACCCCGCTGGGTTTGTATCAAAGTAAGTTGTGATTCCCTTTCTTTTTCGTCTTCTTTTTTTCTATTGTTATATTATTTTGTTTGGTTTTCAAACTAATCGCTCTTTTTTTTTATGCAATTGTATTCAGCTTCCAGATTCCCTCCCGTGGTTTGGGATTTTGGTTCAGGCAAAATCGTTCTTCCTATGAGGAGCATTGCTTCTCAGCAGCAACATGCAGCTTCGTCTTTTGTGAGAATGCCTGAAACTGAATTGGTCTCAACGTCGGCACGGGCTATGTCCATCAGGAAGGGCAAGCGGCCTGTGGGAGGTTGGTTTTCTATACAGATTTATCGATACTATTCTAGACAGTATGTAAGTCTATTATCATTAGTGTTTTATGTGTGTGTGTCGCATATGTTAACTGCTCCATTTTTTCATGATGCTATTAGAAATGGTCAGCTATTCAGAGCCTCTTGGTAAAAGACCTACGCAAGTTCCTTCTCCAGCTGCTGTGGCCGTTGGCGTTGACAGGCTCAATGGCTTGAATACGTTGTCGTCGGATGCTGTTGCTAATCCACACGAAGGTTTGCAATTATTGTTTATTCTATCAGTTTTTTAATTGGAGCATGATGTGTCTTGCTTGTACGCGATTTATAGTGTATTGCTGCTTTGATAATTACAAATAATTATTGTTGACAGATTCCAGCCCGTTGAATGGAATGGCTACACCCATGTTTCCTTCAGAGCCATCCAATCTTAATGAGTTCAATGCAACGCCAGTTCCGGATACAATGCCTGCATGTTCGGTTCCAAATCCCGCCATCTCTTCAGAATCGTTTGTGCATCCGTTGCAACAGGACGATCCATGTTGTGGTAAGTTGCATGTTGCTCTTTTTTCTAGCATTCTTTTCCTTATATGAAAGCTTTAACTGGTCAGATCACACTCATATTCTTTGTTTGTCTTATTGTCAGGGACATTTAGGTTCAATGGCGAATCAAGCACCGCATCTGCTTCGAGGAGGAGGGGAAATGGTGGACCTGCTTTTCGACAACCTTCAAGGCTAACCACGCATAACCAGTCGTCCATATCAAGAGGTGCGTATGTTCACTTTATGTTGGTTATGCAGTTTACGTTATAGGTGTGAATGTTTTTTATGTTAATTACCAGGGAGCTGATACAAGTTACCCTACAGGTCCACCGTCCGAGTACAAAGCATTTAGGCCGTGTGAATGTATTTGTTGTCATTGTCACGCGAGCTTCTGGTATGAGGAAAGGCTCAGTGTTTCCACAAGGCGTTCGGGACCATTGTATAACAAGTGTTGTAGGGGGTGCCGTCCGGATTTTTATACCAACAAACTATCCACAATACGTGAAACAACTTTGTTAATACAAATATCGTCATTAAACGTTATTTATATTTTTGATCTTTGCCTAAGTTTTGTTAACGACAAAAGTAAATTTAATTTATAAAAGCTTAAAGCTTGTCAAGTTTAATTGATATTAAAACAAGCTTTTTCAAACAATATATTTATCATTCAAGCATTTACATTTATGATTAGTAACATCTTGATATGACTCTAATCATTATGTATGATAGTAGTTTTAGAATGTGTTAGGTTCTTAAAACCAAACACTTAAGCATTTACATATTTATAAAAATAGACATACAACATATGTCATCATGTGATGCATCATGGAAATCATTGGAAGATTTCATTAGATATTTTGTGTGGATTTGTACTCTTCATATCTTGCACAATCTCACTTAGATAGAGTTGACTTTAGCAAAGATTTGATATCTTGGCTGTCAGACCAGCGGTACCAAAATGGTACACGGGCGGAACCCTTTTAAGGGGTCCGCCATCCGTGGACGCTCCTGTCCATTTTGGCTATAAATAGCAATGCCAAGCCAAGTAGTTTTTCATCCTTTTCTAACATACTCTCATACATATCTTCTCTCTAACCTTTCTAACTCAGTATCATATCATATTAGTGATCTCTTTTGTAGCAAAGAAGATCAAGTCATATTCAAGCTTCAACGAGAAGTTGGAAGTCTTGTTTGTTTAGTGTTGTATGATCTAGTGTTGATTCATACTTCATTGTTGTATCAAACCATCATAATCTTGTGAGTGTGAGTGGTTAGTATTTTAGTCCTCAAAATACATTGTGTGTGGGAGTAGTTGTACCCTTGGAAAGAACTCGACATCTAGCTTAGTGTCGGAAATAGTGTAAGCGAAGTGTAAAGGTTTTCTCCGCCGGTGAAAGGAGCTTGTGGACTAGTGAAGTTAAACTCTCGAGTGTGAGACTCGGGGAGTGGAGTAGGGCAAGGAAAAAGAGTCCTTGTAGGCCGAACCACTATAAACAACTTGTTGTGGTTTGATCATTTCTTTCCTTATTTACTTATTACATATTGCTTGCATATTTCATTAACATACTCAAGATCAATATCAATTGATCTTTCAATAAGTTTCAAAACAAAGTTTTTAATTGGTAAACTATTCAACCCCCCCTTCTAGTTTTCTACAATTGGTACCAGAGCCTCGTTGCTCAAGAATTTCTAAAATAACTTGTATTTTATAAAGTTGAAACGATCTATGGATTCTGAAAACTTTAAAGAAGGGCAATCTATGCAAAGACCACCACTCTTTGAAACAAATGGATTTATCTATTGGAAAAACCGTTTTGAAACATATGTAAAATCAAAAGATATAGATCTTTGGTTTATTATTGTTAAAGGAGATTTTAGTTCTACAACAAAGGATATTTCCGTTGATGAACAAAAGAAATTAGTTGCTAAAAATAATGAAGCTAAAATGATGCTTTATAATGCTTTACCTAGAAAAGAATATGAAAGAATTTTTATGTGTGAAACCGCCAAAGATATTTGGGAATCTTTAATTGTTACACATCAAGGTAATTCACAAGTCAAGGATAACAAAATTGATCTTCTTGTTCAACAATATGAACAATTTGTTATCCCTGAAGATGAAACCATTGATTGTGGCTTTGCTCGTTTCAACACTATCATTACATCACTTAAAGCACTCGATGAATCTTTTCGTAGTAAGAACTTTGTCAGGAAATTTCTTAGAGCACTCCATCCCAAATGGAGAGCTAAAGTGACCGCTATTGAAGAATCTAAAGATCTCTCAATAATGTCACTAGACGAGCTAATTGGCAACCTCAAAGTTCACGAAATGGTAATGGAGAAAGATTCGGAGATCATCAAAGGAAGAAAGGAGAAGATCAAATCCGTTGCTCTAAAAGCAAAGGCGGAATCAAGCGATGATGATGAATCTTGTTCCGGTAGTGAAGATGAGGAGTATGCCATGGCCGTTAGAGATTTCAAGAAGTTCTTTAGAAGAAGAGGAAAGTTTGTAAGACAACCTCGAGAAGAAAAGAAGCCATTCCGAAAAGATCGGGATGATAAGAAGAGTAAAGGTGAAAGAAAGTGTTTTAGATGTGGTGATGCAAGTCATCTCATAGGAGAATGTCCCAAGCCACCTAAAAGCAAAACTCAACGAGCTTTTGTAAGTGGTGCTTGGAGTGATAGTGAAGACGATGAAGAATCAAGCAAGGAAGAGATCGCTCTAATGGCACATGAGTCAAATGAGGTACTTTCCGACTCTTCTTATTCTTCTATAGATGATGACACCTTGCAAAAACAATATAATCAATTGTGTGAGCTAAGTCTAAAAATCATAACTAAAAATAAATTTCTAAAAACCAAAAAGGAATTTTTGGAAAATGAAGTATATGAGTTGAAAGAAAAAGCAAAACGTCTTGAAAAAGGAAAAGCAAATGACGATGATTGTAAATCATGTCAAGAGCTTAATCTTGAAATAGAAAAACTAAAGCTCACACAAGAAGTTCTAATCGAGAATAATTCTAAGTTTAAAAGGTTTAACAAAAACATCGCTCTTGCCGATGAAATAGTTAAAATCCATAAAACACCAGGAGACATGAATGGGCTAGGTTTTAATGAAGTATTAATTCCAAAGAGTCAAAACAAAACGGCCGAAAAGGACGAACATTCTGTCAAAATTACCGCAGTACATCACGGACCAGACGGAACCAAAATAAGGGTTCCGTCCGTTCTGCAAAATGGTACCGCGGGTACTTCAGCAGAACAGAATGTTCGCAATACGGACCGTACTGAATTTGTTAAAGTAACAAAGAAAACCAATGATAATGTTAAACTAAAACCAGCTATTACATCAGGAGTAGGACTTGTTAAAAATGAATTTAGATCAAAAACTACTCAACAACGATATAAAACTTCTTTTGCCAAATGCCCCTTTCCTAAGAGCAATCACAACGTTCAACCTAACTACCAACACAACGGTTGGAATCAAAGTTTTCCTAGACCATATGAAACTCCAGATTACATGCCATGGAACTCTTACCCATCATTCCCATACATGAATCAAATAAATGGTATGTTTAACCCAAACGGACCCATGAGATATTGGGGACCAAATGCTTGAGTTATTTGCTTCTTAGGTATGCTTGAAAGTTGGATTGGAATCTGATGAATGGATAAAAGATAGTGGATGCTCACGACACATGACGGGCAACAAAAGTCTCTTCTCATCATACCAAGAGTATGACGGAGGTAATGTCACTTTTGGTAGCAATCTCAAAAGCAAAATTATTGGCAAATGTACGATTGCTCATAACTCCCTAACTATTGAAAATGTTGCTCATGTGGATAGGTTAGGATTTAATCTACTTAGTATTAGCCAATTATGTGATAAAAAGTATAAAGTACTATTTGATGAAAATGGTAGTAAAATACTAAAAGATGGTATCACCATAGCTAAAGGAGTTAGGAAAAATAATATATACGTCATGAAAATAGATAAAATATCTAATGACAAACTTTGCCTAACAACATTAGACGATAGCTCATCTCTTTGGCATAGACGCTTAGGTCACGCTAATATGAGACTTATACAAAACCTATCTTCAAAAGAGTTAGTTAGGAATTTACCAAAACTAAAATATGACCAACACTTTTGCGACGCTTGCAAAATTGGTAAACAAATCCATAGTAGTCACAAATCTAAAAATATGGTGTCCACATCTAAGTGTCTAGAATTATTACATATGGACTTGTTTGGACCATCCGCTATAAGAAGCTACGGAGGCAACTTATACACTTTGGTCATAGTAGATGATTACTCAAGGTTTACTTGGACGTTATTTTTGAAAACTAAAAATGAAGCTTTTGATAAATTTGAAATTCTTAGCAAGAAAATTCAAAATCTTCTAGGTGTCAAAATTGTGTCGATCCGAACGGATCATGGTCGTGAATTTGACAACGAAATTCAATTTGGAAACTTTTGTGATACAAATGGTATAACACATAACTTTTCCGCTCCACGAACACCTCAATCAAATGGAGTAGTAGAACGTAAAAATAGAACAATTCAAGAAATGAGTAGAACAATGCTTAATGAACAAAACATTCCTCAAAAGTTTTGGTGTAACGCCGTTGACACTTCTACATATATCTTAATACGTCATTTCTTAAACAAAACACCATATGAACTTTATAAAGGTAAAAAGCCAACGTTAGGATATTTTAGAGTCTTTGGTTGTAAATGCTTTATTCTCAATACTAAGGATTATCTCACCAAATTTGACCCAAAGTCTTATGAAGGTGTATTTCTTGGTTACTCTCAAACTAGTAAAGCTTACATTGTCCTAAATAAAGAAACAATGATAGTCGAGGAATCGTTGAACATAACATTTGACGAAAGTCCACCTCCCTCTAAGACATCACCTTTGGTAGATGATGACTTAGTTGAAAGTCAAATAATAGAAAGTCAAATTAATAATAACAAGGAAGATGAACCATTAAATAAGGAAATTGTCAACATCAAAGAATCTAAAAGTCATCCTTTAGAAAGGTCATAGGACAACTTAATCAAAGAACCTTAAGGTCACAAGCCCAAAATCAAAGTAATCATTTTTGTTTTGTATCCACCATTGAACCGAAAACCATAAATGAAGCAATAAAAGATGAATCATGGGTAATGGCCATGCAAGAAGAATTAAACCAATTCGTTAGAAATGATGTTTGGAAACTAGTTCCAAAACCCAAAGATCAAACTATAATTGGAACAAAATGGGTCTTTCGAAATAAAATAGACGAAAATGGTGTAGTATCTAGAAACAAAGCTAGGCTTGTTGCACAAGGTTATAATCAACAAGAAGGAATTGACTATGATGAAACTTATGCACCGGTAGCTAGACTTGAATCTATTAGAATATTACTTGCTTATGCATGTGCATATGACTTTAAATTATTTCAAATGGATGTTAAAAGTGCTTTCCTTAATGGGTTTATTAATGAAGAAGTGTATGTTGCTCAACCTCCCGGTTTTACCGACTTTGAAAAACCACATCATGTCTTCAAACTCAAGAAAGCATTATACGGCCTTAAACAAGCACCTAAAGCTTGGTACGACCTTCTTAAGACTTTTCTTATTGATAACAAATATACTATGGGATTAGTAGATAATACTCTCTTTACCAAGAAAAAGGAATCACAAATTATCATTGTTCAAATATACGTTGATGACATTATATTCGGATCAACTTGTCAAGAACTATGTGATGATTTCTCTAAAATCATGCATGACGAGTTTGAAATGAGTATGATGGGTGAGTTAAACTTCTTTCTAGGACTTCAAATTAAACAACTAGAAGATGGCATTTTCTTTAACCAATCTAAATATATAAAAGACATGCTTAAGAAATTTGGTCTTGAAGATTCCAAACCAACTAAAACACCCATGTCCTCGGACACTAAACTCACCAAGGACGAAGAAGGTGAATACGTAGATAACACTAAATATAGAGGAATGATTGGTAGTCTACTCTATCTTACGGCTAGTTGACCCAACATTATGTTTAGTATTTGTTTATGTGCTCGCTTTCAAGAAAACCCAAAGGCATCACACTTAGAAGCCTTAAAAAGGATTTTTAGATACATTAAGGGATCAACTTGTCTAGGATTATGGTATCCCAAAGGAACGGGTATAGAAACCATAGTGTATGCCGACTCGGATCATGCCGGTGATTATGTCGATAGAAAAAGTACAAGTGGTATTTGCACTTTTGTTGGACATTGTCTCACCTCATGGTTTGCAAAGAAGCAAACGGCCTTAGCCATCTCAACCACTGAAGCCGAGTACGTCTCAGCCGGAAAAGCATGTCAACAAGCTCTTTGGATGAAGCAAGCTCTTGTAGATTACGGAATTCGTCTCAACGACATTGTGATACTTTGCGACAACAAAGGAGCCATCGATCTCAGCAAGAATCCCGTTCAACATGCTTGTACAAAGCATATTGAAATCCGTCATCACTTTCTTCGAGACAATGTTCAAAAAGGGAACATTTCAATCGAGAAAGTATCCTCCGAAGACAACATTGCCGACATCTTAACTAAACCTCTTAAACGAGATCCTTTTAATCTTCTTAGACTTGGTTTAGGGTTAATGGAACCAAACATGTAGGATAAACATAGCCCAAAACATTAGAATAGTCAAAACAAAACAATTTTGTCTTGTACCTGCTACTGTAGCCACGGCACCAAACGACAACAAAGACGGAACCAATTTTTTGGTGCCGTCTGGTCCGTGGTGTCTACAGAAGCAAAACTGCTATATACAAATTATCCTCTTCCTCAAAACCCACTTTACCAAAACATGTAAAACTTAAACCAAGCTCATTATTGTCATCTTTCCATTCATTAATCACTGAAGATAACATCATTGTAAGTATCCTAACTATATTTCATCTCTTAATTCTGAGTCTAGGATTCTTATTTATGCACAAAACTATCACAAATCATTACATGGGGTTTTATGTATGCTTTTATATCAAATATGAATTCAATTGGCAAATTGCATAACTAGTCATTGGAATTAGGTACTACATTATCATATTGCATAAACAATTCATGCTTCCCACTAAATTGATAGATAATAAATATAAAGCCTTATTCAAACAACCAAACACCCCATGTCAAAAGTTTTGAAAAGCTTCTCAATTGTAGGAAAACAATTTTTTTTATTGCTAATACAAATAGAAACGTTAAATTTTCATCACTTGCATGCTCTTGAATACTAAAGGTATTGCATAACTAATATGCATTCCCGGGTATATTCAAATGAAGCCACATTGAATTAGGAGCATTTGGGTTATCTCATGGTATTTGCCAAACACCCCACTAAAACTATTTTTTGTGCATAAAATGAGTCGAGATAACCGCAACTCCAAATTGTTTTCATATAGGCACACACTAGAACCAAAAACGTTAAAATTTATTCTCATTTTTTAACATATTCTTGTCCTTAGGAATAACCATGGTAGCCGCAAGATTCTATGATCACAAAGACACCCTTAACTACATTCCCAAACACCACAAAACCAAAGGACTTACCAAGGAACAAGTAGAAATATTTAGGGGTCTAGAATCAAGGTACTTCCATGAGGGTAGAACCATTCACTCATCCTTCCTTGAAAATACCAACCTTCGTGAAGAGCTAGCCGCCATTCAATTCGATTGTCTTCTTGACATCGATGAACCAATTTGTCCTAGGTTTGTGTTAGAATTCTATGCTAGTGTGACCGGCTTTAATGATGAAGACGATGATGAATTTTGTCTTAGGTTTAGAATCAATCAAAACGACTACACCATCACCTTAGGCAACTTTGCTCAAGTGTTAGGAATTCCCAACCGAGGAACTTGTGTCTACACGGATAAGTGGTCACTCACGGCTCTTGATGCAATCAATGACCGCTCTCCACCCTACCAAACCCGTTTGGCCGATAAGGATGTCATCCGTGAACACCTTTTTAACCCAAAAAGTGATACAACCCGAGTTACCTGAAAGGGAAAAGAAGTAAACCGAGATCCATATGGAATGGAGCTAAATGAACTTAAGCCCGAATTTAAGAAATGGGAGGAGCTCCTTAGAGCCAACGTCATTAGCACCATAGGAAATAGGGATCACATTAACGCTTGCCTTTGTCATATGCTCTACAACTTGTCCACCCGTCAACCATTCAATTTAGCTTACTACATCGCTAGGAGAATGATTGATATTCCAACTCAAGGATCGGTTGCTCTTCCATACGGAATGCTCCTCACCCGTCTCTATAGAAACTTTGCACCAATTCAACCAAGTCCAAAAGGGATGCATCTACACTATGAGCTCATCCCTCACATCTTTGTACCTTTGAGTGATGCACGAGTTGCTAAGACAAAAGGCAAGAGAGCAAAACCTCCAACTCCATCATCATCATCATCAAATAGCTCCGAGGATGGTCTTCCAAGCTCTCGTCTTCCGCCTCATGAGTATTATGCGTCTCTTCCCGAAATAGAGAATGAATCAGCAGAATTCAAGCAAACTAAGGGAATGTTCAAGCGCCTTGGTAGGATGATGAACAAGATTTACAAGAAGTTGGACAAATAAGGGTACTTTAAGGAGTGTTTGGAACAATGCATTATCGTTAATGTTTGATACTATTTAGTTGTTTTTATTATGTAGGATGATAATATAACTTGAAACAATGTTGTATGCTAACAATCTCATGCAGGGGGATAGCACAAGTATGCTATCAAATTTTACCCATTTTCACTATATTGTGAAAATCAATAAGCCTTGCTCAAAATCTATGCTCCACTATGTTTATACATGTGTTATTTACTTTTCCTAACTAGAAATGTTTAGTATAATACCTATTGAGAAAAATTTCAGGTTTCGGAAAAGTGCCCGACACCTAAAATCATACTCTGTCTTGTTTTCTGCACTCCACGGACTAGACGGCACCAAATATTTGGTACCGTCTGTTATATAAAATGGTACCGTCATACCTGTACAGGCGGACCAGACGGCACCCTTTTTAGGGTTCCAGCCGTGTATGCTTTTGGTGCCGTGGATCCTTCAGGTAACTTTCTGAATTTCGACTATTTCGTAATTCCAAATTACCATCCAATGCTTATAAGTCAATCCTAACTTGCTTATACTCTTATTAGAACTAGTATAATTCACTTAGGTATATAAGAAATCCATTTCCCACCAAAATTCAAAAATTTGAAAAATCCACCCAAGGAGCCCTTTTGCATAAAGGAAGGAACCAAATTTTTGGTACCTTCAAATCCGTGGGTGATCTGAATATTATGAAATTTCACTCATTAGAACACATTTATTGCAAATCTTTTCTTCTTCACTCCATCTCTCTTGAATGGCTTGACTTGGGTGATATGACTAGC
The DNA here is from genome assembly GCA_019973895.1 of Chrysanthemum seticuspe. Taxonomy (NCBI): domain Eukaryota; kingdom Viridiplantae; phylum Streptophyta; class Magnoliopsida; order Asterales; family Asteraceae; genus Chrysanthemum; species Chrysanthemum seticuspe. The sequence goes on along the minus strand of BPTQ01000001.1, from coordinate 698,573 downwards.
ATTCAACCCACTTCCAAATCATTAGGAACCTCATCTCTTCAATGGTTTAACATCAAATCAAACACATTTCTCCACAATTTTTCACTTCTATAAATTGAGAGGTTTTACCATGATCATCCTCACACCTTCTTCATTCTTACTACTATCTAGCAAAGCAAAACCCAAGTTAAAAATGACTAAATCATCTCCAAAACCTTGCAAGAATTAGCGTGAGGCCTTGTTGCTTTGTTCATCTTAGCTCATCATCCGAGTCTTCTCCACTCACAATCTCATCTCCCATTAGAGATGATACAAATCTTACCTTAGCTACACCCAATACATCACACATTGTGATCACCACTCCACCACCAATGAAAACACCTACTTCACCTCCACCGGCACCCATCCAAACATCCAAAACACCCTCACCACCTTCACCAAGGTCTCCAACTCTCACTCCTATGGAGTTATTTTCCACTCCACCTACTTCACCAAATCCTTTTTTGGAGGACTTGGATGACTTGCCTCCTAGGCCAAATCATCCACCACCATTGCCATCATTTGACTCCATTGAACGGATGGCTCATGAGTCACCTCGGTCATCATTTGACCCAAACGCCCCACTAGGGCCTAAACCTCTTCTCTTCCACCTCATTCACAAAGACATTCATGGTCCTTTGTATGGGGATCATTCACTCCCCACATCAATGTCCCCTCATCTTGAGGACATTGAGGAGTGTATGTGGGATGCCAATCCCACTAGAGAGGAGATTCAAACGGAACTCCACAACCTCCACCAATTCAAAGGCATGGTGGACTCTCACTTGAGTGAGACAATGCAAATGCAAAGTGCTTTGCTTGCTTCCATCATGACCACCCCAAACATTTCCACCAACACCCATACATCCACCATTCCACCATCACAACCTCCCCAAATATTCTACCCTCCAAGGCATGGTTGCTCAACTTGTGAGCAAACGGGCCAAACCGTGGAAAGGACCCGGGTTATGGTCCATGACTTCCAAGAAGAAATGAGGTTCATCCTCAACCACATCCTTGAGCGTCTCAACGCTCTTTCCCATCCACCATCACTTTAGGATGGTTTTAGACTAGTCTTTCTAGCCTTTACTTTCTTAGGATAATTTTTTTTCTTGTACTAAAAAATACATCATTGTGTTCTCTTTTCATGATCTTTACTCATGAAAAATTTTAACTAATGAATGCTGTTTATTATATTGTTGGTGTCATTACATAGTGTTTGGAAATGCTTGTGAATGATCATTATTACTAACATTTTTTTTGTAGCTTTATTTTCACTATCCATGAATCTTCCCATTAAAGCACCCAATTAAGGGGGAGCTTTGAACAAGGGGGAGATAATAGCTCGGGCTCATTACATTCCGCATAGCCTCTTCTTTTTGTTGAGACAAAAAGGGGGAGAAAATATAGAACTTTGAAATTATTTATATTTGACTTTTCTGAAAAAGTCAAACTGCATACATTTGACTTCCTAAAAGTCAAACAGGAACCCTCATTGATAATACTTGACTTTTCCTAAAAAAGTCAAACTGCATACTTTGACTTCATAAAAAGTCAAACATCATACACTTGCATTATCATTTTCTTTTCAAGTTCTAAAACTAATAATTTTATAACTCTTGTACAAACTTTGTATCTTTTATAAAAATAAAATTTATATTTTGTCCTCAACAAAAAGGGGGAGATTGTTAATACAAATATCGTCATTAAACGTTATTTATATTTTTGATCTTTGCCTAAGTTTTGTTAACGACAAAAGTAAATTTAATTTATAAAAGCTTAAAGCTTGTCAAGTTTAATTGATATTAAAACAAGCTTTTTCAAACAATATATTCATCATTCAAGCATTTACATTTATGATTAGTAACATCTTGATATGACTCTAATCATTATGTATGATAGTAGTTTTAGAATGTGTTAGGTTCTTAAAACCAAACACTTAAGCATTTGCATATTTCTAAAAATAGAAATACAACATATGTCATCATGTGATGCATCATGGAAATCATTGGAAGATTTCATTAGATATTTTGTGTCGATTTGTACTCTTCATATCTTGCACAATCTCACTTAGATAGAGTTGACTTTAGCAAAGATTTGATATCTTGGCTGTCAGACCGGCGGTACCAAAATGGTACACGGGCGGAACCCTTTTAAGGGGTCCGCCGTCCGTGGACGCTCCTGTCCATTTTGGCTATAAATAGCAATGCCAAGCCAAGTAGTTTTTCATCCTTTTCTAACATACTCTCATACATATCTTCTCTCTAACCTTTCTAACTCAGTATCATATCATATTAGTGATCTCTTTTGTAGCAAAGAAGATCAAGTCATATTCAAGCTTCAACGAGAAGTTGGAAGTCTTGTTTGTTTAGTGTTGTATGATCTAGTGTTGATTCATACTTCATTGTTGTATCAAACCATCATAATCTTGTGAGTGTGAGTGGTTAGTATTTTAGTCCTCAAAATACATTGTGTGTGGGAGTAGTTGTACCCTTGGAAAGAACTCGACATCTAGCTTAGTGTCGGAAATAGTGTAAGCGAAGTGTAAAGGTTTTCTCCGCCGGTGAAAGGAGCTTGTGGACTAGTGAAGTTAAACTCTCGAGTGTGAGACTCGGGGAGTGGAGTAGGGCAAGGAAAAAGAGTCCTTGTAGGCCGAACCACTATAAACAACTTGTTGTGGTTTGATCATTTCTTTCCTTATTTACTTATTACATATTGCTTGCATATTTCATTAACATACTCAAGATCAATATCAATTGATCTTTCAATAAGTTTCAAAACAAAGTTTTTAATTGGTAAACTATTCAACCCCCCTTTCTAGTTTTCTACAAACTTTTTACTGATAATCACTTCATGAACAACATACGTGCATACAACCAGCTGTTTTCTATGACATCGCTGGGAGCTACGGTTGATGATAGCATTAATAATGGTCGAGGCCCATATGTGTTCAAAGTGTCCGGGCAGGTATATCATCGGATTGGCAGGTTATGCCCAGAGGCAGGAAAGGACCCGCGTTTCTTGCAACTTTACATATATGACACTGACCATGAGGTTGATAACAGACTTAGCCATTTTCGCGCTGGGGATGGAACCAGTATAAGGAGGGATATTGTCAAGGGTCTAATACACGTGTTGGACGAACACAATGCACTGGTCCAGTTATTTTGGGTCTGCCAGAGACAAGCTCCAGTAAGCTGATGTTCCAGCATTCAAGGTGAGGCTATATAACATGGTTGGCGCGCCACAATATGAGCTTCCGACTGCAGACTGTATTGGAGCTATAGTCTTCGAAGATGGCCCACTCAGTGAATCTGAATTTGATATTATCATCGAATCACATTCAGGTGATCCTCAGAGGATCAACAAACTTCATCCATGCTACATGGCATTCCATCTGCCGCTGCTATTCATTTATGGAGAACAAGGGTACCATACCGGGTTAAGATTGGTTGGCTCTCAAGACACGGAAAATGATAAGGACAAGAAGGTTACAATGCATCAATATTATTCTTACCAGATACATGATAGGGTGAATAAATATGGGCTTCTTACAAGGGGTGGTCGGCTTTTTCAGCAGTACGTTGTGATGGCATATTGTTGTATGGAACAAAGCAGGATGAACTTTATACGCAAGAACCAATCGGATATCAGGGGTGACTATTTGGCAGGGGTTTATGATGCTGTTGCCAGGGGCGATCGTGAGGGGTCCGACGTTGGGTCAAGGATAATACTTCCTGCATCTTTTACGGGGGGTCCGCGTTACATGTATAGTCATTACCTGGATGCATTGGCTGTATGCAGAGTGCACGGAAATCCATCTTTTTTCGTGACATTCACGTGCAATGTTAGATGGCCAGAAATTGAAGAATACATGTGAGCATTTCCTCATTTGACAGCAGCAGATCGGCCAAACGTGATTGACAGGGTATTTGAAAGAAAGATACACGACCTTATCAAATATGTCAGAGATCGCCAAACCTTTGGACCAGTTATTGCAGGTACCGTGATCTATCCAATTGCAACTTTTATTTAACAAAACTTTCACTGCTGGCTCATAGATTTATGTGCATTTTTGTGACATACGATGTGAATAACTTTATACGACCATGTTTATTTAGTTTCTAATTAAAGCAATGTTTATTGTCAGTGTTATACATCATCGAGTTCCAGAAAAGAGGTTTACCATACTGCCATATACTTTTGTGGAATAGCAGCAACTCCAGAAACATGGCGATTGAAGACATAGATAGGTGTGTGTCCGCTGAACTACCTGACCAGCTGACAGATCCTGAGGGGTTTCGAGTTGTAACTGAATTCATGATTCATGGCCCATGTGGTGTAGCATTTCCATCTGCGCTGTGTATGCAGGGGAGGACATCATGCAAAAAGTCTTTCCCAAAGGACTATTGCTCAAACACATTCATTGACGACAAAGGTTATGTGCATTACAGACGGAGGGACAGGTACATTGATGGTCAAAGACACAACGTTCGGCTTGATAATGGATATGTAGTGCCATATAATCGGATGCTATCTATGGCATTCTATGCACACATTAATGTAGAATGCTGTGGTTGGAGTATGTTGATCAGGTATCTATTCAAATACATATCCAAAGGGTATGGATAGAATCATTGCCAGAGTAACCATGCCACGTGACACGTCAAGCCAACAGGGGAGTCAAATGCCACAGTCAACGTCAACCGCTGCTGAGAGGCCGATAGTTGTTGATGAAATCAAGAATTTTATGGATGCGCATTGGACCCCATGAGGCATGTTGGCGCATTCTTGGTTTTAATATACATAGTCGGGATCCAGCTGTCCAAATACTGACAGTGCACGCTGAGAACATGCAGCATATTACATTTAGAATCGGCAACAGCTTCAATCCGTTCTCGAAAATACCTAGGCGCAAAGAACAACTCTCACAGAATGGTTGACTTTCAACAGGCTATATGGGATTGGGAGACATCTTACGTACTTGCAATTCCCCTCTGAATTCGTATGGTCCAAAAAGGATAGGCAGTGGTTCCCAAGAAAAAACACCAACAAACCGTCAATAGGTAGACTAACGTATGTCCATCCAAGTTATGGGGTGTTAGGAATTAGAAATTCCAGGTATTAAAAGAGTCGGTCACCTCAAGTATATGTAATCGTTAGAAAGCTCGTAGTCGTAGTTCTTTTATGTTAAGTAGTATTTAGTTAAGTAACACCGTGGAGGACGGACGGGTCTTTACCCACTGTATGCCTGATCCACAGCCCGTTGTGTGGCGTTTTATTGTAAGACTATAAATACTCTCTACCTCCCAAGGTAGAGAGTTGGAGCTCATAATAAGATTTTTTCTTTCTCTCACTAAGTTCCCTAAACCTCTAACTTTCTCTCTCTAAAAACCTTCTTGTACGCCTCTATGATTATGGTTTAGTGTGTATGTGAAATCCAATATCCTACAATTGGTATCAAGAGCCATGGTTAGATCATATCTTACATATCTTTGGATTTCTAGTGGTTTTTAGGGGGTTTTTGTGTTTAAAAAAGTTTAGTGGTTTTTGCATCATTTGGTTGATTTCTATTGTTAAAGTTTGGATTTTGGTAGTACTTTTGTGTTTAGAATCATCACAAGTGTGTAGGTTTTGATTTAGAAGGTTTGAATCATAGTGGTTGGGTTGTTTTTGGATTGAAAAGTGGTGTTTATGTGTTTTTCATGCTAGCGACTTGAGCCACAGAAAAGTTTTCTTGGTAGCGACTTGCTTTACAATTTGGTAGCGAGTTGTAGTTGAAAGTCTTAGCGAGTTGGGTTAGCGACTTGTCTAGTGAGACAAGCCGACAAACAGTACACTTAATGGATTCTCCACTACGGGTAGCGACTTGGTGGAAGTTAGCGACTTGTACTTGTGTTCGTTAGCGACTTGGTGTTAGCGATTTGGTGCATAGCGAGTTGCTATTTAGCGACTTGACACATTAGCGACTTGGATCTTAGCGAATTGCTGTCAAAATTTTCCTAGCGACTTGAATCTTAGCGAGTTGTTTATATAGCGACTTGACTGTGTACTAGCGACTTGGGATTATAGCGACTTGGGTTTATAGCGACTTGGTTCAAGATTTTCTAGCGACTTGGGTGAATTTTAATACGGTTTTCTCTTGATTTAGTAAAATCCCGTGAAAAAATCTATTTCCCGGTTTAATCATAGAGTTATAAAATCCCGTGTAATCTTTAACATGTCTACCAACGTTCCTACTATCATCTCCACTGTTGCCGAGGATGTTCAAGCTGCTGGCTCAGATACTTGTCCACCCATGCTTGACAGAACTGACTATGACTCGTGGGCTCAAAGAATCAGATTGTACTGTCTTGGAAAGGAAAATGGGGTCAACATTCTCAAATCGATTGATGAAGGACCATATCTGGTTGAGACTACTAGAGACATAATTGATACAGCTGAAGATGGTACATTGATTTACGGAATGGACAGACCAAAGATGTATGATGAGCTCAATGATAAGGAGAAGAAGAGATTCGATGCAGATATCAGGGCTTCTAACATCATATTGCAAGGTCTTCCAAAAGACATATACAAGCTTATCAACCACAACACTGAAGCAAAGGCTGTATGGGATAATGTTAAGATGCTTCTCTCAGGTTCTGAATTAACTATGGAAGACAGAGAATCTCAACTCTATGATGAATTTGAGCACTTCAAGATGAAACCAGATGAGAGCATCTATGAGTACTATGTGAGATTCCATAAGCTGGTGAATGACATGAGGAACATTAGAATGAGCATGCCTAACATTCAGCTGAACTCAAAGTTTGTTAACAACATGAATCCTGAATGGCACAAGTTTGTCACTTTTGTGAAGCTCACTAAAGGATTGAAGAATACAAACTATGAGCAACTCTATGCCTTCCTTCTTCAGAATGAGAGACATGCCATGTTTGAAAAGAGGATTCTTGAACAATTCAAAACAAATCCAGGAGAGACAAGCTCATCAAATGATTCAACTGCTTTCTACTCAAACATTGGGATTACCACTAAAGCTTCACAAGTTATACCCATGGGTGATGGCAATCATAAACTCATTCCTGATCCAAGATTCAAACAAGCTGAAGCTGATGCAGCCGTGGGACACTTCATTACTCAACTAGCCCTTATGGTTAAACAAAACTTGACTCTCAGTCCACATACCAACCGTCTTCACACCAACAATGAAATCAAAACTGCTTCCAATCTTCACAATCATGCTCTAGTCAGAGATGGGAAAGTCATGATGCAGCCAGTTCAAGAAAAATAGTACGAACAAGGAAGAGGTGGAGTCGGTAGAGAATATGTGGCAAATCAGAATAGGGGAAGAAATGGAAATCAAGGACAAGTTAATACGATCAAGTGTTACAACTGTGGAGGAGAGGGACACATTGCTAGAAACTGCACATCTCCAAAACGTCCACAAAATGCAGAATACTTCAGGGATAAGATGCTGCTAGTGCAAGCTCAGGACAATGGTGCTGCTTTGGATGAAGAGGAGTTGTTGTTTCTCGCTGAGGGCAATGCCAAGACCTATGATGCAGATGTGGATGAGCAGCCGATTCAGGAGATAGGTCATAATCATCAGAATGCCTTTCAAGTAGCTGACTGTGATGCATACGACTCTGATGTTGATGATGGACCTACTGCACAAACAATTTTCATGGCTAGCATTTCTCCAATGGTCTCTCCTAAAGTCTCATCTTCACCACAAGCTGGTCCATCCAAAGACAAACTCATTTATGAGGTACTAAAACTATACGATGATGCTGATATGCAAAAGATGCATGACAAAGTACAATCAACTGAAACTATTGAGTCAAATATTGAAGATATGGGTAATATCAATGTTGTCCCATATGATCAATATGTGAAACAAAGTGAAAGTGAAGTTGTACCAAGTGATGCATCTTCTGCAGTCAACGATGACTATATTTTTGATGAATACACCGCATGTGCCCCTAATGATTCTGTTATCTCTGAACTGAATGCCTATAAAGAACGTGTTGCTATTTATGAACAATGTGCTAAATTTGAGTTGACCACCCGTGAGCAGGAAATGGATGACCAAATGCGTACAACTATTAGAAAAAGTAGGTTTAGAGAAGAAGTATTAAAACAAGAGTTAAACTCCTTACAAGAAAAGCTTTCTAAAACTGCTAAGCAAAAACAAGAACTTCAAGAAAATGTTAAATTGCTTAAGCAAGAATTTAGCGTTAAGGAATCAAAACTTTTGAATGATTTTTCTAACCTAAAAACCTTGAAAAACAAGCTTGAAAATAAGTTGTACGTACAAGGAAATACCATTCAGACTGCTCACTTAATCACTAAACACAGAGTATTGAGTGATAAGCATAGTACTCCCCTTGTTGAGGAACCAAATCCAGAAGTTGTTAAAAAGGCTAGAGCTGCCCATAAGGTTATTTATGATGGCAATGAAATTCTTAAGCCTAGACAGAAACCTAGCTACGCTGAGTGCACTGAGGAAGATAAGAAATCAGATGAAGTCACTAGGGAAAAGATGAACAAGAAACTAGATGATCCTAAATGTAAAGAGAAGAAAATAAATATCACACCCCATGATTACAAGAAGGAGAATTGGATTTCCTTGAATAAGTTTAAGCCTCAGACATTGTTAACACCCGAACAAATGTTGAGATAAGCAAAAAGTAGAGAATCTTGTTGTAACAAACCCACCCTTTAGGAAAATGCCTTCAGCGACTGTGTATCCTCCCAATACACCAATGCATTTAGTTCCTAGGACTATTGCCACTAAAAGCAAGACCTTAATCAGTCAATATGTTATTCTTCAACTATTTGTCGATTTTGAGAAAACTTGTAAGAAAAGGATCACACCCACTGGGATAACTGAAGGGGAAAGGGGTTTTGAACAAACAAAAGAATGCTATCTAAATGAGGTAATGCCTTTCTTCAAATTACTAAAAGATCATTTTGAGAGTCTTAAAAAGGGGATAAATTCATATATTAAAGGAATGGAAAAGGAATTTAATGCAATGATAGTTGAGGTTAGTGACTATGAGCGAGCATTAAAATATAATGAGATTGAGAGGAAGAACTTGCATACCTTGAATGAGAATCTTATTTCTGAATGTTTTGCTCAAGATGTGTTTTACACTGCTACGAATTGCTCCATTAATGCATCTCAATTTCATGAATTAATGCTTCTCAATTTCATGAATTATCTGTTGCTCTGAAAGTTTCTCATGATCGTGTCATTGAGCTTGAAAAGATTAATTCGAAACTTAATGAGAAAATTGATCAGGATGATCACAATAATTTGGTAAAGCATCTTTCTAAACTAGAAGTTGAACATTTTGATTTACAACTAAAATATCAACATCTAAAAGAAAATGTTAAAACCTCAAATATCAAGACATCCTTGGATGTTCCTGAATTTGATGCAGTTTTTGAAATTAGCAAACGTGATGAACAGATTCGAGCTCATTGTAACACGATCAAAAAATTGAAAGCCCAAATCTCTCAATTGAAGGGTGAAAAGAACAATGTGACTGGATCCTAAATGCCTCATCCTTTAGATTCTCAGTACTCTCAAACTTTTCATCTTCAAAACTTGGTAAATGCCTTACAAAAGGAAAACGAGAGTTTTCTAGAAGAAAATGAAAAAGTTAAACGACACTTTAAAGAGTTATATGATTCAATGAAAGTCACTCGTGACCAAAACAACGAAAAAATAACGTCTTTACAAAAGGAAATTGAGAATCTGAGAAGTCAGGAAAATGGGAAACTGCCACTTGTGTTTAATTAGAATGTTGTTTCAAAGTCACCCTTAGATTGCAAATACACTGTGACGGTTAAATATATTCCTCCTCATCTTAGGAATAATGAACCTGCGTTTCATGACTATTGTGCTCACCTTAAGGATAGTCTAGAATGTCTCTGTGAGATTGTTGAAGAGGACTTCATTAATAAACCTCTTGATAGAGAAATTAGGTTTGCTTGCCTCCAGGCCAAACGATCTCAAGAGCTGCTTGAATGTGTAATTGCAACATGTCCAAAATCCTTAGGTGAAAAAGGCAAAGCTGTGAAGCCTTGTTCTATGCCTAGTGCCAAGCAGGAAATCCGTTCTATGCCCAGCCTTAAGAAAGTAAACACTAATGTGCCTTCAAGTAGTTCAGATTCCCGATATGTTAGTGCTAAGAAAGTGAACTTTAGTGTGCCTGCGAATAGCTCAAATCACAGTCTTAAGAAAATAAACACTAAAGTGCCTTCTAGTAGTTCAGATCCTTGCACATCAAGTTCAGGACTGCAAAAATTAGATCAACCAACTAATGTTCCTATTCCCTCTACAGGAGTAATCAATGACATTAAAGCGAGCAGGTCAAAGTCTCAAGACAATACAAGGAATGATAGGACCTTGCAAGCTAAGAATGTGCATTGGAAGAGAGTAGAAGACCAATCTAGGAACTTTAAGCTTGTGTTGAATAAAACGAATCGTGTTGATTCTAGTATTAGCCTTAAGCGTACTGTAATTAATTCGAATTCTGATACTATTTGCAAACCTTGTAATGATGTCTGCTTGAATTCTGTTGCTAATCATGAATGTGGTGTGAATGCTTTGTCTAATGTTGTCAAATGCCCAGTTAAAACTATTAAGGCTAATAATCGTGCTAAGAAGGCAAAAAGGCAAAAACGAAAGATTGTTAGAAAATAGTGGAAGCCCACAGGAAGAACATTTATAAAGATAGGTTATTATTGGATACCTTTTGGTCATAAGAATAATCAGTTTTGCTCTCAAACTGCTAAGACTATGCCCACTAGACAATGGATGCCTACTGGTAGAACTATTCCCTTAAGAAGTGAACATACTTTGAATAGGTCAAATACAGCATTGCATCTATTCCCAATGATTCCACTGCCTCTACTTCTGATATGAATGTTTCTATTTCTGATGTGGGTGTTCCAAGTACTGTTACTAACCAAGTGGAACCCATTCTTGCGTGGGGATCCCAATTATCCAGTTATCCATTCTTGTCTGTGTTCAACTGCAGATCGTTCAAATCGTTCTGTGGTACCTGGACTCAGGCTGTTCCAAGTATATGACTGGAGACCGGTCGCGGCTCATGAACTTCGTGAGCAAATTCATCGGGACAGTTAGATTTGGGAATGATCATTTCGGTGCAATTAAGGATTATGGAGATTATGTTATTGGAAAAAATGTTATCTCCAAGGTGTATTATGTGGAAGGTCTTGGTCATAACCTGTTCTCTGTTGGTCAATTCTGCGATTCTGATCTAGAAGTAGCCTTCAGAAAACATACTTGTTTCGTTAGAGAACTTGACTGTAAGGAGCTTTTAAGAGGCTCACGTGGATCTAATCTATACACCATCTCTATCGAAGATATGATGAAGTCTTCTCCAATTTGCTTGCTGTCAAAGGCTTCAAAAACAAAGTCATGGTTATGGCATCGTCGTCTTAATCACTTGAACTTCGGCACCATCAATGATCTCTCCAGAAAGGACTTAGTTGTAGGTTTACCTAGACTTAAGTATGAAAATGATCACCTTTGTTCAGCATGCCAATTGGGAAAAAGCAAGAAGTATGCCCATAAACCCAAACCTACAATCTCAGTCTCAGAAGTTCTTCATACAATTCACATGGACTTATGTGGACCCATGAGAGTGCAGAATATCTTTGGGAAGAAATATGTGTTAGTTGTGGTTGATGATTTCTCTAGATTCACTTGGGTAAAATTCCTAAGGTCAAAGGATGAAACTCCAGATATCATCATCAAACTCATCAAACAGCTGCAGGTTCGTCTTAACAAAACGGTCAGAATCATCAGAACAGACAATGGAACTGAGTTTGTTAACAAACAACTTGGTGAGTTTTATGAAAGTATTGGAATTAGTCACCAAAGAAGTGTTCCTCGAACTCCTCAACAGAACGGTGTAGTTGAAAGACGAAATCGAACTCTTGTGGAAGCCGCAAGGACTATGCTAATTTACTCAAAAGTTCCAATGTTTCTCTGGGGTGAAGCCATCGCCACTGCATGCTACACCCAAAATCGATCCCTGATTCACACTGCTCATGGAAAAACTCCATATGAACTTGTCCACAACAGAAAACCTGATCTTTCATTCCTTCATGTGTTCGGTGCTTTATGTTATCCAACTAATGATGGTCAAGATTTAGGAAAACTGAGAGCTAAAGCGGACATTGGAGTTTTTGTAGGCTATGCACCAAACAGAAAAGGTTACCGAATCTATAACAAGAGAACCCGAAATATCATGGAAACAATTCACGTCACGTTTGATGAGCTGATCGGTCAAATGGCTCCTGGACATTCCAGTTCTGGACCTGCACTTCAAAACAGTCCCATTGGTTCATTTCTTGTACCAAACTCCTCATCAGCAACTCCATATGTACCCCCCTCAGAAGATGATTTAAAGAAACTGTTTGATCCAATGTTTGATGAACATTATGAGCCAAGTAACAATGATATGTCCCAATCAACAGAGGCTGCTTCTATCCCTGTCAATGAAATTAACCCTTCAACTTCTATGTCATTAAGCCAAGAAGCGCCTGCTGCTGACCAATCTGGTTCATCAACAAATCTCCAATCATCAAGTGTACATCATGGAAATGCCTCTGATTCACAGGATGAAGTCAATCCCTTTGCTACTCCCAAAGATGCTCCATTTGAAAATATATTTGCTCCTGAATCATCATCTGAACCATCTTCTACAGGATACATCGACTCTGCTACTTCAGTCCCTCAACAACAGCCACATGAACACCTCAGAAAATGGACTCACGATCATCCATTGGACAACATCATTGGAAATCCCTCTCGTCCAGTATCCACACGGAAACAACTTGCAACCGATGCCTTATGGTGCTTCTTCAACTCCATACTCTCTAAGATCGAACCAAAAGATGTTAAAACTGCCATGAATGAAGACAGCTGGTTCAATGCCATGCAAGAAGAAATTCATGAGTTTGATCGTCTCGATGTATGGGAATTAGTACCTGCTCCAGAATGTGCTATGATCATTGCTCTCAAGTGGATCTTCAAAGTAAAGCTTGATGAGCATGGTGATGTTTTAAAGAATAAGGCTAGATTGGTTGCAAAAGGATACCGTCAGGAGGAGGGCATAGACTTTGAAGAATCATTTGCTCCAGTGGCTCGAATCGAGGCAATCAGAATATTCTTAGCTAATGCTGCAAGTAAGAACATGGTAGTCTATCAGATGGATGTAAAGACGACATTTCTGAACGGAGATCTTAAAGAAGTCGTCTACGTCAGCCAACCTGAAGGCTTTGTGAATCCAGAGCATCCTACTCATGTTTATCGTTTGAAGAAAGCTCTTTACGGTTTAAAGCAAGCTCCAAGGGCATGGTATGATACGCTATCAAAGTTTCTTCTGTCTATCGGCTTCAGCAAAGGAGCAGTTGATCCAACATTGTTCACCAGAAAGTCAGGCAAACATTTAATTCACGTTCAAATTTATGTTGATGATATTATCTTTGCCTCGACTGACCCCAATGAATGTGATCGTTTTTCAAAAGAAATGGGTTCCAAATTTCAAATGTCAATGATGGGACAAATGTCATTTTTCTTGGGATTACAAATTTCACAAAGTCCCGGAGGCATTTTCATAAATCAATCTAAATATGCAAATGAGATTTTAAAGAAATTTGGATTTGATTCAAGTGACCCCGCTGACACTCCCATGATTGAACGAACCAAGCTTGATGAGGACCACTCAGGGATCATGGTAGACCAAACGAAATATAGAAGTATGATTGGATCCCTGATGTACCTCACAGCTAGTAGACCAGACATCTTGTTCTCTGTTTGCATGTGTGCTAGATACCAGGCTAAGCCTACTAAAAAGCACCTTGAAGCGGTTAAACGGGTCTTTCGGTATCTCCAAGGAACCATCAATATGGGACTTTGGTACCCGAAGGACACCGGTATGTCACTAACAGCCTATGCAGATGCTGATCATGCAGGATGTCAAGATAGTCGTCGAAGTACGTCTGGAGGTGCACGGTTTTTGGGTGATAAGCTTGTGAGCTGGTCTTCAAAGAAGCAAATGAGTACTTCTATTTCCTCTACAGAGGCTGAATACATAGCCATGTCATCTTGTTGTGCTCAAATCCTATGGATGAGATCCCAATTATCTGACTATGGCTTTGAATTTAACAAAATCCCTCTGTACTGTGATAATAAAAGTGCTATTGCTCTCTCATGCAACAACGTACAACACTCAAGAGCAAAGCACATCGACATTCGACATCATTTCATCAGGGAACAAGTGGAAAAAGGTGTGGTGGAACTCTATTTTGTAAGGACTGAATACCTGTTAGCAGACATCTTCACCAAAGCTCTTCCAAGAGAACGTTTTGAGTTTATTCTTCCACGTCTTGGCATGAAAAGCCTTCAACCAGAATCACTAAAACGTCTTCAGGAGGAAGACGAGGAGTAAAGGTCTATCTTCATCTATATCTTGTATATATCTTTTCGAAAATCAAATAGAAAAATATAAAAAACTTCAAAATCCATAAAAATCTGAAAAATTCAAAAAATCTTCAAAAAATATTGTCAATTTGTTATGTTTTTTTCGGTTCGATAATATCTACGGTCTTTGTGCTGTCATTCAAAGAATGACACGGGACTTTAGATATTGTTCGAATTCTTATTAAAAAAAAAAAAAAAATCAAAAAATATTTTTGGGAGAAAGAGAAACAATGGCTTATTGTCATGTCAGGCAATAACCCGCTTTTCATAGAAAGAACAGAGCCATGCTTTATCTTGTGTTTCAAATCTCATGCTCTGATTCTATAAATATTTATCTGCTGAAAACTAATTGCTTTATACAATAACTCGGACTCAAGTTTTGAAAATCATCCGGACTTATTTGTCAAAATATCTATCTCTCAATCAAAAACCTATGTCATTGATTGAGGGGGAGAATGATTTCAATTAATTCAAAAAGTTTGTTGTCATACAATTGTTTTCATAAGATAATCATGCATGTTTAACCAATGGAGTTTAAAGTCTCAAAATCAGATCCTTATCAGTTAAAACGCTTTCATAATCAAGTCACAATTCTCCTTAAAAGCTTTCAAAAATCAATTTAAATCTACAGAGATCACAAATCTCAAATGTTTTGATAATTGTGATCGGGGGATAATTTGTGATTTAAATTGGATTTAAACTGATAATTCGGTAAATGGTTTTATAAGGATGTACATGCTCTCCTTCCCGCATGTGCCAAACGATTTCAAATTTTCATATTTTCCATGCGCATGTTAAGGGGGAGCAGTTATCTTAAACCACAAATAACCTAAACGTGATCAATTTATATCAATGTGCAGGTTCCCTCTAATATGTGCAAAAACTCTTTCAAACCTTAAGGCACATATTGAGGGGGAGCAAGCTTATGAAAACCTCATCCTTCCCCAAAATGTTTTATCTACTTGATTCGATTTGGGAAGTGATGTTGATATCTTTTAGAAAATGGTTATTAAAGAAGTTAATTATCTCTCTTGCCTCCATGTGCAAAACGATTTCAAATACTTGATGCACATGTTGAGGGGGAGTTCTCGTTCTAAAAATATCAAAAACAATTCAGGTAGAAAATGCTATGATAATATATCACAAGTATCTGAATTGATTTTCAAATGGTTTTCAATTGGTTCCAATGGCAGATGAACAATACCAAATAGACCGACCAACTTTACTTTATGTATGGTGATATAAGGATGATAAGGTTAGGTATTTGTTCCCATGATCCGCCAGAACCGGAGGGATCTACCCAGGGACTATCCACCAGTTAGTGTAGAGTTCTTAGGTATGATGATAAAAGGAGAAAAATGAGATATGGGAAGTGTGCGGACTGAGACTGAGCTAGTACTGGAACAAACCCAACAAGGTCCTTGCAGTGAAGTCTCGGTAAGCACTGAAGGGGTTAAAGAATGAAAAAGAATTGAATGAGAAAAGGGTGAAAACAAATAGCCCTCCATATATTTAACCTTAGGGAAAAAACCGGGTTCAATTCATATGCTACTGATGGTAACATCGGTATTGAAGACAAAACGTCATGGACCCAGTGACGCACTGCACTTCAACTTTCCAATCCACTCAAGTTCCTCTTAAAAGGACTTGTTTCATTCTCACCGGGAACCGACATTATCTATCGACTTTCTCTTAGAGATTGTTGATATTGAAGAAGGAGACCCTCTCCCTAGTCTCCGATATAGGATCCAAATATGCACAAAATTGAGTCTAGAGCCAAGAGATCATCAATAAATCTCATTAGGACACTTTCAATGAAGACTCTCTGTTTCACATAATGTGGAAAGAGAGATTATATCTTGAGTCCTACGCATTATCCTTGTGGTATTGCAAGAACAACTGAGTGATGTGTTTACATATTCACAGTGAAGATGGAAAGCCTTTTGGAGCCAACATCAAATAAGCTCCTGGTAGGTGGCATGTGAGATCTATTATATAGATCAACCATGTGACAACTGAACAGAAACAATGGGGCGATTCAATCTTTTGAATCAATCCTGGTTCAGGTTATGGATTGACGGATACCTTTGAAAAACCGGTCTTTGTGCTTAAAAAACTCTTTTCTTTAGCACATCGACCGTGTACTAATTTTTCAAATCAAAAGGTGTTTTTATGATTGATAATTGATTTTCAATAAAACCTTCGTTGTATTGCTAAAACAATTTCTATTGAGCAATACATGATTGTTTTTCAAATCTCTTTTCATCAATCAGTGGACTTAAATTCGCTGGTTCACTCACTCCGTGCTGTCTTCTTTGAGACGTTCCGGTTTGAGAACAACTAGAGCAGCTGCGAAACCCTGTCAAGGAAATTCTTCGGAATTATACCTGATCACAGGCAGTACA
This sequence comes from Chrysanthemum seticuspe, assembly GCA_019973895.1. Taxonomy (NCBI): domain Eukaryota; kingdom Viridiplantae; phylum Streptophyta; class Magnoliopsida; order Asterales; family Asteraceae; genus Chrysanthemum; species Chrysanthemum seticuspe. The sequence goes on along the minus strand of BPTQ01000001.1, from coordinate 681,620 downwards.
TGTACTGATCAACGGGGAACCGTAGGCCGTGTACCTCAATTCAACGAAAGTGATCAAAGACACTTTCGTATGCTTTATTGCTAACTGTTGTATGCAGGTACGCCCGACGTTTGCAGCTGATCAGAATGATGCGGTCAATCCTTAGCCGCATGCTCACACCACACATTCATCTCCAAAGAAATCATGATCTTTGCTTCAATAACTCTGATATTTTCACTCCATGCTTCTGCTACGCTGCTGCCAATATCATGAATTAACGAAAGCTTCCGCTACTTTGATGAGAAGATATCATGATCCAGAATGTGAGCATGTCAGTCCGAAAGTCACAACATCACAAAATTCCAACACCACAATGGATGTCTCAGAGATTTTTGTTTGCTGATGATCTCAAAAACTGGCTTAAAATGAATTATCACGTGGATCAGTAAAAGACCTCCACTTGGATTAACCAAACATGCAATGAGAAGAATCAATGACTACGAGCTTCGGAGCAAAGTACTACATCATGAATGCAAGAACAATCTTTAATGTAATATCGGTTTGTATTCTATGTAATTTTAGTACATGATTGAGGTGACCTCCCTTAGGGGGAGATTGTTTGGAATTAGAAATTCCAGGTATTAAAGAGTCGGTCACCTCAAGTATATGTAATCATTAGAAAGCTCGTAGTCGTAGTTATTTTAAGTTAAGTAGTATTTAGTTATGTAACACCGTGGAGGACGGACGGGTCTTTACCCACTGTATGCCTGATCCACAGCCCGTTGTGTGGCGTTTTATTGTAAGACTATAAATACTCTCTACCTTCTAAGGTAGAGAGTTGGAGCTCATAATAATATTTTTCTTTCTCTCACTATAGTTCCCAACTCTCTCTTCTTTCTCTCACTAGAACTTTCTCTCTCTAACATACTTATACGCCTACTTTGATTATGGTTTAAAGTGTTTGTGAAATCCAATATCCTACAATTGGTATCAAGAGCCATGGTTTGATCACTCATCTTTCATGCTCTTTGTTTTGGTGGATTTCATAAGGTTTTTGGAGTATTAAGGGTTTAGGAGAGTTTGATTCATTTGGACAAATTCTAGTGTTAAAGTTTGAATTTTGCTTGTACTTTTGTGTTTAGGATCATCATATGTGTTTATGTTTTGAATTGGAAGGCTTAAATCATTGTGGTTTGGTTGTTTTGGATTGATAAAGTGGTTATTTGTGAAAGAAGGACGAAGCGAGTTGAGTCTCGGACTTGTATTTCTTCAATGCGAGTTGCCTTGTTATTTGATGCGAGTTGGTACATGCGACTTAGCTGTTTAGCGATTTGATCTTTATGCGACTTGGGTTCTAAGCGAGTTGTTTCTTTAAGCGACTTGAGATCTAAAGCGACTTAGCTATTTAGCGAGTTGTAACAATAGCGAGTTAATTTAAGCGACTTAGTGTTCAAGCGAGTTGATTGTGTTGCGAGTTGATACTAAAGCGAGTTGGCTATTTAGCGACTTGATTCATTAAGCGAGTTGATTGTGTTGCGAGTTGATACTAATGCGACTTGGCTATTTAGCGAGTTGACTGCTTAAGCGAGTTGTGTATTTAGCTACTTGTTCATTTGGACTTGTTACTTCTTCGTGATACATTCTTACGGTTGTTCTTTTGGTTTAGTAAAATCCCGTGAAAGAATCAATTTCCCGGTTTAATCAAAGAATAGTAAAATCCCTTAGAATTTGTTATCATGGCAAACATCGTTCCTACCAGTGCTTCGTCAGTAGCTGAGGATGTTCAAGCTGCTCGCTCAGATACTCGTCCACCCATGCTTGACAGAACTGACTATGACTCTTGGGCTCAATGAATCAGATTGTACTGTCTTGGAAAAGAAAATGGGGTTAACATTCTCAAATCCATTGATGAAGGACCTTACCGAGTTGAGACTACTAGAGATGTACTTGATACTGCTGAAGATGGAACTCTGATTTACGGAATGGACAGACCAAAGATGTATGATGAGCTTGACGATAAGGAGAAAAAGAGATTCGATGCGGATATCCGAGCTTCTAACATTATACTGCAAGGTCTACCAAAAGACATCTACAAGCTTATCAATCACAACACCGAGGCAAAAGCTGTATGGGATAATGTCAAGATGCTTCTTTCTGGTTCTGAGCTAACTGTTGAAGACCGAGAATCACAGCTGTATGATGAATTTGAGCACTTCAAGATGAAACCAGATGAGAGTGTCTATGAGTACTATGTGAGATTTCATAAGCTGGTGAATGACATGAGGAACATCAGAATGACTATGCCTAACATTCAGCTGAAATCAAAGTTTGTAAAGAACATGAATCCCGAATGGCACAAATTTGTCACTTCTGTGAAGCTCACTAAAGGATTGAAGAATACGAATTATGAGCAACTCTATGCCTTCCTTCTTCAAAATGAGAGACATGCCATGTTTGAAAAGAGGATTCTTGATCAGTTCAAAGCTCAGGGTGAATCAAGTTCAACAAATGATTCAACTGCCTTTTACTCAAATATTGGGATTACCACCAAAGCTTCTCAAGTTGTACCTATGGGTAATGGTAATCACAAACTCATTCCTGATCCAATGTTCAAACAAGCTGATGCTGATGCAGGCATAGGAAACTTCATCAATCAACTGGCACTTATGATAAGTCAAAACTTGAATTCTCTCCCACAAACCAACAACAACCTCAGAACAGCATCTAACCCACACAATCAAGCTACTGTCAGAGATGGGAAGATTGTAGTGCAACCAGTTCAGGAAAGACAGTATGATCAGGGAAGAGGTGGAGCTGGTAGAGGTTATGTTGCAAATCAGAATCGGGGAAGGAATGGAAATCAAGGTCAAGCTAAGCCGATCAAATGCTATAACTGTGGTGGTGAGGGACACATTGCTCCAAACTGCACATCTCCAAAACGTCCACAAAATGCAGAATACTTCAGGGATAAGATGCTGCTAGTGCAAGCTCAGGACAATGGTGCTGCTTTGGATGAAGAGGAGTTGTTGTTTCTCGCTGAGGGCAATGAAAAGACCTATGATGCAGATGTGGATGAGCAGCCGATTCAGGAGATAGGCCATAATCATCAGAATGCCTTTCAAGTAGCTGACTGTGATGCATACGACTCTGATGTTGATGATGGACCTACTGCACAAACAATTTTCATGGCTAGCATTTCTCCAATGGTCTCTCCTAAGGTCTCATCTTCACCACAAGCTGGTCCATCCAAAGACAAACTCATTTCTGAGGTACTAAAATTATATGATGATGCTGATATGCAAAAGATGCATGACAAAGTACAATCAACTGAAACTATTGAGTCAAATATTGAAGATATGGGTAATATCAATGTTGTCCCATATGATCAATATGTGAAACAAAGTGAAAGTGAAGTTGTACCAAGTGATGCATCTTCTGCAATCAACGATGACTATGTTTTTTATGAATACACCACATGTGCCTCTGATGATTATGTTATCTCTGAACTTAATGCCTATAAAGAACGTGTTGCTATTTATGAACAACGTGCTAAATTTGAGTTGACCACCCGTGAGCAGGAAATGGATGACCAAATGCGTACAACTATTAGAAAAAGTAGGTTTAGAGAAGAAGTATTAAAACAAGAGTTAAACTCCTTACAAGAAAAGCTTTCTAAAACTGCTAAGCAAAAACAAGAACTTCAAGAAAATGTTAAATTGCTTAAGCAAGAATTTAGCATCAAGGAATCTAAACTTTTGAATGATTTTTCTAATCTAAAAACCTTGAAAAACAAGCTTGAAAATAAGTTGTACGTACAAGGAAATACCATTCAGACTGCTCACTTAATCACTAAGCACAGAGTTTTGAGTGATAAGCATAGTACTCCCCTTGTTGAGGAACCAAATCCAGAAGTTGTTAAAAAGGCTAGAGCTGCCCATAAGGTTATTTATGATGGCAATGAAATTCTTAAGCCTAGACAGAAACCTAGTTGCGCTGAGTGCACTGAGGAAGATAAGAAATCAGATGAAGTCACTAGGGAAAAGATGAACAAGAAACTTGATGATCCTAAATGTAAAGAAAAGAAAATAAATATCACACCCCATGATTACAAGAAGGAGAATTCGATTTCCTTGAACAAGTTTAAGCCTCAGACATTGTTAACACCCGAACAAGTGTTCTGGAAAAAAGGATTTAGATAAGCAAAAAGCAGAGAATCTTGTTGTAACAAACCTACCCTTTAGGAAAATGCCTTCAGCGACTGTGTATCCTCCCAATACACCAATGCATTTAGTTCCTAGGACTATTGCCACTAAAAGCAAGACCTTAATCAGTCAATATGTTATTCTTCAACTATTTGTCAATTTTGAGAAAACTTGTAAGAAAATGATCACACCCACTGGGATAACTGAAGGGGAAAGGGGTTTTGAACAAACAAAAGAATTCTATCTAACTGAGATAATGCCTTTCTTCAAACTACTAAAAGATCATTTTGAGAGTCTTAAAAAGGGGATAAATTCAGATATTAAAGGAATGGAAAAGGAATTTGATGCAATGATAGTTGAGGTTAGTGACTATGAGCGAGCATTAAAATATAATGAGATTGAGAGGAAGAACTTGCATACCTTGAATGAGAATCTTATTTCTGAATGTATTGCTCAAGACGTGTTTTACACTGCTACGAATTGCTCCATTAATGCTTCTCAATTTCATGAATTATCTATTGCTCTGAAAGTCTCTCATGATCGTGTCATTGAGCTTGAAAAGATTAATTCGAAACTTAATGAGAAAATTGATCAGGATGATCACGATAATTTGGTAAAGCATCTTTCAAAACTAGAAGTTGAACATTTTGATTTACAACTAAAATATCAACATCTAAAAGAAAATGTTAAAACCTCAAATTTCAAGACATCCTTGGATGCTCCTGAATTTGATGCAGTTTTTGAAATTAGCGAACGTGATGAACAGATTCGAGCTCATTGTAACACGATCAAAAAGTTGAAAGCCCAAATCTCTCAATTGAAGGGTGAAAAGAACAATGTGAGTGGATCCCAAATGCCTCCTCCTTTAGATTCTCAGTACTCTCAAACTTTTCATCTTCAAAACTTGGTAAATGCCTTACAAAAGGAAAACGAGAGTTTTCTAGAAGAAAATGAAAAAGTTAAACGACACTTTAAAGAGTTATATGATTCAATGAAAGTCACTCGTGACCAAAACAACGAAAAAATAACGTCTTTACAAAAGGAAATTGAGAAACTGAAGAGCCAGGAAAAAGGGAAAATGCCACTTGTCTTTAATGAGAATGTTGCATCAAAGTCATCTGCAGACTGCAAATATACCGTGTCTGTTAAATATATTCCTCCTCATATTAGGAATAATGAACCTGCGTTTCATAACTATTGTGCTCACCTTAAGGATAGTCTAGAATGTCTCCGTGAGATTGTTCAAGAGGACTTTATTAATAAACCTCTTGATAGAGAAATTAGGTTTGCTTGCCTCCAGGCCAAACGATCTCAAGAGCTGTTTGAATGTGTAATTACAACATGTCCAAAATCCTTAGGTGAAAAAGGCAAAGATGTGAAGCCTTGTTCTATGCCTAGTGCCAAGCAGGAAATCCGGTCTATGCCCAGTCTTAAGAAAGTAAACACTAATGTGCCTTCAAGTAGTTCAGATTCCAGATATGCTAGTGCTACGAAAGTGAACTTTAGTCTGCCTGCAAATAGCTCTAATCACAGTCTTAAGAAAGCAAACACTAAAGTGCCTTCTAGTAGTTCAGATCCTTGCACATCAAGTTCAGGAATGCAAAAATTAGATCAACCAACTAATGTTCCCATTCCCTCTACAGGAGTAATCAGTGACATATTGAGGGGGAGAATTTACCAAAAAAATTCAAATGACTTTTTCTAAGGAAAATGTGATCAAGAAATTATTTCAAAGAACTCTTGCCTCCATGTGCCAAACAATTTCAATATCATATGCACATGTTGAGGGGGAGCATTTATAAAATGATCAAAACTATTAAGGTACAAAATGCTTTGATCTCGTATCACAAGTACCTTGATTGTTTTTCCAAATGATTTTTCGATTGGGTTCATGAAGGAAAGAACAATACCAAAAGACCGACCAATTTACTTTATGCATGGTGTTATAAGGATGGTTAGGTTAGGTATTCGTTCCCACGATCCGCCAGAACCAGAGGGATCTACCCAGGGACAATCCACTAGAAAGTGTAGAGTCCGTAGGTATATTGAAAAAAGGAGAAAAGTGAGATATGAGAAGAGTGCGGACTGAGACTGAACTAGTACTGGAATAAACCCAACAAGGTACTAGTTATGAAGTCTCGGTAAGCACTGAAGGGGTTGAAGAATGAAAAATAATTAAATGAGAAAAGGGTGAAAAGAAATAGCCCTCCAATAATTCAACCTTAGGGCAGTAACCGGGTTCAATACATATGCTACTGGTGTTTACTAAGGTAACACTGGTATTAAAGATAAGACGTCATAGACCCAGTGACGCACTGCACTAAACTTCCCAAGCTACTCAAGTTCCTATTAAAAGGGCTTGTTTCATTCTCACGGGGAACCGACATAATCTATCGACTTTCTTTTAGAGATAGTTGATATTGAAGAAGGAGACCCTCTCCCTAGTCTCCGGCATAGGAACCAAATGTGCTCGATTGAGTCTAGAGCCAAGAGATCATCCACAACATCTCATTAGGATACTAAATTCCTGAAGACTTGATGTTTCACACAATGTGGAAAGTAAGTATATATTAAGAGTCCTACGCATTATCCTTGTGGTATTGCCAGAACATCTGAGTGATATGCATACATATTCACAATGAAGATGGAAAGCCTTCTGGAGCCAACATCAAACAAGCTCTTGGTGGGTGACATGTGAGATCTTTTCTAAAGATCAAGCTTGTGACAACTGGATTGAAACAATGGGGCGATTCACTCTTGAATCAACCTTGGTCCAGGAATGGAATTGACGAATACTTTTGGAAAAACCATTCGGTGTGCAAATCTTCTTTTCTCTAGCACATCGAATGTGTAGTTATGTTTTCAAACACAAAAAGTATCTCTGATTGAAAAAAATACTTTTGGAAAAACCGTTCGATGTGCGAATCTTCTTCTCACTAGCACGTCGAATGTGTACTCTTTCAAATATAAAAAGTATTTATGATTGAAAATTGATCTTTCTCATAAAACCTTCGTCGTATTGCAAAACTTTTTCTTCTAAGCAATACGCGATTGTGTTTTCAAATCATTTTTCATCAATCAGTGAATCTCAATTTGTTGGTTCACTCACTCTGTGTTGTCTTCTTTGAGACGTTCTGGTTTAAGAACAGCTAGAACAGCTGCGAAACCCTGTCAAGGAGATTCTTAGGAATCCTACCTGATCACAGGAAGTACTTGTACTGATCAACGGGGAACCGTGGGCCGTGTACCAGCTGAAGAAAATTATGAAAAATATTCTCTTCTTACATGTTTTCTCAAAGTCAACGAATAGTTGGTAAACTACATACAAGCTGACTAAGGTTTTGCTTTTGGTGGGAAGAGTTCTAGGCACTAAATGCATAGGTGTATTTGGAGGATACATAGTGGCTGGAGGCAATTTCCTACAGGGAGGATTCTTTTCAACAAGATCATCAGTTTTTTTCTTATCCATATATCTCTTCCAAAACACTTGTTCAGGGGTCAATTGAGTCTGAGGTCTAAACTTATTGAAGGCAATCCAGTTTTCCTTAGCATAATTCGGAGTTTTAAATGTAATGTTATACTCTATACACCAAGGATCTTTTAGTTTCTTATCCATTTTCTCTCTAGAGGCATCTTCTAATTCTTTATCCTCTTTAGTGTACTCCACACATGTAGGCTTTTGTCTAGGCTTAAGGATTTCATTGCCATCATAGATCACCTTTTGAGCAGCTTTTTCTTTCTTACCAAACTCAGGATCAGGTTCCTCTACAATGCTAGTACTATGCTCATCGCTTAACACTCTATGCTTAGTGATCATGTGAGCAGTCTAAATGGTGTTACCTTGTACGTACAACTTGTTTTCAAGTTTATTTTTCAAAGTTTTTAGGTTGGAAAAATCATTTAAAAGTTTTGATTCCTTAGCATTGACTTCTTGTTTAAGCACTTTTACATTTTCTTGTAGTTCTTGCTTTTGCTTAACAGTTTTATTAAGCTTTTCTTATAAGGAATTTAACTCTTTTTTTAATATTTATTCCCTAAAGTTACTTTTTGTGATAAGTGTACGCATTTGGTTATCCATCTCCTGCTCACGGGTAGTCAATTCAAACTTAGCACGCTGTTCATATATGGCAACTTGTTCCTTTTAGGCATTTAGTTCAGAGGTCATGGAATCATCAAGTGCACATTCAGTGTATTCATTATATATACATTCATCATTGATGGTAGAAGATGCATCGCTTGGTACAATTATACTTTCATCTTGCTTCACATATTGATCATATGGGACAACATTGCTATTACCCATATTTTCAATATCTGATTCAATGACGTCCATCGATTATACTTCGTCGTGAATCTTTTGCACATTAACTACATCGTATAGTTTCAATTCCTATGATATGATGGATTCCTTGGAGGGACTGGCTTGCAGAGGTGGAGAGACCATTGGTGTGATGTTAGCCATAAAGATGGTTTGTGTCGTTGGTTCATCATCAACATCAGAGTCAAATGCATCACAATCTGCAACTTGAAAGACATTGGGATTGTTCTGGGTCACACCATGCACTGGTTGTTCATCCACATCTGCATCATAACTTTTGGCATTTTCCTCGGCAATAAATAACAACTCTTCCTCATCCAACACTGCTCCATTGTCTTGAGCTTGCACCAATAGCATCTTATCCCTGAAGTACTCTGCATTTTGTGGACGTTTTGGTTGAGTGCAGTTCCTAGCAATGTGTCATTCCCTTCCACAGTTGTAACACTTGATTGGCTTCCCTTGACCCTGAGCCGCAATCCTTCCTCGATTCTGATTTCCCACATAACCTGCACCGGCTCCTATATTCCCATAACCAGTTCCCACACCAAAATTTCCTTGCTCATTATGTAGTAGATAAGCATTCTGCCTTCCTTGCACATTTTGCACTACTACCCTTCCATCTTTAATAGTAGCATGATTATGTAGATTAGATGTAGTTCTGAGATGATTTTTGGTGTGTGGAGTAAGATTCAAGTTTTGCTTAACCATTAGAGCAAGTTGATTTGCAAAATGTTCCATGAATGAGTCTGAAGGCTTATACCCTGAATCCGGAATGAGTTTGTGATTACCATCCCTAGTAGGTATGACTTGTGATGCTTTTGTACTTATTCCCACATTTGTGAAGAATGTAGTTGAATCATTTGAAGAACTTGCAGCTCCATCATTGGTATTGAACTTTTCCATGATCATTCGTTCAAATGCAGCATGCTTCTCATGTTGGAGCAAGTAAGCATACAATTGATCATAATTGGTGTGCCTATGTCCTTTGTTCAATTTGACAGCAGTGAACAATTTGTGTCATTCAGGATTCATGTTGTTCACGAACTTGGAATTGAGCTGGATATTTGGCATTGTCATCTTGATATTCCTCATGTCATTCACAAGCTTGTGGAATCTTACATAATATCCAGTAACAATTTCCCCTGGGTTCATTTTAAAGTTCTCAAAGTCATCATACAACTGAGATTCACTATCTTCCTTAGTCAGTTCTGAACCAGAGAGAAGCATCTTGACATTATCCCAGACAGCCTTGGCTTCAGTGTTGTGATTGATCAGCTTGTAAATGTCCTTTGGAAAACCTTGAAGTATGATGTTTGAGGCTCTAATATTAGCATCATATCCCTTCTTCTCCTTATCATGAAGATCATCATAAATTCTTGGTCTATCCAACCCTAACATAACATTTCCATCAATTCCAGTTTCGAGAATGTCCCTAGTAGTTTCGATTTGAAATGGTCCTTCATCAATAGACTTAAGGATGTTAACCCCATTCTCTTTTCCTAAGCAATACAATCTGATTATTTGAGCCCAAGGGTCATAATCAGTTCTATCAAGCATGGGAGGACGAGTATTGGATCCTGCAGCTTGAACGTCCTCAGCAACGGAAGAAGTGATTATAGACATGATTCCTAAGTACACAGGTTTTTACTACTCTTTGATTAAACCGGGAAATAGATTCTTTCATGGGATTTACTAAATCAAGAGATAACCGTAAAACATATCACGAAGAAATGACAAGTCTCAATAGACAAATCGCACAACTGACAAATCGCTTCAGTCAAATCGCACAACTGACAAATCACTTATGTCAAATCGCAGTGGTTACAAACCGCTTCTGTCAAATCATTGTCAATACAAATCGCTTCACTGTCAAATCGCTTAAGTGTCAAAACGCTTAAGTGTCAACCGCAGTCGATACAAACCGCTTCCGTTAAAACGCTTTGTGACAAATCGCTTAAGTAACAAACCGCTTAAGTGTCAAATCGCTTAAGTGACAAACCGCTGGGGAACACAAGTACCTCCACTACTTCCGCTACTTTTTCCTTTTTTGTCTCTTTGTCTCAACACACAAACCGCTTAGGTGACAAACCGCTTCCACAAAACAAGTCAAACCGCATAAAACACTTGTCAAACCGCTTAAATGTCTGATCAAACCGCTTCAACGAAATTCACACCTAGAGATAATCCGCTTATTTGAAAACCTTCAAAAACTAAACTTTTTCAATCCAAAACACTAAAACCAATATGATTGAGGCCTTCCAATCCAAAACCTAAACACTTCTGGTGATTCTAAACACAAAAGTACTATCAAAATTCAAAATTTAACACTAAAAATGATTCAAATGTTGAAAACTACTCAAAACTCATTCAAACCCAAAAACCTATGAAAACCACTAAAAATCCAAGGACATGTAAGTTAGATGATCAAACCATGGCTCTTGATACCAATTGTTACATATTGGTTTTCTCAAACACATAATCAAACACACAATAGGGTCAAATGAGTTAGGTTCTAGAGACAGAAAGTGAAGAGAGTTGGGAACTTTAGTGAGACAAAGAAAAATGTATTATGAAAACTCCAACCCTTTGCCTTGCTAGGCAAATGATATTTATAGTTAGTTACATGAGACGCCTCCTACGGGCTGTGGATCAGGCATACAATGGGTAAAGACCCGTCCGTTCTCCACGGTGTTACATTACAAACTACTAACTATCACTAAATGACTACGACTACGAGCTTTCTAATGAATACATATACTTGAGGTGACCGAGTCTTTAACTACCGGATTTTCTAAATCCTAACAATTTTCATACGTCTTCGTCCATTTTTGTACGTTTTTATACGTTTTCATACATTTTTATCCGTTTTCACACGTTTCATTTGTTTTTGTCCCTTTTCACACGTTTTCGTCCGTTTTCATACGTTTTTTCCCGTTTTCATAAGTTTTTGTTCGTTTACAGACATTTTCGTCCCGTTTTCATACGTTTTCGTCTGTTTTCATACGTTTTCGTCCGCTTTGATATGTTTTGGTCCATTTCATACGTTTTCGTCCGTCTTCTTGCATTTTTTTTTCTATTTTCGTACATTTCTGTCCGTTTTCATACGTTTTCGATTGTTTTCATACGTTTTCGGATGTTTCTGTCCGTTTTCTTACTTTTTCGTCCGTTTACATACGTTTGGTCTGTTTTCATATATTCATTCGTTTTCATACGTTTTTGTCTGTTTTCATACATCTTCACCCGTTTTCATACGTTTTCATCCATTTTCATACGTTTTCGTCTATTTTTATACGTTTCATCCGTTTTCATATGTTCTTACACATTTTCGTTCGTTTTCATACATTTTCTTCTGGTTTTACACATTTTCGTCCATTTTCATATGTTTTATACGTTTTCATCTATTTTTATATATTTTCATTTGTTTTCACAGGCATTCATCTGTTTTCATATGTTTTCGTACATTTTTATACGTTTTCATACATTTTCGCCTTTTTACGTCCTATTTTACAAAAACGTTCAAAAGTCAAGCTAGTAAATAACAACAAAATAAGTAACGTACCTTTATTATATGACATGTCTAATATCACTTGTGTTGATCCCAGTTGAGCAAACGATCCTTTATAGAAACTGATTTAATAAAGACTTATTAAGTATCATGCGGAATTTAATACTTAATCTTAAGAAGAAGAACAATAAACATTCAACACCTCAATATTATTATTAATACGAATACTCTAACCAGTATTAGGGTTTTACAACCTTGAAGTGTATCGACCTTAGATATAAAACATACGTATATCTAATCTAACCTAGGACCTCCTTTTATAGGCTAAGGAGTCCTTTACATAATACAATACGTAACCTACAAGATAAATATCTTTTCCATATTTATCTAATACAAAATATTAAACCGACTATACAAAACTAGCAGTGGTTACAATACAATATCAGTGGTTTCACATTACTACTAGCCGCGATTTATCTTCAGCAGTGGATTCATTCTTCTGTCCGTGGTTTCATTAACTCTGTCCGTGGTTCCCACACTTAGAATAATTCATGATCCAAGGAACCTAAAACCCAACAATCATCCCCTAAACTTGATACATTCAACTAGAATTCTCAAGTTTCTTTTAAGCTCAAAACACCTGAATTGAAGGATGTATCCAAACACTTACTAGTTTTAAGAATGGTCTCATACTTCAGCAACAAACTGTAAGCTTGATCATCATAGGGCATCAACATCTTTAAACCACCAGGTTTTACCATCTGATTAATAACTTCTGGATACTTATTCAGTTGAGGATAATCACCTTCTACAAGCATATGAATAACTTCTCCGGAAATAGTTAACACATGAACTCCACAAGTATGATATAGAAACCATCTTGTAACTTGACCATTGTAGAGTCCTTTCCAGTCAGGTTCATCATGAGTAGGTTCAAACAAAATCTTCAAGTGATCATAAACCATTCTCTCATGATTATCATCTGGATGTACATCACCAAACTTATTCTTATAAAGCTTTCAAAGATTCATCAAATCATCCCTATCCAGATATTGAAGCATCTGTGAAAATTTATCAAACTCAGAAACTTCATTATTGAGTCTTTGAATTTTCCAACATCCTGCACTTCCATTAAGCTCAAATTCACAAGAGATAATTTGATTACTATCTTCAATCACTTTCAGTCTTTTAGAACCAGATGTCTCCTGAATCTCAGATTTTCTCTTTTGACTACTTTGAATCTACTCTTCTTCTTTTTCAGAATTCATTGGAATAAAATTATCATTATTAATCCTCATACACATCAGATAAAGCTCATGAATTCTCTCAAATGAACATTTACTAAGATTTTCAGAAATATGTATGCCTGAATTCTTAATAATCTTCATCAGTACATTCCTCATCTCACCTTTTGTAGGAGGTTTCTTCCTTTTAACTTAATTTTTTTCCTTACTGATCCTCCTTGCCCATTCACCCAAGATTCTAGCTCTTTCATCAACATCTAACAATGCCCATTCTTGAGTAGTATACTCATCCTGTATTTTATTAGAAGCTTGAAGATAGTTTTGTGTTTCATACCATTTAGCTAACCATTTCTGGGTAGCCTCCCCCTCTTCTTGCTTTTCTTTCTCTGCAGCTGCTTCCTCTTCAGCTTGTATGCTTCTTGTATACTCTTCATCATAAGCAATCTGTTCTTCTACACTTTTAAACTTCAAAACAAGTGCTGCAATACCTTTACCCTTACCAATGTCTGGTTGAGCCACCTTCTTCTTCAAAGGCTCACCAATAACTAAACGTTTACCTTTGGGTTTAGTTGCAGTAGATTTCAGAGATAGTGAAACAGGTGCAATGATGGGTGTAAGGTTAGTTGAGGTTTTGCTTAGATTGATCAGTGTACTTGCAACTTCCTTCTCAACTTCTTTAGATTTAGGTGGTGACACAGAGGCGGTTGTAACAATTGTAGAAGTGGTTATGATAGCAGTGGGTAAGTTTGAAGTGGGAGTAGGTATGGTTACCTTATCTGAAACTGCAGCAGTGGTTTCGATAATACTAGCCGTGGTTGCAGACACACTATCAGTGGTTGTGTCCTGCATCACCTCATCTTCTAACACAGTCTTCAAACTTTCAAGAACAGCTTCATTCCCATCTTTATCAGATACCAAAAATTGTTCTGCTTGATCTCCACTATCCACATCCTCTTCCATATGCACATCTATAGCCTCCCCTGAATTCATGCCTTCACTCGTCCCTTGTTTGGGTACATTCTCCATATTCAGAATTGGAGAGGAGTCCACCTTCTTTTTCAACTTTCTCATATGCCTTAAAACAGCAACCCCAGGTCTCCTCACTTTCTCCAAAACAAACATCCTGTGCTTCAGCCTCCTAATCTCTTTACCTTGAAACACAGCCAACTCTTGAAGACTTGAGATTGTATAATCTATTTTGGTACATTTAACCGTCAATTCATTAAAGCGTTCAAGAATATCCTCCCCACTTCGACCTGTGTTAACTGGTCCGAGAGGTGGTTCATTGGAAAAGTCATCATGTACCAGTTTAGGATCCGTCAATTCAGTTTCATGTTCCAAACTATCCTCATCACTTCGAGTTGTGTTAACTGCTCTGAGAGGTGAATCTTTGGATAAAGTAAACATAGCACCAAACCTTGCCTGATCATCTATGCACCCTAAGTGAGCCAGTTGGCTAGGGATTCCTCCACCTGTGTTAAGTTCCAAAGAACTCTCCACATTAGGAGTTGCCAAAGGTTGGGTCTTAATGATGTTTCCACTATCCTGACCAGCATCTAAGCATGAATCAGTAGTGGAAGCCCTTCCAATCATGTCACCTCCACAACTTGTGACAGACTCATGAATAACACCACTAACACCAGCCTGAGGTAGCTTGGTGCCCTTCCTCCTCCTAGTCCACAAAATTGGTTTAACAGTGGTTTGGGGTTGACTAGCAGTGGGTTGAGATTCACTAACAGTGGGTTCAAGTGTACTATCAGTGGGTTGAGGTGTACTAGCAGTGGGTTCAGGTTCTATGGGTTGGGATTCAAGACCTTCATCAAACTCAGAAATAGCAGGCAAAGTAAGCATATGTGATAATAAAGGAACATCTCTTATTTGAAAATTAGGATTCTGATTCCTCATATGTGCAAAAACCTTAGGAAGCATATAATGCACTTCATACTCCCTAGAATGCTCAACAGGTTCTTCTATTTGACTTTCCACAATCAGTTGCACAAACCTAGGATATAAGTAATATTTACCCTTCTTCCTAATATTCTGCACAAACCCTTCATAAATCATCCTAGACCAATTAAACTTCCTTCCCTCAAATAGACAGATAACAGCAGTAGCAATTTTGGAGGGAAAGTCATCAAATCCAGTGGTCTTATTACTTATACACATCAACAAGGTATGTATCAAAAACTTCCATTGTTGTGAAAACATTCCCTTAAAAAATTTTACCTTGTATCCCCTGTGAGTATATCCTAGCCTCTCTAAACCTTCAAAAATCTCAGCATCAGAAAGGTTAACTACACCATCAACATCATCTAACTTCAAAACCCCTTGAATAATCTCCTCATCAACTAAAATCTCATTCTCATCCACCACAGTACTAAAAACTTCCACCCCATTGACCTCCTCAAGCTTAGCATTACCCCAGAATTGATGTATATAGGCTTTAAGGATGGTTGGTGCTACAGTTAATGCAAAGTGAATAGGATTGTGAATAAGGAAATCAATCATTTGATGAAAACCTTCGGATCGATTGTTTTTTTTATCAAATTAGCAACTAGGTTATGGGTGTTGGAGTATTGGTTCGGCATGATGATTGATGATGTATGTGATGTGGGTTTTGTGAATTGAACAGATGGAAGTGATGTGGGTTTATGTAAAGCGCCAATTGGAAGTGATTTGAAGATCAATTAAATGTATCAGTGATTTGGGGAGATAAATGCGTTTTCTTCAAAGTTACCAAACAGCCCCTCAAGTATCTAAAAATCAGCAACATGCTCGCAGTGGTTTAAAAACCTCTATCAGTGGTTTGAAAAACACTAGCAGTGGATACAGAATTACACTCCAACCAGTTGACCAAGAGATACAGCAAGCAAATCTGTGTCAAAAATAGTGATATCACACAAAAATACGAAGGATTATAATAGATTTTTTTTAACAAATCAGCAAAAGCTCCAAAGTATACAATAATCCTTCATACCTGCATATCACAAACATAAACCAAACACTGAAAAGTTGGTTAAGGTTAGTAGTGGTTAGAGGAAACAAAAGGTGGATCCATATACTTAGCAGTGGATAGCCAAGTGTGCTTAATTCTAAGTCAATATGGTCAACTTCTGTCATTACTTCCTTTCCCAAAGTCAAACAACTTCATTAACTCCTCAACCACTTATACCTTCCCCTTATTTACTTACTGATTCCATCTTAACCATTGACTCCGCCTATAAAATAATCCCAAGGCACAATAAACACATACCAATTACCCCAATTTACTTCCAAACCCTAATTTCTCAACAATTCCACTTATCAACAGCAACCACCATGTCTAGCAAATCATCAATCTAACCTCCTCCTCCTCCTCCTCCTCCTCATCATCATCATCAAGTGATGATTCACACCCATTGTTTCGATACCCTCATCAAGATGAACCTCAACCATTAAAGTACCCCTTTCTCCCTTCATCTGAAGATGATAGTGTAGTGGATCCAAGTGATTCATCTAGGGGTTCTGATGACTCCACAGAGCGTCTAGAGCCAATCTTCAACAGATTGGTGAGAGAGGAAGCGGAGAGGACAGCAGCGGGTGGAGAGAAGCCACAACCTTCACAACCCCAACCCCAACCAAGGCAACGTGCCAGAAATCCACCACTCCCAAAGACAAGAGAGGTGGTGATTGGTCTTCCAGCTCCATGATCTGGTTCTTCAAACCATGGAAGGAAGGGAAAGGGCAAGGGAGCAGAGGTGAAGATAAAGGGAAAAGGGAAGGTGGAGTAGAAGGTTATGGTGGAACGAGTAGATGGAACAACTGAAGATTTCTCATATCACAAAGGCATCCACCATCGTTTTCATCAATCCATCCTTCCATTTTCATCTTCAGCTTCTTCATCGTACTAGTTATGTATATCCACCAGCTTTTGTAATAGATGATAGGAATGGTCTTTTATTTCATTTGAAGTTGATTGTAAGCTGTAAATTGTTTCTTGACTTAATGAACAACTTCTCAATGTACTTCTCTTGCATCTTGCAACCAGTGATTAACTTCCATAGTTCTGAAAAATGGTTAGTGGGAACACAAAGAAACAAACAGTGGTTTGAACATAACTAACAGTGGTTAGAAACAAAAATAGCAATACTAAGATCAACAAATAACAGTACAATACTTATACAAACTTTGTACAAAACAAGTTGAGATTTAGAGATTAATCATTCCAATACTAACTACAAGGTACTGAAACCTCCCCACATCAAAAGCTTTAGTGAGAAGATTAGCAACATTGAAAGCAGTATGGATTTTTACCATTTGAATCAACTTTTTCTCATTACAATCTCTAATAAAATGATGCCTTATCTCAATATGTTTAGTTCTAGAATGTAAAACAGGATTTTTAATGATGCAAATTGTACTGTTATTATCAATGTAAATCTTAGTATGCATAAAATTGTACCCAAAATCCAGCAATTGATTCTGAATCCAAAGAACTTGCCACAACAACTAGCAGCAGCCACATATTCAGCTTCAGTTGTAGAATTTGCCACTATTGTTTGCTTTTTACACTGCCATGAAATTAGCATGCTTCCCAAAAACTGACATCCTCCAGTTGTAGATTTCCTATCCAAACTGGCACCAGCATAATCACTATCTGTATAGGCCACCAAGTCAAAAGGTGAATCCTTAGAATACCAAAGGCCCAATTTAGGATGACCTTTAAGATATCTAAAGATTCTCTTAACAGCATTCACACATACTGAGAACATTATATCTGGCATAGATGCAGTGAGATACGTCAAAGATCCAATCATGGACCTATACAACTTCAAATCAACTTTGGGACTTCCATCATCTGGTAGCAGTGGTTTCTGTGTCTCCATAGGTGTACTAGCACTCTTCACATCTTGAAACCCAAACTTCTTCAAAATATCTGCTACATACTTGTCTTGACTAATGAATATACCATCAGTCCTTTGTTGAACATGTAGCCCCAAAAAGAAAGTGAGTTCTCCCATAGAACTCATCTGAAACTTGTCATGCATAAGTTTCTCAAAATCCTTGCAAAGCTCCTTATTTGTTGAGCCAAAGATGATGTCATCTACATAGACCTGAACCAGTAAAATATCATCCTTGTGCTTCTTAATGAACAAGGTCTTATCAATCAACCCTCTTTTAAATCCATTGTCCATCAAATAAGTAGACAGGCACTCATACTATGCCCTAGGAGCTTGATGCAACCCATACATAGCCTTTTTCACCCTGTAAACCTTGTCAGGATGACCAGGATCTTCAAAACTAGGAGGCTGACAAACATAAACCTCCTCATCAATTGTGCCATACAGAAAGGCACTCTTAACATCCATTTGATACACCACAAAATTCTTGAATGAAGCATAAGCTAAAAATAATCTAATAGCCTCAATTCTTGCAACTAGAGCAAATACTTCATCATAATCCAAACCTTCAGTTTGTGTGTATCCTTGAGCAACCAGCCTTGATTTGTTCCTTACCACTATCCCTCTTATTTCTGAACACCTATTTTGTCCCAATTGCCCTCTTTCCATTAGGAAGGTCAACCAATGTCCAAACCTCTTGAAGCTTAAACTGTAGAAGCTCCTCTTGCATTGATTCTACCCATCCTTCTTCAGACAAAGCTTCTTCCACTCTCTTGGGCTCCTTTTGAGACAGAAAACAAGCAAACATGCAATTTTGCAGATCTTTATGACTATTTCTTTTGTGAAGTGATCTTGCAAAGAAACCTTGCTCAGGAAAGGTTATAGTGTTCTTAACCTTGCTTCTTGTTTGAACTAGAGTATTCAAATTTCCAAGTATTTGTTCCTTGGGATGAATCTTGTGAATTCTTGTGGTAGTGATTGGACTTTCATGAATGACAGTTTCCAAATTAGTAAAATCAGCATTGAAGAAATCATCCATGTCTTCATCATCAGTAGGAGTATCAATCTCTTCCAAAAGAGGCATGTCAGGATCATGTGGATACTCCTCTTCACAAAATAATGGCTTTGCAGTTGGTCCAAAGAAAGTACTATCATCAGTACTTGCAGCCGGGGTTTCACTTGTACTGGCAGTGGTAGAAGTTGGCTTAGCAGTGCTTCCATTATACCTATCCGTGCTTTCATTTGGCTTAGCAGTGCTTTCAGAATGCCTTTTCTTTCTTTCAATTTCTTCTACCGACACTGAGTTATCTTTCAACAACTCATCCTTATCTTGATGATGATCAACTTTGCTTCCAGAATTCAATGCATCATCATCAGTGGGACCTTGCTTATCAATGATGGGTGAGACAGAACCACCTTTCCACTTTTCAACCAAATAGAACTCCTTTGGAGAATCAGCTTCCTTAGAATCAGTTTCTGCATTAGAATCCTTTTGTGTACCTGCATTAACATTAGTGGAAGTTCCTGCAATGATAGGCTCATAATTCATAGATTTGGTTAGCATATCAATGTTGAACAGCCAGTCTGGTCCTTTGGTCTCAACACTAGGAGTCTCTTCACTAAATTGAACATGTAAGTTCTCTTCAACAATCCTAGTCCTCCTATTGTATACTCTAAAGGCTTTACTATTAGTAGAATAGCCTAAAAAGTATCCATCATCAGCTTTTTCTTGAAACTTGCCTAGGTAGTCTATGGTATTTAAGATAGTAACAGGACACCCAAAAGGTTTTAGGAATGAAATCATTGGCTTCCTATTATGTAACAGCTCATAGTGGGTCTTGTTATGAGGCTTCACTACCTTACTTCTATTCTGCACATAACATGCAGTGCCTACAGCTTCAGCCCAAAAGGTAGTTGGTAGTTTAGATTCTGACAACATTGTCCTAGCAGCCTCAATTAGTGTCCTATTTTTCCTTTGAGCTACACCATTCTGTTGTGGTGTTCTAGCAACACTAAACTGTCTTTCTATACCCTTAGCTACACAGAACTGATTCATCACATCATTCTTAAACTCAGTTCAATTATCACATCTGATTACCTTGACTTTATGGTTCACTAGATTTTCTATCTTAGTAATGAAACTCTTGAGAATCTCACTAGTCTCACTCTTAGCAGCCAAAAAGTATACCCAAAAAAATCTACTATAATCATCAGTGATAACTAGGCAGTACTGCTTATGGTTCAAACTTTTAACAAAGGTAGGTCCAAATAAGTCCATATGAAGCATAAACAGTGGTTGTGTAATGGTGTTAACAGTTTTGGACTTACAAGAAGCTCTATGTTGTTTTCCTTTCTGACAAGCCACACAAAGTTCCTTACACTCAAAAACCTTAGAAGGTAACCCTCTCACTAAGTTACCCTTTACAAGTTTATTGATTGTTTTGATATTAAGGTGACCCAACCTTCTATGCCACAATTTAGACTCATCAACTGATGCCTTAGCAAACAAACAAGTTAAGGACCTATTAGGAAGTACATCTTTAAGATCAAAACAATATATGTTCTCTTTCCTAGGTATCCTTAACTGCACAAATTTCTCATTAGGCATATTAAAATCAGGTGACAACACCACACACTCAGTTTCCCCAAAAAGTACACAGTTTTTCTTATCACACATTTGAGAAACACTGAATAAACTGTACTTTAATCCCTGTACCAGATAGACCTTTTCAAAGTCTAATTTCCCTGTTCTGATTGTGCCTCTGCCAAGTATCTTTCCTCCCTTTGGATCATTGCCAAATGCCACATATCCTCCATCAAAAGCTTCAAAATCCTCCAGGTTGCTCCCATCCCAAGTCATGTGCCCAGAGCAACCATTATCAAAAATTCTTTTGTCTTTTAGCTCATCTTGTAGATTGCCCTGCACATGTATTTAAACAAATTAGTTCCTTTTGTGGCCCCAAGCCAATACTGACTTGGGTCTGCCTTGTGCATCAACATAATCAAATTTCTTTAGGTCCATTGATACACAGCTGGCATGATGTAAAACCTTGGTTTTAGGTTTCCATTGCCAGCTAGCTGAGGCCTTAACAACATAAAAATAGTTTCCAACCACTGTGTCAGTTATCACCTTTGAAATTTTTAAAACTTCTTTTGTATCAGTGGTGATATTTTGCTTAGCATTGGATTGATTTTGCTTAGCCGTGTTTACATTTTGCTTAGCAGTGGTTGGATTTTGCTTAGCGGTGTTTACATTTTGCTTAGCAGTGGTTGGAACCCATTTGGGTGCAGCAGTGACTATTGACTTTGTTTTACCATTCCTTATTAACACTGCTCTAGGAATCATGTTTTTGTTAGGATGAGGGTTTGTTTTATTTGATAAGTTTTGATGATTTACCCTCCTCTAATGATTCCAAACTTGTGGTTGGTTTTTATAACAGTTTCTCTGTAAGTGCTCAAAACTACCACATGCAAAACAAGCCTTCTTAACACATTGAAACTCATCTCCTAATCTGTTTGAAATTAGTCCATTGAAGTTTCTTTGATTTCCCCTAGGTATATATCTTTTCATCTGTTCCCTAGGTATCTCCTTGTACTCTACAACTTTCTTAGAAATTTGCGCTCCAAATCTAGGCACAAGGTTGGCTTGTTCAGAATCAACTTTCTTTACATTTTCTATCTTTTCAGGCTGAGTTGATTCAGATCTATCTTCCTCAGAATCTGATTCCCAATCTTCAATAATGGGGGCATCAGATGACTTAACAGAACCTATCTTAGTTGTTTCAGTCTTACTAATCTCTTCTACAGGTTTGTTAAAACTGAATTCACTACTAAATGACAGTTCTTTTGTAGGTGGTGCATGTTTTATAAGAGAGGGTGGTGGCATATTATTGTAACCTATCCCAGAACCCTTTTTCATTAATTGACACTCTATTGCATTATGAACCAAATCAGAAGCAAATTGTGTTTTAGCAACCCTAACAACATGTTTTTATTTTTCTACTAGGGCTTCTTGTTTTACACTCTCTGCCTCTTCTAGTTTCTGTTTAAGCATCTTAATTTCTCTGTCCTTAAGATCAATTTCACCACCTAGTATATTAATCTTATCTACATACTCAAACTCACATTTAATACAGAAATTAAGTTTTTCTTCAACACTCTCAAGACCAACTTTATAACCTAAGTTATCAAGTGAAAGTCTATCTACTTCTTTTCTCAAACTCTCAATAATAGCTTTTTGTGATTCTAAGTTATCTTGATATGATTTAAAAGAACAAATAGAATTTTTAGAATCATTAGATACCTCATAATCTGAACCAGAAGATGAAGCATAGGCCATAAGAGCAAAGTTATGCTCTTTAGAAGCTTCACTAGCAAGAAAAGCTGCATTTGGACCTTCTTCAATCTGATCACTCCAGTCATAATCACCAATACCATCTTGAGCAACCAATGCTGAAGAAGAAGCAGGCTCTTCAGTGGTCTTCTTGATGCCTTCAATCCTCTTAGGAGCTCGACATTCCCTAGCAAAGTGACCCTTCTTCTTGCAGTTAAAGCACTCCATCCTGCTCTTGTCAAATCTAGCTCTCTTTTGACCATCATATTTAACTTGCCTTCCAGTTCTTCTCAAAACTTCCTTGCTTGGAGAGTCAACATTGCCATCTGCCATTGAAGATTTATCTATTCAAGATCATCAGGATCAATTTGATCTAAATCTTGATTCAAAACAGTAACACTGGTAGTTAAATCAACTAGAAAAGCACAAATTGCACCATCACTGACATTATCACTAACAGTGGTATTGTTAGCAATGGTCGTGGTTATCCCATAGGCAGCAGTGGATACATCCAGTGAGCTTTTGTGATTGTGGAAACAAAAGCAATGTTTTGATTGGTTGAAGATGCACCAACAATGTTGTTTTCGGACTCATAAACCTTCAAGTTGTTGTAGAGATTGTCCAGAGTCATCTTTTCAAAGTAATCCTTATTTCTCCACACAACTGTATGCACAACCCAGTCAGGTGATAAACATCTGATGAACTTCAAATTGATATCTTCTTGAGCAACTTTGTAGTCCACTAACTTCAGTTGACTGATAAGTTTTTGAAGTCTGTTATAAGTGCCATCAAGTTTTTCTCCACTAAGAGCAGTGAAGTTTTCAAGCTGATGCTTGAGCATATTCTTCCTTGATTTCTTGGTAGCTTCATTACCAGCAAACCTTGTTTCAATGGCATCCATTAACTCTTTAGCAGACTCGTATTGTTCAAAGTCCAAAGCGTACTCATTAGGTATTCCCATGGAGAGAATACTATGAGCTTTAATCTCCAGCTTCCTTCTAGCCTTGTCAACCTCACTAACAATGGCTATCTCTTTACCATCATCACCCTTCTTAGGAAGAGTATCACCCTTTTCAACAACATCCCAGATGGTATAATCAATCATACGAATGTATTGCCTCATTCGCATTCTCCAAACTTGGTACTCACCCTGCTTGAGCATGGGCACCTTTGATACAGTAACCATGTGAGTTTCGTCAGACATCTTAACTTACTTGAATAGAACTTAATTAAACTTCTTCTTGGTTGCAGTTTCTAGATCACAAGCTCTGATACCACTTGTTGATCCCAGTTGAGCAAACGATCCTTTATAGAAACTGACTTAAAAAAGACTTATTAAGTATCACACGGAATTTAATACTTAATCTTAAGAAGAAGAACAATAAACATTCAACACCTCAATATTATTATTAATACAAATACTCTAACCAGTATTAGGGTTTTACAGCCTTGAAGTGTATCGACCTTAGATATAAAACATACGTATATCTAATCTAACCTAGGACCTCCTTTTATAGGCTAAGGAGTCCTTTACATAATACAATACGTAACCTACAAGATAAATATCTTTTCCAGATTTATCTAATACAAAATATTAAACCGACTATACAAAACTAGCAGTGGTTACAATACAATATCAGTGGTTTCACATTACTACTAGTCGCGGTTTATCTTCAGCAGTGGATTCATTCTTCTGTCCGTGGTTTCGTTAACTCTGTCCGTGGTTCCCACACTTAGAATAATTCATGATCCAATGAACCTAAAACCCAACAACTTGTAATATTTCATAAGCATAATTAATGTCTATATCCCTTGTGATATTTTATAAACAAACAAGTATGGTTTTTAACATTTAGTATCGCCTGAGATATTTTATTTTTTTGTATTTTTTATATGTTATCACCTATGTGTTTTTTAATATTTTTATACAAGATGATTGTTGTGCCTTTCACCGCAATAGACAAGCACATAAGTTTTTTTTTTTTTTTTTTTTTTTTTACTACTGGTTAAGGGTTGCTTAAGAATGGAACTTTTCTCACAAGTTTTTTATTCTTCTTGGAATTGTTAACATGTAATCAATGTTATCTATCACTTGTGATATTATACTGTTAGTAGGAATAAAAGAGTTAATCCTCTTTAGGCGAATTCTTATTTTGCTCAAAATCAATGCTAAGTTAATGCAACACTTGTTTGATTTTGAGAATACGTCAACTTTCTATTTTCATAGTTTGTTTCATTTTTATTCATTTTGGTTTTTGTCAGTGACACTTATTTATCTCTTGTGACATAAAACTCTAAGGAAGATTAAGAGTATTAAAATTGTCGATCTTAGTTATTTAAGAGTAATATCTCATGTGATTAATCAATATAATGTGACACTAATTCTGGTATTCTACATATGAGTAATATCACAAGTGATAAAGCAATAGAATGTAAAACTAATTATGGTATTCTATGTATGAATAATACCACTGGTGATAAAATAATAAATGACCAAAAATAGACATCATTCATGTCTGGTTATATATATTCAATAACTCAAAAGCAACTAAGTCTGCATTATTGTGTACAGCACTTAACATGTACTTTTTCCAGTTACTTCCATAATCCTTCTCTTTCTTCGTTCTTCCACAAACTGCTTCATCTCTTCCTCGTTCTGATGTTTAGTTGCAAACTAGTTTGCTAACTCCATCATGATGATCATCATCTTTATACCATCATTGGTCATTTCATGAAGAATCACTTTTCTGGCTGATATGTTTGAGTTTCTTCATTCACATTTGTATCACATAAGATATTATACATAAGTTAAGTCAAGAACATGACATAATCATAACATAGTCATTATAACATACTTGGAAAGTCAAAGAGTCAATGGATGAAGAAAACGCACCTTTCAACTAAGAAAGACCATCTCTTTAAAGAAAAAGTAAACCAAAATGTAAAGTAGTACGAATTTGCCAGTAATCAAAATGAGTATCAAAGGGGATATCTTGTGATTTTCAAGTGGGTAGGTTAGATGACTGATATGAATTTAATGTTCCGAAATATGATGTTGGTAAGTATGTTGTGCATTGAATGATGTAGACAATGATGCATGCTAATTGTTGTAGATAATGATGCAGCCTTATTTGCTTTTAGGTTAGCTGAATATATATAACTAGACATAAATGATGTCTATATTTTTTTTTGTCATTTTAATGTTTTAAAATTGTGTTTAATTTACTTCTATATTTTGCTTTGTTAGGCCACTATGATGAAACTCTAAAAAGGTTTATACACTTAATACATCATCAAGTTATAAACTTTTTTCATATTATAAACCTATTTCTACTATAGATAAAACTATTCATATTATAAAACACAACCAACATTTTCAAAATAAATAAAAAATAAAATAAGAAATAAGAATATAGTTTAGACCTCTTCAAGACCTTAGACCTTTTCATTCCACCTAAGATTGAAATGATATCTCACTATAGTTTACAAACTTATAGACCTTTTCAAAATATTTTAGACCTATTTGTAAACCACCATAGTGGTCTAGTGGATGCTCTTAGTTGTATTGCTTAATTTTAAGGCATTCAATGTTAGAAAAGTCGTTTGTGCTTTATAAGATAGTTAGATAGATACATCACACTAGATCTTAGACCCGTCTGATGGAGGGGCTAGTTATATGAAATTTTATAAAATGAAGCTGAGAAATGTTTTTAAATTTTATTTTTCTGATACAATAAATTTGTGGATGATGACAATTTTAGGCTTGAATAAAAATAAGCGTTTTAAACTAACTCATATAAAAACTGTAGATTACCATTGTGAAGTTGCGAAGGTACAAAAGAGGTAGCTGGTAATATTAAAGATGTATAAGGTTAAATTGGTTGACAATGACTTATCGTCATAAACGAGTAGGAGACAATTTCAATTCATTACATTTATATTGTAAAAAAATATACGAGTATCACTAAATATAATATTTTATTTTAGATGTTTTGCACCATGTCGTTTTAAAAAGTAGATATGTGTCATGTAAAAAAAAATTAGTTCTACAAATATACACCTTTTAAAGTTTGTTTTTTGTTGTACTTGTTAGTATTGTTCAAATTTTGTTTTACTATTTTTGTCTCACATAGAAGTGGAATATAAGTAAAAGAGTGCTTATAATGCAAATAGAACTCATATATTATAAAAGTCATGTTGAGTTAACTTTGAAAAAATATATCTAATAAACCATGCATATATGAGTAACATAACATATATTAAATCATAAGCTTAACACATAGTATTTTGCATCATTTGCCTTTAATAAATTCGTCATAAATTTTACAGAAAATATTTCTTTTATATTCGCGGTTGATTTTTTTATTTTTTTTATTTTTTTTATTTTTTTTATTGAAAATTTCAAAAGGTGTATTGATTAGTTATTGATGACGCTCGTACGATTAAATCATACTTTTCGAATTTTGTAACTCGTTAATTCTAACAATTTTGATTCTATCGATTTGTTTCTTTGTTTTTTTTCATAAAAAAATATACAAGTTCAAAACAAATAATAAACGAGTTACTAAAATATTATGTAAAATAATTTAATGCAATCATTTGTAGTGTTTACATGATGCATTAAAACTTCTATTGGTTAATGAATTTTTTATAAAATTTAGATTAAATTACACGGTTCATCATGTGGTTTGGCCATAATAACATCGCAAGTCTCTCGACTTTTATTTTTGCATGGTCGGTCCTTATAATGAAGTTTTGAAACACCGTTCGTCCTTATCACTAACAGCTGAGGGAATTGCGATGTCATTACGGCCAAACCACAGGAGCGAACGGTATAATTGATAAGGATCGACGAATGATGTTAGAAAACTTTAATATAAGGATCGACCATGCAAATATGAAATTCGATGGACTTGCGATGTTATTATGGCCAAACCACAAGGACGAACGGTGTAATTAACTATAAAAGTTATTAACGAAAATGTCATTTGTGCATTATCTATAGTATAAGATTATAACAATGGAGTCAAATTATTTTACATACTCAAAATCTACTACATATTGGAGGATAAATTTGGACCATATAAATAATTAGATCTGAAAGACAAGATTTAAAGGGAAAAAATATATGGAGGGACCAAAAGTGTAAACTTGGACAAACTTTATTATTTTAATTAAAACTTACTTTCACCTCTCATTTTAAAATATTACATATTTCAAAAACCGTAAACCGTTAACCTACAAAAATTACATCATCGTGACGAGCATTTAATTATCTTTCAATACAGGGACACTTTCATATACTTTCAACAAATTTTTTTTGGTATTTTTCTTTTCTTCTCGGTGCAACATTTTGTTTGATATATCACTTGTAATATAACACTAAACTGTAAGTTCGAACACCCAACATGCTGTTTAGAAATTAATATAAGTATTTGTGTAGAACTCCAAATGATCCATCATTTTTTGCATTAAAAATTTTAAATTATATGCTTTTCAACCATATATCCCACATAATTTCTAAACTTTTAAATTATTAGAATTTATTCATAGAAATTTAAAAAATATGTGATTTTTTGTTATATTAGAACACGCTAGACATATAACATGTGATATAATACCATAATTCGAAGACATAAGATATTGGCATAGATGCAAAAATGATGAATCTTTTGGAGTTGTGTACAAATACTTATACCTATTTTACGACAACATGTTTAGCGTTTGAACTTACATATTAGTGTTATATCACAAGTGATACATCAAACGAGTTTAAATATCAATTTTTTTCCCCTAATTTAATCAACTTCGATGAATTAACCTTATTGATTTAGAGGTTCAAATATTATGTGGGATATGTAGTTGAAAAGCTTAAAATGTGTATTTTAATGCAAAAAATAGTGAATCTTTTGGAGTTCTATACTAATACTTATGCTATTTTACGACAAAATATTGAGCGTTTGAACTTACAGATTATTGTTATACCACTACACCCTTTACCAAAACCCCAAACCGCAAACCCCTAACCCCTAACCCCTAACCACTAAGCTAGTATAATATCATAATTGATACATACCTAAACTCCTAAACCTCTAACAAATAGGTATAATATCACAACTAAAAAGCGATATGATCATGGTGGAGATGATAATTGTCTAATATTACAAATAATACATATCATAACTGAAAAGCGATATGATCATAGTGGAGATGATAATTGTCTAATATTACAAATGATACATACCTACACCCTAAACCCTAACTGCTAAACCTTATACAAAAAACCCTAAACCCTTAAGCACTAAACCCAATACCAAAGATCCTAAACTTCTTCTAACCACTAAACCTTATACCAAAAACTCTAAACCCTTAACCACTAGGTATAATATCACAAGTGGTGTATACCTAAACCCATTGTTATTTTAATTAATGCCATATCAACAGTTGGTAAAATGTAAAAAAATAAATAAATAAATAAATAAAAATAATAATAAAATAAATAAATAAACCCTAAGTCGACACTTTCTCTCTGGCGACTAAAAAGAAAAAACGATACCCTTACTAAACTGTAAACATCGATCTATTCAACTCTATTCTCTTAATCTTTTGCTCTAATCTGTTATTCTTATGCAATTACTTATGTGGTTTGCTTAATTGTTTCAGATTTGTGTGATCGCTTAGGAGTTAGGGTTCTATACAATTGTTTTTGTTAGGGTTTCGTTTTTTTTCTGGTATTTATTCTTTCACTTGGTATTATATACATGATTAATTGATTGTGTGTATCATCACAACATGGAGCCTGGTTAGTTTTTGTGGGATTATCGCTTAAACCCTAACATTCTGTTAGGGTTTTCTCTTTTTATTTTGTTCGTTTTATGGTGCTGCTGGGTTTAGTCATATTTACGTGGGTTTGTGTGATTGTGTATGGGGTTTCGTGTTATGGAGAAAGGGTTTTTCAACAAGGAATGTTCGAAGAAAGAAAGCTGCTATTCCAGCCATCAACTTGGCCGATCAAGTTGGGTCACTTAAGGAACCTAATCCGTATGAATCGCTGGACAGTCAGGCATTGGAGGCTAGGCTTAAACGTCTTCAAGGAGAGCATGGAATTGATTCTGCTGCTGGTCCTGACTTGCGCAAAGCTGCTAGGGTTGTTCGCAGCCCTAGTGATTATGATGGTACGTTTAATTCTGTTTGGGGTGATGCAAGTCTGAAAAATACAAGTCGAATTGATATGAATGTTGGGGGTTTGGAGTCGAGCACTAATGCACCTTCCAAGGTGGTGAATGTTGCTACTTCGAGTCACCCTTATACTCGTGATGGTCCTTTGACTTCTGATTCGGGTAACGGTAATGTAACTAATGCTGGTGGTCCGGATGTTGCTTCGAAGGATGGTAAGAATATTTCTACTTCTGGTCTTAATGTGAGTGATAGTTTACACAACGATGTGAGGTCGTTTGCTAATGTGTTAAACTCGGAATGTGTATCTAGGAAAGTTAACTTCCGTTCATTGGTGAATGAGAATCGAATTGATAATCATGATACGGTTCTTCCTAAGGCTGCTATGGAGGGTGTGTTTAACCGCTATGATAATACTCTTGTTGGCTTCTTTGTCGGCAAGAATATTGCATTTCCGTTGGTCCAGAATTATGTCACCAATACATGGGGTAAGTTTGGATTAAAGAAAGTTATGAAGAATGATGATGGTGTGTTTCTCTTTAAATTTGATTCTAAAGAGGGTGTTGAGAATGTTCTTCAACGAGGACCTTGGACAATTCATAATTCTCCTATCATTCTCACTAAATGGACTCCTGACGTGCTATTGTCCAAAAGTGAGGTTACCAAAGTGCCAGTGTGGATTAAATTGCATAATGTGCCGTTACTTGCATATTCGGAAGACGGGTTGAGCCTTATTGCTACTCAGGTGGGTAAGCCGATCATGTTAGATGCATTCACTAGCTCCATGTGCGTTGACTCATGGGGTCGTATTAGTTTTGCTCGTGCTCTTGTTGAGTTATCATCGAAAGCTGATCTTAAACATGTGGTAACTATGGCGATCCCTAAGAAGGATGATAGTGGTTTTACTACGGCTAGTATCAAGGTTGAATATGAATGGAAACCTCCACATTGCTTGGAATGTAAAGTGTTTGGGCATGATAATGCTTGTTGTCCTAAGTATCCTAAGGAGCATCAGGCTCATGCTCACACCTCGACCTTGGATGTGAATGATGATGGGTTTAAGGTGGTGCAGAATCGGAAAGCCAAACCCCAAGGTCTGAAGTTGTCTAGCGGTATTAATATGGGTAAGGGTCCTAAATTTGCTCCTAGGAAGCAGGTTTATGTCCCAAAGAAGAAGACACCGGACGTTGCTAGTGTTAATGCTACAGGTATTCCTGTTACTACTTCTAACTCTTTTGGGACACTTGAGGTGCATGAGGACACGGGCATTCAAAGTCCTGTGGTTGATTCTACTACTGATGAGGCGAAGATTGGGAATTCTACTGGTTGTACTAAGGAAGCAGGTATGGATGGCTCTCGGGGGCAGGAATCTCGTGTTGATACTGATGTGGATACTGGTCGTACAATGGAGGTTAATGAGGATGAGTTGATTAAGACTGGTTCTACATCACATGTAACGCTTGTGAGTGATTCAATGGGAACAATGGATGTTGGTTCTACTCCCATAGTTGAGAAAATTGGTAAGCTTGAAAAACTACTTATTGATAGGAAAGCTACTCTTGTGGATGATGATGGTCAACCTATTCCGTCTACCTCTTCTACTAAGAGAGCTAACCCTTTTTCTAAAGTGGGAGAGATTGAGGCGTCTGATTCTGAAGATGAGGTTGTTGCTAACCCATTTGATGAGTCTGCTAATATATTTGGTGGTGGCCAAGAGTTTGAAGATGAGTATGATGAATATGACTTCGATGACTATGCGAAACAGGTTCGTGATCTTTCTGGGAATTTGGATGCCTTTAATGCCATGTATGGCACAAAGTTTCAAGGTCCTAGGAAATAAGCTTATTTCGTTGTGTCATATGTTATCATTTGAGTAGTGGTTTGTTTTCTTGTTTAGAAAATTGGAAGTATCTTGTTATATAAGCTATATGCCTATGTAACGGGCTGATATATGGGATTTCACTCATATACATTGTACTTAAACATTTATTTGGTTAATATATTTACCAGGGTGCAGGATTACTCCCCTTTACCAAAAAAAAAATAGTTGGTAAAATGTATATGAGATCTGTAAGGGATGTATAGCGGGTTATAATAGGAGATATCACAAGTGATATGTAACAGTAAACTCATAAAACCTCATAAATGATTTAAATAATTGATCATTCTGATACTTTATTACAAGTGATAAATGTCAAATATTCCAAAAGACACAAATCCTTATATCTATTCCAATTATTGAGCATATAAAGTTTTAATTATTGTATTTATCACTAGAGATAAATCAAAAAATAATAATAAAATTCAAGCACTAAAATCATACTTCGACAGTATCAGGGAAGAGCTGCTTCCAGCGGCACCACCTAAGAATATAACCTGACAACTTTTTCCTTGTTTGGACACGTACATTTGTTATGATCATTCTCTCCACAAATATTGCAACCCTTCTTTCTCTTCTTACTTTGTGCCATTGATTCTCGTGCCCACCCTTGATACGCTCCTTCTCACGTCCATTGGTCCTTACATTTGATGGATTTTAACTAGAACCTCATGAATTATGATTTTGACGTTCACGAATTATTGTTTAATTTATCATTGGAAAGCTAAGAATGCGTCATTTTTTATGCCAAAAAAGATTAATCATTTTATGTATTACACAAATACTTATGCTCTTTTCACGACATCATGTTGAGTGTTCAAACTTAAAAATAATGTGATATCACATGTGATAAATCAATCGGATTTGCCTCTCCAAAAAATTATTATATTTATCACACATAGTTTTTGAACATCCAAATATTTTGCTTAATATATCACTTGTGATATAATACTAATCTATAAGTTCGAACACTCAACTTCTATGAATAATCTGTGTAGATTTGGTGGATCAAAAACTATGAGTAATATATTGTTGGAAAGCTAAGGATGCGTATTTTCAAATGCCAAAAATGATGAGTCATTTGGAGTTCTACAAATACTCGTTCTACGAAAGCGTGTTACGTGTTCGAAATTACAGATTAGTGTTATATCACAAGTGATATATCAAACAAAATGTTGCACCGAGAAAAAATGAAAAATACCAAAAAAACCGAAAAAAAAGTTGTCGAAAGTATATGAAAGGGAGGTGATACTCACAACACATTTTTTGATGCATGCACCATAATTTGTGCATTACAGTATTGTACGGTACAAACTGTAATGCACAAATTGTGGTGCATGCATCAAAAAATGTGGTGTTAGTATCAATTCCCTATATGAAAGTGCCCCTCTAGAGAAAGATAATTAAATGCTCGTCACGATGGTATAATTTTTTAAGATTAAAAATCTACGGTGTTTAGATATGTAATTTTTAAAGAAAGATGGGTATAGCGGGTTTTAATTAATTAAAAGGATGGGGGTGGAAGATGCAGAAATTAATGTTTTTTTTATGTATGATTAAATTTTAGGTTTAATTTTCACCATTATATTAATGGAGATTTGTCCATTGATATGCATCAAAATAATAGTATGCATGAGAAAAGATCAATATATCTTATATTTTTCATAGATCCAATAAAACAATTATGTCTATTAATTTTTTGTATCAAAACAAAAAATATAAACTTTTACCCCTTTTTTTAAAAATTAAATATCTCGCAAACCATTAATCGTTATACGAAAAAATATCATACCATCGCAACGCGAATCAAGTTATCTTTGTATAGATATGCACTTCTGTATATACTTTTGACTAAATTTATTTTTTATTTTTATTTATTTTTCAAATTTTCCGCCTAAAAAAACACATGTGATTTTTAAAATGAATCACTTGTGATTTTTCTCGTCGGAAATTTTGAAAGAAAATGTTCGTCTAAAACATATAGAAGTGCATATATATGGAAAGATAATTTAATTCTCCTCGTGATGATGTATTTTTCGTAGCTTAAAGATTTGCCGTTTGCAAGATATGTTTGTTTTTTTAAGAAAAAGTAAAAATAAATGTATAAGATTGGTTTTTTATTAAAATTGTAGGATAGTTTTTTTATTATATTTGATGAAAAATAGATGTATAAGATTGGTTCATTGTATCTATGGTAAATATGAAACATATATTGATTTCAACTCTAGTATGCATTTGAACTTTTCTATATAACAGTGTTAGACGACTTTCATCATGTTTGAAGTAGAATACCATTCAGTTGTCAATTCGAGTGTCTCTGTCTTGGAATTATGAAGATCATCATTCACTTGGTCTTTATCTCCTCATAGCAAATGACGTGATAAACGTTTTTATGATAATCATACAATAACTCATTGAAATTTACCGCATGTTATCGTCTTATTCATGAAGTGTAATTATATTTTCTTCTTACTTATTTTTCATCATAAATTATTTGTTCAAGCCGTACCAAATACATGGTATCATCATATTTATCCGAGTTACAGTTACTATTACATAAAAATATATGTCGCTCTAAAATGTATGTTAAAACTTTGCATCAACGCGCTAACATACATAACACTCTTTATAAACGAAAACAGTTTCTAATTTGTGGTATAGATCTTATCATCCTTCTCTGTCATAAAAGAAGATATGTAAACCTTTGCCTACGTGACATTCCTTTCATTAACAGAAACAACAGCAGCTCCGAAATACACCAAGCTAGGGTGCAAAGACACATGCGGAAACAACGTGACGATTCCATATCCTTTTGGAATTGGTGCAAAATGTTCAGTCAACGAGTGGTACACTGTTTATTGCAACTCCTCGAGGCCATATATATTTGCACTCAACCACCTTGAAGTCTTGCGTATTGACACGGAAAGTCAGATAGTCAGTGTAAACATGCAAAAATTATCTGGGGATTGTAGTCAGACGATTAAGAGTGTGGATCTTGGTAGCAGTCCCTTCCTGTATTCCAAATCTCACAATAAACTAGTTTATGAGGGGTACTGTGGCAATGCTGTCATGATGGATGATGACGATAGTGCTCTCACAGGGTGTTCCACTACTTGTAACAATGACACTACTACTACTGTCATCATCGATATAAACAAATGTTTTGGAATCAATTGTTGCCAAACAACAATTCCTCATTATCTAAAGTCATACAGAATGAATCTCACGGGTTTAGAAAGTCAGCAGGGTGGAAATGGAGGTTGTGGGTCGGCCTTTTTGGTGGATCAGTATTTATATGATGAAGGTGTTGGTCTAATGTTCTACTCGAGCTAATGAGTAGTTCAAAAGTCACGAGCTTAATGTGCAGTCCAAAGATCCGAGCTTATGGATAACCACAGCCACAACTCTAGTTTAATTATGTTTCTTATTTTAGCTATTTAGATAAGGACTTATTTAATTACTTGGAGTTGTATTAGGATTATGAGAGCACATTCTAAGTCCTATATAAGCAACCCAACGAGCATAGTTTGGGTACACCATTCAATATCAGTTTTTGTAAGCTTTGTACTTTTCTGATTAATACTAGCGAGCGTATTCTAGTATCCAGTTATTTGTTTTTGTGTTTCTGCTTGTGAACTTCGATTCAGACTTGGGTGTTGAATTGGTATCAAGAGCAAGGTTCAAGCTTAGTCGATCACAGAAGGGTTTCCAAGCAGTCGACTAAAGGGTTCCAAGATCAGACGAACACAAGTCGACTAAAGGGTTTCCAAGTCAGTCGAACACAAGTCGACTAAAGGGTTTCCAAGAAGTCGATAAAGTTTCAAACTTTACACTTGGTTTACTTAGGCAAAAAGTAAAACAAGCTTGCTCTAGGGCTGGAAGTCAAACAAACTACACCGGTAACTTACAAAAGGCGTTCAAGAAAGATGGTGCAAGGCGAGTCGAGTCAACCACCACCTATTGAACATTCTAAGACGGCTCTTCAATGTCAAATGTTAACAAGCACGAACTATAACATATGGGCAATAAGAGTTAAAGCGGTATTCCGAGTCCATGGAATACTCGATGCACTGGAACCAGGGGAAGGAACACAAGTTGTTGCTAAGCAAGATCACATGGCAGTTGCGTTACTTTTCCAGGCGATTCCAGAAGAACTTGTTTTTCAAGTTTCACAATTCAACACAGCCAAAGAAATCTGGGGAGCTTTGAAGACCAGGTATGTGGGTGTTGATCGGGTTCGAGACGCAAGGTTGCAAACCTTGGAGACGGAATTCGAATCTTTAAAGATGAAAGCCAACGAATCAGTCGATGACATTGCGGCTAGGTTGGGCAAAATTGTAACAGAAGTCAATAGCTTGGGAACAGTTTATGAAGACAAGAAACTTGTTAAGAAGCTACTTGCATCCGTTCCGGATAGGTATGTTGCAATTGTTGCCTCAATAGAACAATTTGCTGACTTGAATACTATGTCTTTTCAAGAAGCAATTGGAAGGTTGAAAGCTTTTGAAGGAAGAATGAAGGGTGTTGACACCACTTCTGAAGATCAAGGCAAGTTGATGTTCGGAAGGGCTGAAAGATATGATAAGAAAGGTCGAGGAAGGAATTCCTCTGGTGGCAACGGTAAAGGTCAAAACTTTTCTTCTCAAAACAAATCTCGTGGTAGTGGTCAAGCTAATAACCACAACCGTAACAACTCCGGGAGCAATACGGAGCAAAAGAAGAACAAAAGTCGAGACCTTTCAAAGATTCAATGCTTCAGATGTGATGAATATGGTCACTTTGCTTCTAATTGTCCCGAACGTAGTGTACAAAAGAAAAAGCATGAAGCAAACCTTTTAAAAACGGAGGATGATGATGACCCAACACTTTTTATGATGAAAAGCGTTCAAGAAGTAGTTTTCTTGAATGAAGAAAATATTATCCCAAACCAATTGAATACTAAGCCAAACGAGGAAGACACTTGGTATTTGGATAATGGAGCAAGTAATCACATGACGGGGATCCGAGAATACTTTTCGGAGTTGAATGAGAATATCTCCGGCAGAGTGAAGTTTGGTGATAACTCCTACATCGAGATAAAAGGGAAGGGTTCGATAATCATTGAAGGGAAAACGGGTGAGCAACGGTTAATCACTGGAGTCTATTACCTACCCGAGCTAAAAAGCAACATAATTAGTCTTGGGCAAGCTACCGAAGGCGGATGTGACATTCGTATGAAAGGTAATCTTCTTACTATGCGTGACTCAGATGGCAAGCTTCTGATGAAGGTTCCTAGAACAAGTAATAGACTTTACAAGATTAAGCTCCAAGTTGGAAGTCCGGTGTGTCTAAAAGCAAAGATGGAACATGATGCTTGGTTATGGCATGCTAGGATGGGTCACATTAATTTCGAGACAATGGAATTAATGGCAAGGAAGGGCATGGTTGAAAAGTTGCCAATAATTCATCAAGAGAACAAGTTGTGTGAATCTTGTTAGGTAGGAAAACAAACCAAGAAGTCGTTTCCTAAAGCAGCGAAATTTAAGGCAACACATCCTCTTCAACTCATACATGCCGACCTATGTGGACCAATTTCTCCACCATCCATAGCACGAAACAGGTACATATTTGTTCTTATTGATGACTTCTCACGGTTTATGTGGACTTTTACCTTGAAGGAAAAAGGTGAGGCATTTGAATACTTCAAAAAGTTCAAAGCTTTAGTTGAGAAGAAGTCGGGAAGGAAGATTATAACCCTAAGGACTGATAGAGGAGGTGAGTTCACTTCAAAAGAATTTACCAACTTTTGTGAAAACGAGGGTATAACAAGACATCTAACCGCTCCCTACACACCGCAACAAAATGGAGTCGTGGAAAGGCGAAACCGTACTCTTATGGGAATGACTAGAAGCATCTTGAAAGCACGAGACGTACCAAACTACATGTGGGCTGAAGGAGTTAGACACGCTACATTCTTGATTAATAGAGTTTCAACTCGAGCTCTAGTTAATCAAACTCCATACGAGGCTTTCAAAGGAAAAAAGCCTAACTTGGAGGGTTTGCGGGTATTTGGATGTGTGGCTTATGCAACGGGTACAAGGCCATATTTACATAAGTTAGACGACAGGTCAACACGACTCATTAACATCGGAAACGAGCCAGGTACAAAAGGTTTTCGACTGTTCAATCCAAAACTAAAGAAGATAGTGGTATGTCGTGATGCGGAGTTTAATGAGGAACTTGGCTGGAAGTATGTTGCTGGAAGCGAATCACACGAGCTAAACCCAGGTATGTTTGTCATAGAATGGCACGGTTCTATTGATACGGGTTGTGGATTTGTTAACCCAGGTGTGACCGATGAAGTTGAGGCTGAAGATCAAGAGGCTGAAAATCATCATGATGTTGATGAAAATCAACCGGTCAATACCGAACAAGAATTTCAAATCGAGGCGGGTAATGACCCTAATCCTGTGACAGAAACTAAACCAATTATGAGGCGTTCTTCAAGGGTTTCAACTAAGCCAACTAGATTTAATGACTTTATTATGGGGTCTAGTTCAAGAACCTCAGTTGCTAATGAAGATCAAAATCTACTTTTGATTGAAGATGATGAACCAAGAACGTTCCAAGAAGCAAAAGTCTCAAGCAAGTGGATGGTTGCTATGAAGCAAGAGATTAAGTCTATCAAGAAGAATGATTCATGGGAATTAGTTGAAGCTCCGGTTAATGTTAATCCCATTGGGCTAAAGTGGGTGTACAAAATTAAGAGAAATCCGGATGGTTCAGTTAATAAGTTTAAAGCTCGTTTAGTAGTAAAGGGTTATGCTCAAAAGGAAGGAATTGACTATGACGAGGTATTTGCGCCCGTAGCACGGATTGAAACGATACGTTTATTGATCTCATTGGCTGCAAAAGAAGAATGGGAGCTACATCATCTGGATGTAAAGTCAGCTTTTTTACATGGAGAACTAAAAGAGCAAGTGTTTGTTACACAACCGGAGGGGTTCGTGAAGAAAGGAGAAGAAAGGAAGATCTACAAGTTGAAAAAGGCGCTTTATGGACTTAAACAAGCACCAAGGGCGTGGAATACAAAACTTGATAGAGAACTCAAGCAAATGTCTTTCAAAAGATGCCAACACGAACAAGCGGTGTATGTGAAGAAAACAAACAAGTCAATCTTGGTTATTGCGGTCTATGTAGATGATCTCTTAGTAACCGGTCCGAAGCTTGTCGAAATTGGTGAATTTAAGAGACAAATGCAAGAAAGGTTCGATATGAGTGACTTGGGAAAGTTAAGCTATTATCTTGGCATTGAAGTAAAGCAAGAGGATTCGAGTATCTCAATAAGTCAAGAAAGCTATGCAAAGAAGATCTTGAAAGATGCTGGGATGCATGAAGCGAATCCTACTCAATGTCCATTAGAACCTGGAATGAAGTTAAGCTTGGATAAGGAAGGAAAACAGTTGATGCAACTTTGTATAGACGACGAGTTGGCTGTCTAAGGTATTTACTACACACACGACCTGATTTATCTTATTCGGTTGGTTTGGTTAGTCGTTACATGCAAGAACCAAAAGAATCACATATGGCAGCTGTGAAACAAATACTAAGGTATATCCAAGGTAGTTTGAATTTTGGAATACGATACAACGAAGAGAAAACCAAGGAGTTAGTGGGGTTTAGTGATAGTAGTTTTGCTATGGACCAAGATGATGGTCGAAGCACAACTGGGCACGTATTTTATCTAGGTAAATCACCTATCACTTGGTGCTCACAAAAGCAAAACACGGTGGCTCTATCGTCTTGTGAAGCCGAGTTAATGGCTGCAACTTCAGCCGCGTGTCAAGGGATATGGTTACGTGGATTGTTGAGTGAAATAACCGGAATGGAAGAAAGAGTGGTGGTCTTATTTGTTGACAACAAATCGGCTATTGCACTTATGAAAAATCCAGTCTTTCACGGGAGAAGCAAGCATATAAACACACGTTATCATTTTATCCGAGAATGTGTTGAAAGAGGCCAAGTACAAGTTGAGTTTGTAAGAGGTGATTTGCAACGTGCTGATATTCTGACGAAAGCTCTCGCAAGGATTAAGTTCAAGGAAATGCAAGAGTTACTCGGAGTTGAAGATCTCCCTATCTCGAGTCAGAAATTAGGGGGGGGGGGGGGGTGATTGTTGGTCTAATGTTCTACTCGAGCTAATGAGTAGTTCAAAAGTCACGAGCTTAATGTGCAGTCCAAAGATCCGAGCTTATGGATAACCACAGCCACAACTCTAGTTTAATTATGTTTCTTATTTTAGCTATTTAGATAAGGACTTATTTAATTACTTGGAGTTGTATTAGGATTATGAGAGCACATTCTAAGTCCTATATAAGCAACCCAACGAGCATAGTTTGGGTACACCATTCAATATCAGTTTTTGTAAGCTTTGTACTTTTCTGATTAATACTAGCGAGCGTATTCTAGTATCCAGTTATTTGTTTTTGTGTTTCTGCTTGTGAACTTCGATTCAGAGTTGGGTCTTGAGAAGGAAGCTTTTCTCGCCAATCATTTGCTGAAGTGGGCAGCGGCTCTTATGTTTCAACAGCACTACTGTGGACCCTTTCAGACCGTGATAAAGACAAATTAACTTGTTGTGATGGACGTAACCCCTCTAGTCTCAAAGTAGTTCTGGGTAATGGTAGGTCAATGGAAACTTGGAAATGTGATGACATGTACACTTCCTACATAGGAAACCCTTATTTGGCCGATGGATGCGCTGGTATGTATTTCTATAAGAAAGTATTTCTTTGTTTGTTTTCCAGTGTCTATTTTATTTTCTTCTTTCTAATATACATGGAAATTTCTCCTACAGCTATAGATGTTGATCTAAATAAGCCTGTAGTTACCGAAGAGTGTGCAAGGTGCAAGAATAATGGGGGTTACTGTGCCCATGACACAGTATATGACGTTGATGGCTTAGTGTACAAAGAGAACTTCGTTTGTAATAGAGGTTATCATGAAAGCAGAAAAATATCATTCGGTGTTATTCTAGGTACAATATTACCTACTATCTATAATATTGGCAAAAATGTTAAATTCTGTATAGCCAGGGACGGAGCCAAGAACAAATATGACCGGGTGCACAATTTTTTTTAACCGTAATATAATAGAGTTTAAGATACTAACTAAATAAGACTAAAAACAATTCGATGGATTGGAGTCATTTAAGATACATTTGAGAAAAATCGATGTTTTTCTTATAATTAACACTATATCGAAAAAAATCCAAAGATGTCCCCGTCACTCACGAGACCCCTGGCTCCGTCCTTGTGTATAGCTAATGTTCATGCTGACTCCCCTAGCTAGCTGACTAATACTATTAAAAGAATGGGATTCGTGTAATTAGATTATTCATTCTTTAAATAAATTCGCAAGCCCGAAAAATACATAAGCTTACCTAGGCAACCTTAACTAGCTTTTAGAGTATTGTTTAATAATTTACTCCGTATTTGTTTCTATATTGATGTCAGTTCTTATTAATGCAAAATTTAAATATAATATTTGTTTCGCAGTTGATCCTTCATCAGTTGGAAACGACTATTTGATTTAACATTTCTCCATTTTGTATTGGCCTTGGTTCAGGTGTTAGCATAAGTATGGGTGTTGCTTTTCTTGTGATGAACACCTACATATTGTACAAAGTGATCAAGAAAACAAAAGAACAGAGGCGTAGAAAGAGATTTTTTAAGCGCAATGGTGGTTTACTTCTAAAACAACAAGAAGAAGCTGACCCGTCTTTAGTTGATCAAACCATACCTTTCACATCACGTCAACTAGAGAAGGCTACTGACAACTTCAATGAGAACAGAGTTCTTGGTCGAGGAGGCCAAGGTACAGTCTACAAAGGTATGTTAGTTGATGGAAGAATTGTGGCTGTTAAAAAATCAAAACTTGTTGATGAAAGCCAATTAGAGCAGTTCATCAATGAGGTGGTGATTCTTTCACAAGTCAATCATAGGAATGTGGTCAAATTATTGGGATGTTGCTTAGAGACCGATGTCCCTCTACTAGTTTCAGAGCTCATCCCAAATGGAACATTGTATGATCGCATTCACTGCAAGACTGATGAGGACCCAATGTCTTTGAACATGAGACTGCAAATTGCTACAGAGGTTGCAGGAGCACTTGCTTACTTACATTCGGCCATATCCATTCCAGTGTACCATAGGGACATCAAGACCACTAATATACTTTTAGATGATAAATACAGGGCAAAAGTTTCTGACTTTGGAACTTCAAGGTTTGTATCAATAGATCAAACTCACTTAACTACCTTAGTCAAAGGTACATTTGGCTATCTAGACCCCGAGTATTTTCAATCTAGCCAATTCACCGAAAAGAGTGACGTTTATAGTTTTGGAGTTGTTTTGGTTGAGCTTTTAACAGGAGAAAGGCCAATCTCATTAACTAGATTCGGTGAAAATAGAAGTTTGGCTACGCACTTTATGTTGGCCGTGGAAGAAGGTCGTGTTATGTCTATACTGGATGCAATGGTTATTAAAGAAGGCACTAGAGATGAGCTATTGGCAGTAGCTAACCTCGCAATGCGATGTCTGAATTTCAATGGAAAGAATAGGCCAACAATGAAAGAAGTAGCTGTCGAGTTAGAAACCATAAGAACGTCGCATATTCCATCTGTGGTTCCGACTAATACCGAGTCAGTGACGTATGGGCCAACAATGAATGAAGTAACTGTCGAGTTAGAAACCATAAGAACGTCGCATATTCCATCTGCGGTTCAGACTAATACCGAGACAGTGATGTATGGGCCAACAATGAAAGAAGTAGCTGTCGAGTTAGAAACCATAAGAACGTCGCATATTCCATCTGCGGTTCAGACTAATACCGAGTCAGTGACGTATGGGCATGAGTTATCAATGCTATTGTATGGGGAATCAACATCAACATTCTTTAGTTTCGATGAGAACATTACTCAATGATGCAAAGAAAGAGCGGTAATTTTTGTTTAATAAGTTGTCATATAACAAGGATTTGAAGCCCTCAGCGTTGTGACGGGGCATCTTTATATGATAGTAATATATATGGTTGATGTTAAATATTCCTTTATTATAGTTGTTACTTTGTATTACTGATGTATATAGTGTATGGTTTATACTGTAAATATGCTTCCTCTTGTATCTCTATATATATTAAAGGGGGAATTGCGTATATATCCTTCTGAAAACACATAATTGCATATGTATCCAAGCCAAATCTATAATTGCATATATATACTTCCCAAACATCAAATTTGTCATATATATCCAGATTATTATTTTATTTATTTTTAAATTCCAAAAATACATTATAATTATAATTTAAATTGAAAATGACTATCATACCCCTTGTGTTGAAGATACAATGAATCTACGTATTACTTAGTCAAGCAATTGTCGCCATTGATTCCAATATCGGATATATGGGATCCCAGCATTATAACTCTTTCTTGAAAATGGACATGTACTATTCTTTCTTAATCACATTACTGGTCATTTTTAATCATTTGTTGATCATTGGAATCGACAAAAGGTAGTATATATTCTTTCTGCAATACAAGCGTTTGATTAAAGAATCATTTATGTGTTGTGATTTTCGTTAGTAGTTGAGAGTTTCATAAATATATGTTGTTTGTTGTGTTTAGTATTTGTAACTTGTTTAAATCTTAAGGGATGTATGATAATTATGACAACTAATCAGGATAAGGGTATAACGGTCAATTTCAATCTAAATTATAATTATCAAGTATTTTTAGAATTTTAAAATACATAAACTAAGAATTTGGATATATATGACAAATATAATAGTTGGGAAGGATATATATGCAATTATGGGTTTGGCTTGGATATATTTGCAATTGTGTGTTTTGAGAGGGATATATACGCAATTCCCCCTATATTAAATGAATATACATGAAACCCAATTGGGTATTATTCTACGTGGTATCAACTATCAAGCCATATCTAGGGTTCCATCACAATACAAAACAATCCTCCACTGCCAAATATATATTTTTTCTCCATAAACATAACCCACTGGCGTGTGACATCTGCCATGCCATTCCTCTACAAAAGTTCAAAGTGTGTTTTATTAATTGAATAGTAACTTTCATTGTCTTAAATTCTGTCTTTTGTTTTTGTTATTTAATCAGTTACTGTTATTATTACCATGACCACATCATCAAGCACATCATCCACAATCTCTTCATCATCCTCCACTACCTCACCTTCATCTAGTACCCTTGCCATTTCACTTACAAATGTGTATCAATTGTTTAGCTTCAAACTTTCAGTTGATGGTTCAAAGTATAAACTTTGGCGTAATATCTTTATCGACATATGCAAAAGAACTAAAGTTATTGGTCACATAACTGGTGACTCAAAACGTGAAGGTGCCTATGATGAAGATTGGCAATCTGTTGATTCTTGTGTTAAAACATGGTTTCATAATACAGTTGAATCTAGCTTACTTCAACACATCACCGATGAAACTTGTACTGCTAAAGATTTATGGGACACACTTGAAGAGTTTTTCACTAATAATAAAATGTGTAGGGCTCTTCAAATTTAAGAAACCTTTCACAACACTAAAAAGGTTCTTTGTCCAATACAGATTATTGTAATACTCTTTAAAATTTAGTTGATGCTTTACATGATGTTGATTCACCTGTTAAGGAAATTGAGCTTGTTTTACAGATACTTTGGTAGGATTCGTAATCTCCCACCCTCCTAACAAAGTATCATTGATGTGATTACCAATAAAACTTCGTTTCCCTCTTTTGTAGATGCTATAAACGTGCTTCTTTTGCTTGAATCCCGCGAAACCTACTCCGAGGACCAAATGAACCCATTCTTGTTGGACCTATTTACGGATCTATGATCTAAACGTAGTCACAATATACCAAAGCACAAGATAAAGATTGAAAATTTACTAAATATAAATGCTTTTAT
Source organism: Chrysanthemum seticuspe (assembly GCA_019973895.1). Taxonomy (NCBI): domain Eukaryota; kingdom Viridiplantae; phylum Streptophyta; class Magnoliopsida; order Asterales; family Asteraceae; genus Chrysanthemum; species Chrysanthemum seticuspe. The sequence goes on along the minus strand of BPTQ01000001.1, from coordinate 637,133 downwards.
AAATCTGTCATCATCTTGTTTGTTTACATGTTCTATCTATATAAACGAAATGAAAAGGTATGACTTGAAGAGTTGTGTTGGTTTGCTTGAATCAACGCATGTCTCTTCATGTATAACTGCCATATAACTATTTCTTAACTAACTTTATAACTACTTTATAACTGCTTTGGTTCAGCAGATTGGGATTAACCCAATAATTCTTAATTCGTCTACCACAGTATGTTTCACCACTCTGCATAATGATAGTGGTAAAGGAAAGAATAATAGAAACAAAAACAGGGGAAATAACAAGGGTGCTACTAAAGTGAGGGGTAACAACAATGGTGTTGCAGGTGTTTTTGGTATTGCAAGCAATACAGGTAATACATGAGGAAATCAACAATAGTCTCCTCAACAACTTTAGCAGATTCAAGAACCTCAACTATTACTTCAAAAACTTCAGCAAGGACAGACTTCTTCAGTACCTGCTTAGTTTAGTCCTCAACTTCGACCTCCAAGGGCTTTTTTTCAGGTTCTACTCCCCTCATGTACCAGCTATGGCCTGGTTTTAGTTATTCATCACAACAAGCATTTGGTCAGCACCAGCAACCTCAAGTCTCTCCATCTGGACAATCTATTGTTGATGGTTATACACTGGTATAATCAGAATCGTTGAAATCAAAACAAATACTAACTTTGTTATATGAGAAATCTATAAAATAATGTGTGTTACAATTGTCTATAACTATTCCCTGTTTATACTAATTGAACCAACACTTTGAACCATTGTGATGGTTCGGTTTTGTTCTTGGTTTTCCAACCGATCCATTCCTTGGTGGTGATGGTGGTGGTTACACCAAACTGAAAAGGCACAAATGTTAAGGTTTGTGCCAATTACAAACTAATCCCTAGACTACCGTTTCTATGTATTGTGTAAATGGTCCTGCGGCCTTATTTAACTTAGAATCTACGAGGTTATGATCGGGATTATCCTAACATTCACCCCCCAAATCTTGATCATGCTGAAGTAGATTCTTCACACCAAGTATTTGTCGCATTGTGACGAAACATATCCTTGGTAGTGCCTTTGTGAATATGTCAGCCCTTTGTTGTTATCCGCTGATGTGCTCGACTGTTAAATCTTCCTTCTCAACGCATTCTCATATGAAGTGATATTTGTGTCTATGTGCTTGCTTCTTCCATGAAATACTTGATTTGTTGTCCACATAGATTGTGATCTTTTCTTCATTAGAGTTTGTTATCTTGCGTAGAAGCCTCTTCAACCAGAGTTCTTGAGTAGCTGTTTCCATTGTTGCAATGAACTCTAATTCGCAAGATGATAAGGCTACTGTTCCCTACTTCTGAGTGCTCCAGGTTATAGGTGAGCTTCCAACGTAGAAAACTATTTCTGTTGTCCTTTTTCTTTTTTGAGTGTTGACACCATAAATGCTATCCTTATAGCCTTGAATCTTGTTTCCATCATGCCCGTAAGTTATACCATACTCTTTGGTTCCTTTGATATAACGTAGAACCTGTTTTATTGCTTTCATATGTTGTTCTTGAGGTTCCTGCATGAATTGACTAAGTAATCTAACTGGAAAACTTAAGTCTGGGCTTGTATGTAACAGATATCGTAAACATCTTATTATGCTTCTATTAGGTTCCCATATTAGTAACACAAGCATCAATATGTAGAAATAGAGAAGAGATATAGATCGGTTGATAAACTACACACACACACACGTATGAATATGCACGGTTAGGCGTAGAGAGTGAAAGAGTGAATAAATTGAACAACAAACTCTCAAGTGAGGGTTATACAAGAGTATTTATAGGAGAGGGAGCTAGGGCAACACTCCTAGTCCCTTCCTTTCCTTATTGGACTTGGGCCAAGGCTCATGGGCTTTCTACATAAGCCTTGGCATGATTACTAACATAAAAGCCATATTAAGCTAACTATTACATATGAATCACTAACACTTGAAATATGGTTTAGGAGTGATTCCAACAATCTCCCCCTAAGTGTTAGTGATGAATGAAATAGTGATAAACGTTGTAGGTGCTGATGTAATAGTAGCTTTGACGTCTTCTGACATTCTTCTTTCTTGTGAGAAGAGGTGTCTTAATCCGAACAATCTCCCCAGTGTAGAGAAATTGTTTCTTTTGAAGTAATCTGCTTTGACGTCATCTTTGTTCATTGATCTTTGTTCTTTGTGATGGTAGTGATAGTATGTTGTTGTTGTCTGCATCAGGTCTGCTTCGTTGCTCCAGTGTCTCCACGTCATTCTTTAACATGCTCACACGCTTTTTAACGTTGGATTACAGTACTGATGAAGTTCTCTTAGTCTTTAACTTTGTAGATTCTTTGACTTGATGAAGAATCTTTCAGACTTTTGTGTTGCCTTTTGATAGAACTTCCATTAGTGATATTGTTGGTATGAGCATGTGAAGAATCTGCACGATCAGTCCGCTCCAGAGCTTTCATAAGAAGAAAACATGAGAAAGGTTAGTAATAAGCGGATTCCAGCACTTACAAGTTTGAACTTCGAGAGTGTTAATAGCATAGTGTGAAAACACAACTCTAATTCTCACAAGGGCCGTTCCTGAACTGGAGTCCCACAAGTGAGATAACGCGATGTACCGAAGTACACCTACAGTTCAGATGAGTCGCTGAGGTACACCGAAGCATCACCTCACGACTGTAGACCGTTTGAGACACACTAAGCGTAATCCACGGGGAGTTACCGAAGTGACCTGCTGTCAGGGCTGTTTAATGTTGACCCTGGCAGGAGTTTCCATTCAATCACTGAGGATCACAATTATGAACCTCTCATAAATGTTCTTGACAGATTGCTAGGATCTGTGTAGGACTCGATAACGTACCACTGTTGTTCTTATTGTTGAACAACAAGTGATGAAATGTCAAGTGTACCTATGAGATCTTTTGATGAATCTCGTGGCTCTAGACTCAATAATGCGTTTTGGTTTTCCTGAGCGGAGACTAGGGAGAGGGTCTCCTTCTTCAATACCAGCAATCTCTAAGAGAAAGCCGATAGTTTACGTAGGGTTCCCTGTGAGAATGAAACAAGCTTCTGTTGAGAGAAACTTGAGTGGCTAAGAAGGTTTAGTGCATGCGTCACTGGGTCCATGGCGACTTTTATCTTCAATACCGGTGTCATCTAGTGACAACCAGTAGCATATGAATTGAACCCGGTGTCTGCCCTAAGTTGAATAATCTGTAGGGCTATTTCTTTTCACCCTTTTCTTTGCTTTTCTTTTTAATTCTTCAACTCCTTCTTTCTCCGATTCTCATTTTCTCCTTTTTATAATCATACCTAAGGACTTCTAATTCTAACTATTGGTAGAGTCCTTCGGTATATCTCTCCGGCTCTGGCGGATCATAGGACGGTTATTCCTAACCTTAATCACCTTATAACTCCATTGCCATAAAACCATTTTCATGAAAATCTCTCGAAGTGTTTGTGAATGAAAAACATGTTTGAACACTTCAAGAGTTTTAGATTTTCAGAAATACTCCCCCTCAACATGTGCTTAAGAGTTTTGACAGAAATCTGCACAGTGAGGAAAGAGCGCGCACTTTTTGAATTGATCGACTCAAGATAGACAATCCTTTGCGAGACACGATTACGTTGCATAGTTAAAGAGATACATTGTCAGCTTTTAGGTGACAACTATCTCTAATAACTACCTTGAAGATGTGGACAACCCCGAAAGGTTGTCAAACCCGTCAAAGTTCATGTCTATCAAGAGTTTCTCGAATAGGTACAATTTACTTGGATAAGTCTTGGAAGACAAATCTTTTCAATGTATGACTGTTCAGTTCCCGTCAATTCATGGGTTGAAGTCTTTTCACACGAGGATTCAATAACAAAACACAACATATTTCTTATCACATAATTTTCTCCCCCTCAAAAATGGCATATAAATGTTATTTTTGAAGAAATGTTGAGAATAAATATGACCATTTTGAGTTTTTTGGGAAGATTATGTGTTAAAACGCTTATGTGTTAAAAACCCGACTTGACGCAAACTCAAATATGACTATTTAGATCGGGTTACTTGGGTACAAAATTCCGGTTCAACCCGAATGACCCGAGTTCTAACTAGGGTCGGGTCCAGGTATGTTTTTATTAGCCTCAACCCGAATTGACCCGAACCCGACAAACCCGACTCGACTACCACTTTTACAATGTAAAAATAATGAAGTAAGCCATTTTTTTTAATGATTTTACATATACTCAGGTTGACCCGAACTTGACTAACCCGAGTTGTAAATAAGGTCGGGTTCGGGTATGTTTTTTAAGTCTTGACCCGAATTGACCTGAACCCGACCGGGTCAACTCGAATAACACCCCATCACTCACACACACACACACACACCTAAAAACTATCTCCCTAATGGTTCAAGCCAAAACCTCAATTTTGGCACCTACCATATTATTTTAATTTCTATTTTTTTTGTCAAACAAACTAATTTTTCATTCAATAGAATAATTACAAATTACAATGTGAAAATAAAAAATAAAATATAAATTAAAAATAAAAAGAAAAAAAAAACATGGAAAAAAAGAACGTAGAAGGCTACATATCTCATCTATATTTTTGTCGGATTTCTTGTTTTTGCATGTTGATGATGAAGGTATCCGCATCTGATAACTCTGTGGTTCTAGTGTTGAGAAACCTAATTCCCCCAACCTCATTATTGTCGCGTACTTCGCTTTAGTCATCACATACATCTCTTGAGCAGCCTACCATTTGAATCTTAATTCATTAGTCTTACCAAAATCTTGCGAGTTACTCCCTGTGATGCCTGATTTAGTTTTTTTCCACTGCACATGGTTTGCCGGGGGACGTGGTGTTGAATCATATCTGAATAGCTCAGTAAATCTTGTGTCATCAACCAGGTCAACGGGTTCGGACGCATCCCACTTGTGGTGGATGTTATTGAAGATGTTGAAATTATTGAAGATAATATTGCTCAGATGTGTATATTGGCTACCAAATGAAGCTAATTGGGGGTGCGAAGATATTGAGTTTGCGGATGAAGGTGTAGCGGGATTTAACGAAGATGATGAGTTTAGATTTTGTGACATCCTGAGAAGGTTATTGATAAAAACATTATTGAATGACTTATTTTTATGATATAGTAAAGAAATGAGTGTGGAATGAGAGTAAAAGATTAGATTGTCTGTAAAAATGATGTGTTAAATGGGTTTATATAATGTGAAAATGATAAGTTAAAGTATTAAAACATTTATTTGATTTTTAAGTGTTAAGCAAATTACTTTTTGGTTTTAGAGAGAAAGTAGCGCTGTAGCGAAGAAAAATAAAAACGGGCCGAAGAAGAATAACGGGCCAATTGAATAAGAAGAAGATGGGCCATTAGCTGTTGTTTCATTTTCACATATTCCCCTCTTTACTTCCTTTATTCCTTTTTGTTTCATAAACCCTAGATAGCTAGCTAACAGCTTCTTGTTGATAATAATAACGGGGGTTTTTGTTTTGATAATGAAAACCAAACCAACACCTTCTTCTTCTGCTGTTTCCAATGGTAATAATAATAATATCATTCATTCATTATCTTTTTTATTTATATAAATATCTTGTTTGTTGTTTTAAGTGGTACTACTAGTAAATTGATTAATTCATACAGACAGTACCTCTCTTAATTCATTCATTACAAACAGGAACTTAAACTAGCTATTTAGATTACTCAACTTAACTAGTTACATTTTATTATTCTGTATCAGATGATGATGGATTAAGTTATTCTTCTGACAAGAAGAAGATGAAGAAGAAGAAAATGAAGAAAAAAGCGAGGATAACAAGAGAAAATTACCCGAAGCTTCGGTCTCCTCCGATATTAGCAAGACAAGTGAAAAAAGGAAGAAATTGAAGAAAAACAAACAAACACGAGTAACGGATAATGATGATCATTCTAACCAACAAACTACTGGTATCACCACGACCGGTTTTTCAAAGGTATCCGTCAATCCATTTCCTGGACCAAGGTTGATTCAATAGTGAATCGCCCCATCATTCTATCCAGTTTTCACAAGTTTGATCTTTCAAGAAGATCTCGCATGTTACCCACCAAGAGCTTGTTTGATGTTGGCTCTAGAAGGATTTCCATCTTCATCGTGAATATTTGACATATCACTCGGATGTTCTGGCAATACCACAAGGATAATGCGTAGGACTCTCAATATATAATTTCTTACTTTACACATTGTGTGAAACAGTAAGTCTTCATTAATTTTGTGTCCTAATGAGATTTATTGATGATTTATTGGCTCTAGACTCAATAGTGCACTTTTAGTTTCCTATGCCGGAGACTAGGGAGAGGGTCTCCTTCTTCAATATCAACAATCTCTAAGAGAAAGTCGATAGATTATGTAGGTTCCCCGTGAGAATGAAACAAGCCCTTTTAAGAGGAACTTGAGTAGCTTGAGAAGTTTAGTGCAGTGCGTCACTGGGTCCTAGATGTCTTGTCTTCAATATCGGCGTTACCTTAGTAACCACAGTAGCATATGAATTGAACCCGGTTTCTGCCCTAAGGTTGAATTAATTGAGGGCTATTTCTTTTCACCTTTTTCTCATTCAATTCTTTTTCATTCTTCAACCCCTTCAGTGCTTACCGAGACTTCATAACTAAAACCTTTTTGGGTTTATTCAAGTACTAGTTCTATCTTAGTCCACACTCTTCCCATATTCTCATTTTTCTCCTTTTTTTCATCATACCTAAGGACTTCTACACTATCTAGTGGATTGTCCCTGGGTAGATCCCTCCAGCTCTGGTGGGATCGTGGGAACGAATACCTAACCTAACCATCCTTATATCTCCATGCATAAAGTAAATTGGTCGGTCTTTTGGTATTGTTCTTTCCGCCTCGAAACCAATTGAAAACCATTTGAAAATCAATCAAGGTACTTGTGATATAAAATCAAAGTATTTTGTACCTTAATTGTTTTTGATATTTTAGAAATGCTCCCCCTCAGCATGTGCTTCAAGAATTAGAAATCATTTTGGCACATGGAGGCATGAGGACTTTTGAAATTTTAGATTGAGAATGAAAGATCCAATTTTTGATTAACATTTTCTAAAATGATCATCATCACTTCCCGATCAAATCTAGTATTTTAAGTACTTTGGATAAAATAGTTTGGGAAGGATGAGGTTTTCTTTTGATTGCTCCCCCTCAATATGTGCATCGAGATTCAAAAGAGTTTTGCACATACTAGAGAGAACCTGCACTTTGAGATAAATCAATCACGTTTCAATCCTTTTTTGTTTAAGATAGATGCTCCCCCTTAACATGTGCATGGAAAATTTGAAATAGTTTGGTACATGTAGGGAGGAGAGCTTGTTATTATATTTCTAAAACCACTTCTCGAATTATCAGTTTATTTCCAATTTAAACCATAAATTCTCCCCTGATCACAATTTTCAAATCCTTTGAGAATTGTGATTTCTATTGATTTAAATTGTTTTTTAACGCTTTTTGAGGAGAATTGTGACATGCTTTTGAAAACATTTTAATTGATAAGGATCAGATTATGAGACTTTAAACTCCATTGTAAAAACATGCTTAGGTATCTTATGAAAACAAAACATTTGCATTGGTTTGGATCCAATTATACCAAAATTGTTCTTTTTGATTATTCAAAAGTTGACCTTGCTCGTTTACGTGCCAATTGTTTGAAAAATAACCTTTTTGATTTGGTTGACATCATTCCCCCCTCAATCAATAACTGAAGTTTTTGATTGAGTGATAGAGATTTTTACCAATGAAAAGTTCAGATAAATTTTCAAAATAAAGTCCGAGTTATTTTCAAAGCAATTTAGTTTTCAATAGACGTCAAATATTTTTCAGAAGAACCTTTTTTTTAGAAGGAAAAATATTTGTGAGGAAACATTTGTCTTTTTGGTGACAAACTTTCCTTATGAACTTTTGTTTTTAGAACCAGAGCATGGGGTTTTAAAATTAGATTAAGCATGACTCTGTTCTTTCATTTAAAAATGGGTTACTGCCTGGAATGACACTAAACCAACATTTTTCTCCATCTCATTTTTTTTAAAGAAATAAAATATTTACTACTTATGTTCGAACTTCATCTAAAGACCCGTGCCATTTTTGAATGACAGATCAAAGTCCGTAGATGTTATCGAAACCATAAACATGGTATGAAAAACAATATTTTTGGACTTTTTTCAAAATTTTTTGATTTTTATGAGTTTTTTAAAAAATTTATATTTTTCTATTTTCTTTTTGTTGGTTTTATAATTTTGTGTTTTGCTTTTTGATATATTATATACAAAGAATAGATGAAAAAGCACCTTTACTCCTCATCTTCCTCCTGAAGACGTTTGAGGGTCTCAGGTTGTAGGCTCTTCAAGTCAAGTCATGGAAGGATAAACTCAAAACGTTCTCTAGGAAGAGCTTTAGTAAAGATGTCTGCCATCTGATATTCAGTCCTCACAAAATATAGTTTTACCACACCTTTTATAACAACCCGTAGAATTTTGGATTATTATAATAATATTTATTACGTTAGAAAATTCAAATCGGTTATTTTATGACAGTTGCAAATATTTAGATTTAAAAATGAGAGGTGATCTCGTTTCTTTAAAAATAGGACATCGCACACATGATGCTTGTCCACTAAGTATCTGTATAATAAATGCGAAATTTATTATTGTCCAAGTTAAAATTAAAGCGTACATAAGCTTAATCCATTAATTATTCCGCATACTGCAGCGCAGTAGCATACAAGACTAAAAATAAATACTGAGATAAGAGAAAAATACACTTTTTATCAATCACTAATAATTTACGAAAGAAAACGAGAAGTTATCTCGAGAATTTAGAAAGTCACGGCATCGCGCGCATTCCGACACCAATTAAATAACGGCAAACAATTATAATCAAATTTCAACGTAATAAGAATGTCATATTATTACGTTTATAAAATCGTTTTCAAAAATATAATTTTTATATCTTTCGAGGACCGGGAAGGTACGTTTACTCGAAGATTCAACAAAACACGGGGTACAATTTACAATGTGCCTACTAATAAAACAAAATAAATATAAACCGTATCTCCCCATATCCTGATCCATCGTTTTCTCCTCTCTCCTCTGTTCCCCACGCTCACCCTACATAAACATCCAGACCTGCTGCTAATCTACTTCTGAAAATCAAAAGCTGATCCATCACTATCAAGCCCCTTCAAAACAGAGGCCTATACTCTTAGACATCACATGAGAATACTAGAACGTGGCAATGGGAGAATGACGAGAGCCAAAGAAAGACATGCTACCTACACGAGACCAAGAGGGCTAGTATCTTCATTCCTTTTATTCTTCTACATATGGGAGAAAGTAATTGCAGGTTTCCTTCACTTTTCACAAAACAATCATAAAAATATTAGGGTTTTGTAAATTAGGGCTCATGATCGGTTCAAGGGGCTTCTCTAAATTAGTATGGGGGTCCTATTCTTGAGTGCTAGAAGAAGCAAACCCAGAAGTTAATTGTTGTAATTCGAAGCATGTCGCCTTCAATTTGAGTTTTGTATTCGGCCTACTTTGGAAGAATGTAAGAATATTTAATCTCATTAAGTCTCTTACTCTTTGGAATTTATTAATACCGATCAAATGATAAAAATAATGAGAATGATTAATTTGACTTGATTCTTGTTAATGATGTTGTTGTTGTGGCTGAACAAAATAATTTGAACTAAACTTAAGCTCTCATAAATTTTCAAAGTACTAAATAGCGTATCCCTCGCTTTATCAGGTTATACTCATACTAGTACATAACTTATTGGATTTAGTTATGGTTTGAGTTCATGCGTAACATTGAAATTTTCAGTTGATCTCTAGCGTGATTGATCCGACCAAGAGCACCACATATGTGGAATATTGGTTCGGTTTGTTCCACAGGACACAAGAGTGTCTTGTCATGTACATTGGTCCAACTACACCCTCGGAGGGTGATGAGTTGCGTTGCATTCTCCCGACTCAGACCCTGACCCACGAAGGGTTCGTGTGCCATGTTTTGTACTTCTCAAGAGGGTGTGTTGTCGTCTTGTTTATGTTAGCTCAAGACATCACCAAAGGGTGTCAAAAGCTTAGCTTGACACGGGTGTGTCATGTTTGATATTTTTGTTTAGTAGCTCTAGGTTCGACCCACCACCGGGAGCCCGAAAAGGGTACCTTATGTTGGTTACTTTCTACACGAACAAGGGAGTGTTTGTCAACTGATTTCCAGCACTAATAGGGTGTGTTTGTATACTGAATTTCAGCTCCAATAGAGTGCGTTTGATGTTGCGTATAACAGCCCCTTAAGGGTACGTTTACCCGCTGAATTTCCAGCTCCAAAAGGGTGCGTTTACCCGCTGACTTCCAGCTCCAAAAGTGTGCATTTAGCTGCTGATTTCCAGCTCAAAAAGAGTGTTGTGTTGCTTAATTTCAGCCCTTAAAGAATGTGTTTTGTTCGCCTATGTTCTGCACTAAATGGTGCGTTTGGTTCGCTGAATTTTCTGCACTAAATAGTGCGTTTCGTTTGCTGAATTCCTGCACCAACTGGTGCGTTTGGTTTGTTGATGTTTTCTGAAATCAGGTTCGTTTGGCCTTGATTGTATTTCAGCCCATGTTATCTCTTAAAGGTCCACTTGGTTATATCTCTCTGTTGGGCCATAGCCCAACAACTCGGGTCTGTTTGGTGTTAATCAGTCCACTTCGGGCGTTAAAAATTCCGTGTTATCTCGAGTTTACACTCGACTTAATCTCACCTTATTCTACTTGTTTTTCAACTCGTCACGACTCGATCTATTATTAGCACTCGACATTTCCATTTGCACTTACGGCTGCAAAAGTTGTCGACATTTATAATTGACAGGAGATAATGTTTGAACATGAAAAACATTAAAACAAGTGACTTTTAAATATCGCAACTAGACTATCAATACAATTGGGTCACACATTTAAACTATATGAAGTCATAAACTTGAAAATTTTACATTTTTCATAACTATTAGAAACTGGATAATAAACTCGATATACAACTTTTAACATTTAGTCAACTTAAATAAAAAGAAAAATATACACTTAGTTCATGCCAAAGTTTCTAAAAACATATCACTAGTCATAAATAAATTATATTTCATGAAAACCTATATTGTATTCTTCTAATGTGTATAAGACGACTTATATACGACCTTTCGAAACATAATGGTAATTGAAATATTGTCATTTAATAATTTTACTTTGTTTTTCCTAAAATAATTCACACATAAAACAAGTTAAGACTTAATAGATTCAAATTATATTGAGGGCTAGACGACATGAAAATATATATACTTGATATATTCCTCTAGTCTACACTTTCAACGTCTCAAAATATATATACTTTTCTTTCCGGATGTCATCGTTAGGTCTCATTCACTCTTAAAATCCTTCCGTATACTATCGTTTGGTCATCATTGAACCAAAGTCGTAATCCCTTCTTCGGGATTTCCTTCCATGTCATACCCTCATAAGCCGAGATTCATCTAAATCTTTGTAAATTGCCCTAAGATAAATGATGCCACATCAACAACAACAACAATAACAAGACAAACATTTAAAACTTATAAAGTTAGTTAAACTTTATCGAGTCTTAAACATAAAGACTAAATTGCCGTATTAACTAGGTTGCGTGTCGGAGCCGTGCACTATCACTCCTTGATTTAATTCCCTTTAGACTTCATATTGCACATTGCCAAGGTGAGTTTCATAGCCCCTACTCTTACTTGTTTTATAACTGTTTTGGGGGAAGATACATGCTCATGTTACTTAAATCATTTTACTTGTGCTTTCCATGCATACTATGCTTTTACATGTTTAAAGCTTTCATCATACATAGATGTTTTATAGAGCATACCAAAATGTTTGACCTAGAATATTACGCAGCTTAGCCTAAGTCCTTAGATCCCAAATTGCCCTCTTCATGAACCGTCAATTCCTGCTGGGAAGCGCGAATGTTATAAATAGATCTATTGAGGGTGACTCCTCTGTTCGGTTGACCCCGCTTGGGTCAAGGCGAAACATATAGCATGTCGGGACCGAGTGTATTGGGATAAACACTCGCCATGGGCTCCTTATTTGTATGACTTCCTTGTGCATACAAGAACTGTCGTAGTTTCGGTTGCATGAACTTAGTGCTAGCGTAATAGATTCAATATATGACATTATATTCGTTGTAATGTACATATACCCTACTTATGGTCCACTAATGAAATCTCTTTTATGAATTGAAATCATAAACTTTATGACATTATGCAAGACGTAATGATCATCAAGAACCAAATTTGAAACAGTGTACTGAAATTCCTTTTTAAATAAACCTATGAACTCACCAGCGTAAGCTGACCCCTTTTAGCATGTATCTTCAGGTTCTAAGGTGATAGCTTATCTTTGGAGGCGCAAGGCAAAGGCATGGCATGGTCATAGACGACTCTGATTTATGTATTGGGACCACTCGTTTATAATGGGCCATTTTCCGCACTAATCAATAATGTAAACATTGTTTTTAAGAATGAATAAAAGTTTATTTATGAAAAACCAATTGTTCTATGCTTATGTTGTGATATCAATTTAGTAGCACCCCAAATACTTGTATGCTTCCGCTGAGTCATTTTTGGGGGTGTTACAGATTGGCATCAGAGCCTAGGTTATAGAGAACTGGGTATATTTTTAAAACCTAGACTATAACCACTTTTACAAAAACTAAACCCTATGACCGACACGTGCCTGCCTGCCGAGCTGATGCCTCACTTATGATCCTGTTGAGATCATACTTGATAAGATACATGTTTTATCACTGCTCACCTAATTTCATTATAGGTTATAATTATTTTCTCTATGCATATACTTACGTATCACAACACTCCACATTTCCTTCACACAAAGAGAATAATTGCTCTAATCCTTCAAGACAACCTTTAAAAGTATTGTGACATATTACTAGCGTAACTAAGCTAAGTATTTCAAAATTCATTGAACCTCGGGTGAATATAGACTGATCACCTATATTCAACCAGGGACAGTGGGACATAGCCTGATCACCTATGTCCGACTCAGAGGTGAATTTTGCAGTACTTAGGATAGTTATAATAGCTTTATGTCCAGAGAGAAGATGATAATATTTTGATAAACATGTAACATTTCAATAAACCACACATTTATGTTGAGATTATTTCAATATTTATGTTGAGATTTCTTTTGGATATTTATGTTTGCTTTGATATGACACCATTACTTGTGATTCCTTTACCCTTGTCGGGTCGGGGCGTTACATAAACAATGTACTCTGTACTCATAATATATAAATATCTAGTTACTATTTATAAATATCTAGATATTTTCAAAAATATCTAAACACTATTCATCAAAATATTTAAACACTATTCATCAAAATATCTAAACACTATTCATCAAAATATCTAGATATTTTCAGATATTTTTCCTATAAATAGAAAGAAAACTAGTTCATTATTTATATAGAAAAACACACAAAACCCTCCTCCTCCTTGATGTCGCCACCCTCAACCCTCCATACACCCTCCATACTTGATTTTCAGGCTCCGAGTTATACCTATAAGTTGAAGGCATAAGTATTCTCTACGTAAAAATTAAGTTTATTTTGTATTTCCGCGGTTGGATTAAGAGCTACACAATGGTGGATAGGAGCTCTGGTTCTCAGAATTTTTTTGAAACTTTGGCAAGGATAGATCGGCTAATTCTAAGGATGGGTTTTTATTATGGGAGCAATTATGATAGTTTTGGGGTTAATATGAGGTGATTTAGAGGTTTTTATAGTTTAGGAAATGAATTTTTGAATTTAGATGCGGAAGCGCTGTCCAATTTGCTAGTATCATTCATCGGTTATTATCATGTGAGTTTTCATAGCCCAACTTTCTATTAATTATTTACAAACTTTTGGGGGAGATACATGCTCAACTACTTGCTTTTACAAATACAAATACTCAAAACATTTACACTTTTATGCTAAGCTATACTTTTTATACTTGATTGCATACATACATAATTATGATATACCTATTTGGGTTATTCTTGAATGCATTATATTTATTTGCGTTATTCAATTCAGTGGCTCCAAATTAAGTTGTTGGATGACCATTAATTTAGTGGCTCCAAATTAAGTTGTTGGAAAGCTATTAAATTAGATACATACACAAGTGGATCCAAATTAAGTTGTTGGAAGACCATTAATTTAGTGGCTCCAAATTAAGTTTTTGGAAGGCTATTAAATTAGATACATCCCAAATTAAGTTGTTGGAAGACCCTTGTGGTAACATGCAATTCAATGGCTCCAAATTAAGTTGTTGGATGACCATTAATTTAGTGGCTCCAAATTAAGTTGTTGGAATGCTATTAAATTAGATACATCCCAAGTTAAGTTGTTGGAAGACCCTTGTGGTGACATTTATACTTTTTACTACTATGATGCATGCATACATGATTGACATACTATATTTTAGCAGTGGGTTGTAAACACACATGTTGCAAGTTTTGTATGGGCGAAACATGGAACTAAGTGGATTTACAATGCATTTGCTGTGTGAACATTCTTTAAAAGCTTTACATGTTAAAACAAACTCTATGAACTCACCAACCATTGTGTTGACACTTTTTAGCATGTTTATCTCAGGTCATAAGGTGATAGCTAGAGTTTGAAGCATAGAGTCGCGCTACATGTTTTGAAGACTTTATACATTTGTATTTACTATTCGATAGTACATTTTGTAAACATTTGTATATTTTACTTTGGGTCCTCATTGTTTGTAACTCTGATTTCATTAATCGAATGGTGAATCTTTAAAACGTCTCATTTAGAGGTCGTTTTCTATAACTTGTACTTTGAATTATGGCTCCGTATGAACCGTGATGTTGACCATTACATTCGGCGTTGCCTGCAGTGTCATAAAGCCAAAGGGCAGTCTTCTCCCCATGGGTTATATTTGCCACTTCCAGTTCCGGTTGCCCCTTGGGAGGATGTTAGCCTCGATTTTATCACCGGATTACCCCGTACCCAACGCCAAAAGGATTCCATTATGGCCGTGGTCGATCGTTTCTCAAAGATGGCTCACTTTGTTGCTTGTCACACAACTTATGATGTTGTCCAGATCGCCACTCTATACTTCAAAGAAATAGTCCGTCTCCATGGGGTTCCAAAGACTATAGTTAGTGATCGGGACGCTAAGTTTTTAAGCCATTTTTGGTTGACGTTATGGAGGAAATTAGGCACGAAACTCAAGTTTAGCACGTCTAGCCACCCTCAAACTGACGGACAAACCGAAGTCACTAACCATACCCTGGGGTCACTGCTACGAGCTCTCATCACAGCTAACTTGAAGCAATGGGAGGATTTATTACCTCGGGCTGAATTCGCCTACAACCGGGCTCCTAGTAAGACAACAGGAATCATCCCTTTCATGGCTGTTTATGGTGCAAACCCAACCACTCCGCTTGATCTTGCTGTTCTTGACACCTCCACGAAGTTCAGTAAGGAAGCCAGTGATGTAGCAGCTGATATCAAGTCAATACATCAGCGTATTCATGACAAAATAGTTAAGACTAATGAGCTCATTAAGTACCGGTGTGATAAAGGGAGGAAACATGTTCTTTTTAAACCAGGTGACCTCGTTTGGCTGCATTTTCGAAAGGAAAGATTTCCATCTAAACGTCGCTCTAAGTTGAGTCCTCGGTCTGATGGTCCATTTAAAGTTATTGCTAAGGTGAATGACAATGCTTATGCAATTGATCTACCAGGGAATTCGTCGGCTTCGACCACCATTAATGTCGCTGATCTTCAGCCTTATTACGACCCTGACGAACCCGTTCCAAGTTTGAGGTCAAACTTTTTCAAAGACGGAGAGGATGATAGGAAGACACCGGTCCAGGCCCATAATTCCACATCTACAGACCCGACTCAAAGATGGATTAGCCTGGTCCAACTAGAGACTGCATGAAGTTTGACTGAGCCCACGTTTTTATTTCACAGCAAGTTCTGTTGTTTCATTTTAGTATAGTTTTATTTGTTTTGAAGTTGTCAAAGTAGTTATTTTGGTTTCCACAAGTGTAGGAAACGTGGGTTAGAAGTGCTACTGTCAGTTTTCTTTCTTTTCACTCATATGTACTGGAAAAAGGGAAATGAAAAGACAGTTTTGATTTTCCTAAAAATTATTCTCTGTACTTGGAGGATATTCTTGTTCCTTGCTATTCTAATTTCAGGCAGACAATTAGAAGGTGATCTTGGACGACTAACTCAAATTCTCGTGGTGTGCATGTATCGAGAGTTTGGCTTAGAGACTCTGCCCAATGAAGCTATTGACTCAAGTATCACGATCCAATCAAGAGGCTCGTTGCTATCACAGACCTTAATAACTTTCAAACCGTTAATCGTTAAGCGAAAAAAAAATATCATTGCGACGAACATTTAATTATCTTTCTATAGATAGGCACTTTGATATACTTTCGACATTTTTTTTTCCGTATTTTTCACGTTTTTTTTAAGTTTTTTCGTTTTTTTACGTTACTGAAATTTGCATTAAAAAATCATATATGATTAAACACTAATTTGAATATCACATGTGATATTAGTGTTATATCATATATGATATTAGTGTTATATCATATATGATATTAGTGTTATATCGTATATGATATGTAACATCATATGTGATATTAGTGTAAAATCACATATGATATACATATCATATCACATGTAATATCACATATCATATATGATTTAACACTAGCATCACATGTGATATTCAAATTAGTGTTTAATCATCTATGATTTTTTTCATGCAAATTTCAAGAAACGTAAAAAAGACGAAAAACGTTAAAAAAACGATTTTTTTTTTCTTTTTCCGAAAGTATATCAAAGTGCATGTCTATAAAAAGATAATTAAATGCTCTTCGCGACGGTGTAAATATTTTCACTTAACGATTAATGGTTTAAGAGATATTTAAATTATAAAAAATAAGTGAAATAATAAATTGCTTTTAATCTCAGTCATTGATTTCTTTTTAGATGGATGGTGGAGATGAGTCATTTGGTATTTAAGAAAGTTTGGTATGTAAAATAACTCTCTTCATACAATGAAGAAGCTTTTTAATAGTCAAAATTAGTAATGTTTGCACTTGTGGGTTAATTGGATTGAAACTAAAATGTAGCGAACTGTGGAAAACACATTATGATGGAACTAAAATGTGACTAAACTAAAACGTTTCAGTGCGATCATTAATTCTAGTTTACAACTTGTTCGCTCCATGATGAACTGTAAACCTTTTGTATATGATCAAGCGATGGAAAAGTAATCAAAGTTTCACTTCTCAACTAAAGTCTTTAAATTCTCAACAGTACCTGATTGATTCACAATAACTTTATCACACCCACCAAGTCACCGACTAAATTTATATCTCATTACTTCTTTCACTATCCCAACTTTTGTACTTGCAGCTATAAAATCTCCAACAACACCAACTTATTTGTTGCTATAGGTACAGTTGGTGCCGTTGATGGTGCCGTGAAAAAAGTGGTGCCACCTCAGCACCTTTTTCCCATGCCTCTATAACACCAAAACACCCCACCCTAGCTATAACGCCACTTTTTGGTGCCATCGATTTTTTTCCATTTAATAAGTATAAAATATATATATGACTAAAATTCAATTTCATTCATTAAAAAAAACATTACATAAATTAAAGGGGGAATTGCATATATATCCCTCCAAAGGTGAATAATTCCATATATATCATTCTTACAAGTTTTTGATGCACATAGTATAATGATTTTTATGCATGCAAAGGATATATATGCAATTTTGCATCTTTGGAGGGATATATATGCAAATGACCCTAAATTAAAAGTACAACACATTAAAAAAAAGACATCAAATTAAAACAATACATTAAAAAGAGAAATAATATAGTTTTTGAGAAAATATTCGGTCCGAATTCTTATTTTTACCGCCTCTATGATAGCCGCGTCTTCCGGATCCATATCCTTTGTTTTGATTTTCAAGACCTTCAAATCTTCAGCCTTTTTGTGGGCGTAAAGTGCTTCGGCCTTCAACTCCTCATTAGTAGTAAAAAAGTAACCAAAGGGTAGTAGGCACCTGGTAGAAGCATTCGGAAGGTCTAACGATAGCTTTAATTTGACTTTGAAATAATAGTGAAAAGAATTGAAAACCAGCCCACAATAATAAAGGATTAAAAGTAACACGTACAACAGGTCTATTGGGCTCAGCTTGTGCTATACACATTTCGGGCCCAGGCCCAACAACAATACAATCACGAGTCCACAAGTACCGGATCGCTAGTAAGTCCAATAACAAATTGGCTACAATCCGAACTCAAAGACGAACGCAGAGCACCTAGCGGACCTGACTCTCGGCTGCGGAAGGCGATCTGAGTCCGCACTCATGATTACTGTGAAACCTTGCCCGACAAAGGTCCCACTCCGGCACTAACTTTTATAAGCGAATTGTTAGGAAACCATAGCATGAGGCTCGCCTATAAAAGGAACTCTAATCCTCTCACAAGATACGACTTTCTCTCGCATACTAATACAAACACTTTTACTCTCTAACAAGAATGCATACTTACTCTCGCGCCGAAGCTTAATCGTGAAGTCCGCTCACACGGTAAGGCTAACGGTTTGTTTTCATTTATGCATGGATTCAATCCACTACTTGGTTCAATACAGATTTAGCCCATCAATAACTTGTTGGCCCGATCCAACACACGTCCTTTACACATATCTCAACCCGTCACACTTTTTATACTAACAAAAAACATACACGATTTACTTAAATCTGTCTCTTGTTCCATTTAAATACTTGATTTATTTACTCAAAACCACTAGATACTTGCTTTACCTAAATACTTACTCAAAAACAACTATAGCCAAGAGACTATACAATCTCAGTAGACAAATATAAGAAGGTCCCTCATGAGCTCATGAAATGATTATAAAATTTAACATAAAAAAATAATATTTACTAAAAAAAATAACCAAAAGGGTAGTAGACACCTGGTAGAAGCATTGGGAAGGTGTTTAATTTGGCTTTGAAATGAGAAACAAAAAGAAAAATATTTTTTCGACAAATATAAAGAAGGCCTCTCATGACCTAGTGAAATGATTATAAAATTTAACAAAGGAAAAAATAATACTATCTTCTTTACTAAAAAAGTAACCAAAAGGGTAGTAGTAGAAGCATTCGGAAGGTTTAACGAATTGAGTTTGAAATTTATTTAGAGAAAAAAGATGTACTGTAGTAAATAGTAGTCCATGTTTAATTATAGAGTTGAATTGAAAACCACTCAAGCCCACAATAATAATGAAAAAAAGGATAGGGTGGTTTTGTGCAAAAAGTAACCATTAAATTACGCCATATGTTTTGTGTAATCTATCTATCTAGAAAAAACTAGTACTAGTAATGAAAATTCAACTTTATTAATATTCTTTAGTCTCTTTATTATATAGTTTAAGCAGCTGCATAATAATGAAATCTTAAAATAAAATAAAGGAAATAATTATACAGCCAGCCCATTCGCATCATATGTCTTAATAATAATTTTCAAAGTAAAGTTTGATCGTCCGTCCGTCAAACTTGTTTCGCATCCGATTCATTCATTCATTCATTCATTCCACGAAACCCAAAAAAACGGTGGTTACATAAACTAGTAAAGGAAACAAAGTTTTGGGAAAGGAAAATGGATAACAATAACTATTTGGGATGTGAGATGAAAGTGGAGAAAGGGGAAGCAGGTTATGTCCTTGAAGATGTTCCTCACTTGACCGACTACATCACCGATCTTCCTGTATGCGTTTTTTGTATTTTTTTTTTTTTACAAGACAGTGTATTTATTTGTTTGTTTTTAGATCTGTTAATAGTTTCATAATTATTACTCTCCTAGTTGTTGTTGTTTAACATTCACTATCACTTTGCTTATTAGTGGCCTAGTGGTAAGTGCTTAGGTTGTTAAGCGAGCCACTAGTGAGAGTAGTACCGGGTGGGTGACCTACCGGGAAGTCCTCACTTGTGGTCCACATGTTCTGTTGATATTTGCAATGAGGATTTGTGCCCCTTAGACTAAGCCGCTGGGGGTTCAAATCTGAGCAAGGTCGGGGTTTTAATCCGGCCGTTACTCCAGCAAGGAAACTTGTGTGGAGGTGGTACGGTTTCCTCGCGGCACTGAAGCCACATATCGTACCTGCGTGGACCCGGTTAAGACAACATAGACTGGTCGATGTGGGGTTAGGGCCCTCTTTCGGGAGGGTGGTGAAACCTAAGTTGGAAAGTCACCTGTCAAAAAAAAAAAAAAATATATATTTTCATTTTCTCTTTATATGTAGTATAGATTTTACTTATTTTAATTTCACTGATATTTGTTGTAGACGTATCCCAATCCACTGCGATCCAATCCTGCCTACTCCGTTGTCAAGTAAGTGATACATGTTACATTTGTATGTTTAAACTTGTTTGTTATTTTCTAACTGTCTGTCTGTCTGTCCATCACAGGCAGTACTTTGTTGATGCCGATGATACCGTCCCTCAAAAGGTTGTTGTCCACAAGGACGGTCCCAGAGGAATTCATTTTCGACGTGCCGGACCTCGCCAAAGGGTATGTCATTTATTACAAATAAACTCGGCCTATTTGCTTGATGCGGGTTATGCTTTTTCTCCTATGACTAAATTGCTCCTTATATTTCTATTTATTTATAAACTGTGTTAACATTTTGGCATACTCGCATGTAACGCACACAATTTATGAAAATTTGGTCAATTTTTTCTTTACGGGTCAATCTGACCTGACCCATACAAAAATAGCATGTTCACTCTAACCTGTCGATTTTGCCACATTTATATAGATTTTGTCTGGAACCAAACATTTGCTAAAAGAGAGTGTTCATTTCTGCAGGTTTATTTTGCACCAGATGAGGTGCATGCTGCTATCGTAACATGTGGTGGTTTGTGTCCTGGCTTGAATACTGTCATCAGGGAAATCGTGTGTGCACTTTATCACATGTATGGTGTGACCAAAGTTCTTGGGATAGATGTAAGTCTTTTTTTCTATATATCGGTACTAGTTCTGATAATAGTCTTCCTTTACGCGTACTTGGTATGAACCCTTAGATTTGACTTTAGAGTACATTGGAAGAAACTGCATCGTTAATTTCCACAAGATTTGACAATGAAATTGCGATTTATATCTGTCGAAACCAAGTCTTATATCAGGACATGACACTAAGATCAAATAACCTTCTTTCTAAGTATATAATGATATGTCATTTTTGCATTCTTCCAGGCCTTTATTGCCTAAGTAGTTCGGTGTAAATATATAAAGTAACTTTATTTTAGATTATATAAGCTGTGGTCAATTGTTATCGCTTCGATTATTTAAAAAAAATGTAGTTGTTAAGTAACTTTTTACCTTTATAATGGTACACCTGTTTTTGCGCAGGGAGGGTATAGAGGCTTCTACTCTAAAAATACCATCACTTTGACACCGAAGTTCGTGAATGACATCCACAAACGTGGTGGTACAATTATCGGTACCTCTCGAGGGGGCCACGATAAACCAAAGATAGTTGACAGTATCCAGGATCGTGGTATCAATCAGGTT
Organism: Chrysanthemum seticuspe; assembly: GCA_019973895.1. Lineage (NCBI taxonomy): Eukaryota > Viridiplantae > Streptophyta > Magnoliopsida > Asterales > Asteraceae > Chrysanthemum > Chrysanthemum seticuspe. Next base: position 615,430 of record BPTQ01000001.1, on the reverse strand, counting down.
TGTGAACTATCACATACATAAAACTGCACTTTTAGTTAGGCCTCATTCATATATTTTAGGTTCCATATGGCTTTTGGTTGTTTGATTCCTCATAAGCTATGGTTAGGGGCGGAAAATCATGTTGTCCCAAAACACTATCGTCGAAAAACTGAAGTCTACACATTTAGGTGAATTTTGGGATTCGACACGTTTCACATTAAATGTAATCGAGATGTTTAAGTAGGGAGGTTTTATGCATGTGAAAGACACATTAGGCGAATTTTGAGATTCTACCCATTATCTTTCAAGCAAAGTTTTTATAATTGCATATTCCACCCTTTAAAGATAAAACACGATTAGAACTGGGTAGAATTTGTCACCTAATACAGTAATGAACCATTTGTCGGTTCTGTTTATGTATCAGGTTTATATCATTGGAGGTGATGGAACTCAAAAGGGAGCAGCAGTTATATATCAGGTAATTAAATGGTAACCTTATCACAATGTGAAGAGATGTGTTTTACCTTTCTCTTCTATTCAGGTTTTCTATAAAACTCGTGAGAATATATTAAAATGGAGATGTATAAACTGTTGTATGATGAATAACCCTGCTCTGCAAAAGTATGCTACACACTTTACAATCCCGTTTATGTGCAGGAAGTAAGAAGGCGTGGGCTTAAAGCTGTTGTGGCTGGAATCCCAAAGACAATAGATAATGACATTCCGGTACGTGCACTGAATTTTCTATATTAAGGCAGCAATATTCGAATAACATTGGATATTTGGCTCATGCATCAGGATAGTAACTTTTCATGGTCGAACTGGGTTTATTGTCCACATTTAACTATTTAAGAGTTTTCTTATATTTTTGTGAGTTAGGTGGATATATTGACCCTTTTACATAAACATGGATCAGTTTGCACTCTGTTATATTTTTACAGGAATTGGTCAGATGAGTACATTTTGAAAACTTAATTAATAGGTCAAACGGGTCAAAATGGCACCTAAAGTGTTCAAAGGCTTACAACCTGCTCAATCGTGTTATTGAAGAAAAGGAAAATTAGATTATTAAGTTAATAGTATAGTTTTTCTAATCATATTATTGCCTTATCTTTAATTTTAAAAAAATGGACAAAAAAGTGTTGATGGGTAAACCCAGCATGGCCCATCCTTACTGTCACCTCGTTCATGGTAAAACTGGCCGGGTCTGGTGGGTTAGTGGACCAATTAAAGTGAGCGAAACGTGACGATTGCAAAACTTATTTTTGGGTTAAAAATAGGTGTGCTGTCACTTAACTATGTATCATGGAGGCATTTTCATGGCAATTACAATATATTTCCATAATCTTTAGTTAAACAAATGCGACATCTCATGATACTGTACCATCTGTGGATTTTTCGGATTTCATTTGTTTTACCCTTGGATATCTATTGATGTTTATACCAGGTGATTGATAAGTCATTTGGTTTTGATACTGCTGTTGAAGAGGCTCAACGTGCCATTAATGCTGCACACGTGGAGGCAGAAAGTGCTGAGAACGGCATAGGGGTGGTCAAACTGATGGGGCGCTACTGTGGTATGCCTCTAAATGCTTATGTAAATCACAATAATTTTAAGATAATGCATCCCTAAAGGTTGGTCAGTCTTTTTTGGTGACCACATATATTGTTGTGCTCAGGGTTCATTGCAATGTATGCAACTTTGGCAAGCCGAGATGTTGATTTGTGTTTAATTCCGGAATCACCTTTTTATCTTGAGGGAGAAGGTGGACTTTTAGAATATGTAGAGAAACGTCTTAAAGAGAATGGGCACATGGTTATTGTTGTAGCAGAAGGTGCTGGCCAGGAACTTCTTGCAGCAGAAACGAAAGCTTCAACTGCACAAGATGCTTCAGGAAATAAGCTACTTCAAGATGTTGGATTGTGGATTTCTGATAAAATCAAGGTATTTCTTAACCATGATGATATATACTTTTTATTTTGCTATCAGTTACTTCCTCCCATGAAATGGCAATGTTTACTTTTTTAAGTTCTTCACACCGTTAAGATATCTGTCGAGTTTTAATTTTTTGCAGGGTCATTTTGCTAAACAGCCCTCCATGCCCATTACTCTTAAATATATTGGTAATTCTTGAAAACCTCATTTGAGTTTTGTGTTTATTCTGTCCCAAAGACGTCCACGTTATGATTTAGAAGGTATATAAAACTTTTAATTTGGACAAATCTGACCTTGTTTGAGTAACTATATGAAACATGATTTTTTTACTTCATTGATAGAAAAATGATAAAGTGGGCTCTCTTTTGGGACCGATTGACCTTTAAGTTATGATGATACATTCACACAAATATTTGCATAACACTAGAATACAAAATGGTTAAACTGATTGGGCATGATCTTGTTGCATGGCAGATCCTACTTACATGATCCGGGCGGTTCCAAGTAATGCATCTGACAATGTGTATTGCACTCTCCTTGCTCAAAGTTGTGTCCATGGAGTGATGGCAGGTTACACTGGCTTCACGAGTGGGCTTGTCAATGGTAGACAGACTTATATCCCATTCAATGTAAGCTAATATGGATGCAAAACTTTTCTCTTATTTTACTCGTGATTTGACATCCGTTTTATTACTGCTTATTATCTGATTCATAGTTAAGTCCCACGTGATTACTTGGATAACATAGATCCAAACACCCCTAAATCTCACAAACAATCTTATGTTGTAATGCAGCGCATAACTGAGAAGCAGAACAATGTTGTGATAACTGATAGGATGTGGGCGAGGCTTCTGTCATCCACGAATCAACCAAGCTTTTTGCGATCTAAAGACGTGATTGAAGTCATGAAACAGGAAGCCCCACCAACTCAGTTATTGGATGGAGAAAATAGCAAGAAAGTTGATAACTAAAATCAAGAATGAAGATTCACTACCTTATGCACAAAAATAATAACACTACAAAGTTGGTATTTTGGATGTAGTTGAACATGTTAACGCAAAATTTTTAAAGAGAAGTTTACTTTCCTCTAGAAACTATATAAAACCAAGGAGTCTTGGTATATTTGGATGTGTAGTAGTGATAGTCAATTGAGATAATGAAAGCTGCCGCAGTCTATGACTGGCGGTAGCATTTGATGGCTTTGTTAAGCAGACCTCGTAATCTTCTTGTGCGGATGAGTGACATACATAAGAAAGATTGCAAAAAGATTGCGGCTGTTCCAGTGCAGGAATAAAAAAAGTGTCGTTTTATTAGAAGATGTTGCACGTCGTAACGATTAGCATTTTTTTTTAATGAAATGAACTTTATACTATTGAAGTATGATACCATTTATCTCTGTAACTTTGTAGTTATACTGGTTTTTTTCGTCCATAGTAATTGTTTGGGTAAGTAGGGGGGGCATTTTGGCAACTAATATATGGCATTTTTTATGGGGCATATTCTCTTTAAAAGAGCTCCAAAAATAAGCAAGTACATCAGGAGTTTGATGATAGATTTATTATTGGTTACTCACATACATGAAAAATAAAAAGATAAGAAGATGTAGTTGTTGATTGGAAGGAAGCAAATATGAATAATTTTGTTATCCACCACCACAATATTTGCAGCCACACATTTGGAACACCAAACAAAACCATATCAATATCAGCATCAGCAGCAGCAGATAGTAGCACTACTACTAAGGAGTTGCGAGTATGCACCAACAGGAGTTGCAGGAGACAAGGCTCGATGGATGTCCTTCAAGTATTGTCCGGCATCGCTCCACCCGATATCTCAGTCATTTCTTGCGGTTGCTTGAGCCGTTGTGGCTCCGGACCTAACCTTGTCATTCTACCTTCAGCAACCTTTGTCAGTCACTGCGGTACTGCTGCTCGTGCTGCTGAGGTCATGTCCAGCGTGTGCGGTGGTGGTAGTACTAGTACTAGTACTAGTCTAGAAGCACTTTCTTTGAGGAAAAAAGCAGAACTTGCTATTGACAATTCTGATTTCACCACAGCTGACGTTCTCTTATCTCAGGTTAGTTACTAATTACCACAGTAACATTCTTTGTTTTACCTTTTTAGTCTTATCTAAATAACTAGCTACTTACTTTATTTAATTCAATGTAATGATAATAATAGGCTATTGATCTTAATCCAGTTGGTGGAATCCATCACCTCTATAAATACAGGTACCTTTTCGACTTTACTAGTTTTCTTTGACCATTCTTTTTTCTTTCTTTATATGTGTGGTATGTCTAACAGGTACTGTGGTGATTAATTAGGTCTGTTGCACGCTTGGGAATGAACAACAACATTGCTGCGCTTGAAGATGCAATCAAAGCTTCTACTCTTGCTCCCAATTATCCGCAGGTCAATTTCAATTTTATATATATTTTTTCTTTGAATTGTGATAACTGAGTTGTTTAACTTACTATAACATATTCCCACAAAATTTCTAGCTTTTGATGTGATTTTTGGCAGGCGTACATATGTAAGGGTGATGCTTTAATGGCTATGGAACAGTATGACGCAGCTGGGGATTCTTATTCAATGGCCTTACACTTGGATCCTTCTATCCGTCGTTCCAAATCATTCAAGGTTGCAACCCACTCCCTCTCTCATTGCTTTCTTCTAACTACCGGAAAATTGTTTGGGGTTGATTAATGGGTCAAAATGGTGATAATTTGTGCTGCACCTATCACCGGTATACACTGCATACTGAAAACACTTGATATCAAAAAAAAAAAAAAAAAAAAAAAAAATTACACTCGTTACGACATTGCTATATGGTGTAACTACTAACCTCGTTTAACTATAACATCAATATTTCTTTCTAGGCAAAGATTGCAATGCTTCAGGAGAAACTCGCTACTACAAATGGCTGACTCTTGATTCTGAAGACTTGTGTAAGTTTACATTGTTTGTCCTTATCATTATAGCTAGATATTGAATAAATATGGCTATTTTCTTACTCGTTATCGTTTAAGATCTTTTTAGCATAAAGCGTGGTCATTTCTTAATGGTGGTTTGCAAAATGTGCAGGTACTATTCCCAAGATGTCATCCTTCTATGCATTTTCGCTTACTGTACTATTTTGCGAGTCCTTACCTACATAAGTATCTATCCGTTGGATGTAAACAGATGTTGGGGTCTATTTAAACCTCTAACGTCTTTGCTTTCTAACCTTTTGGTAATTAGACTGTAACGGAATAATTAGGATTAGATGTTATGCAACTTGGTATACATCCATTTTAATGCCACATTTCCAAGAAAATATACAATTATCAAAGTCAAGATACAGGGTCTAATGACTAATACCCACATTTTGAACCCAAATAGTTTGACCATCTTATGTGAAGAAAAATCTCAAATGGATAAAAATCAGCAAATTGATCAAGCACCACAAATATTGGAGGTCGTACAGAATTGACAATTGTTCCTTGTTCATGTGCTAAAAGGAAAATGGTCATGCTTCGTATAAAATGACCTTGCACTATTTTGAACGGGCTGCTAATTCGGACATTGCTTTTCCCGTGTTATTTTAAGACAGAGCGTCTGAGTCAATTAGCGTCGCCTGTTATCCAACTATATGAAAAATATAGGGTGAAGTCTAACGATACGCAACAAACTTTCTCAAAAAGAACGAATACGTAACCAACTAAATTTATTATTTGTATCGTTAAAATAATTTCAAATTTTGAACAATATGCGTAATATTGACCAGTTACACTTAGAAAGTTAAAAAAAATGGTCCATGTGGTTTGCGTTGACTTGTACACTTTTACGAATACGTCCGCTTTTATACGTTTTCATCCGTTATTACACGTTTTCGTCCGGTTTTACAGGTTTTCGTTGATTTTTACACGTTTTCGTTTGTTTTTGCACGTTTTCGTCCGTTTTCATATGTTTTTATACATTTTCAAAAGTTTTTATAGGTTTTCTTTCACCTTTAGTTCGTTTTTGCATATTTTTACACATTTTCCTTCGTTTTTGCATGTTTTCATCCGTTTTTACACGTTTTCGTTTGTTTTTACACATTTTTAAACGTTTTTGTTCATTTTTGCATGTTTTTATACGTTTTCGTCTATTTTTATATGTTTTCGCCTCTTTTCTTATGGGCGAAAACGTAAGAAAAGAGGCGAAAATGTATAAAAGCGTACAAAAAAGTATAAAAACATGCCGAAATGGACGAAAACATGTAAAAACGGACGAAAATGTGTAAAAACAGACGAAAGCGTGAGAAAAACGGATAAATACATGCAAAAACGAACAAAAACGTGTAAAAACGGACGAAAAATGCAAAAACAAACTAAATATTAACGAAAACTTATAGAAACGGACAAAACATATGAAAACGTATAAAAACAGAATAAAACGGATGAAAACCTATATAAACGGACGAAAACGTGCAAAAACAAAAGAAAATGTGTAAAAATGCAGGGACCATTAGTGCAACTTTTCTAAGTTAAAAAAAGTCAAGGTAGGACCGGTGAAAGTCAGCGCAAACCACATGGACCATTTCTGTAACTTTTCTAAGTGTATCGGTCAAACAGGTCACAAACCGGTCAATATAGCGTATATTGTTCAAAATAGTATTTTAGCGATACAAGTAATAGATTTAGTTTGTTACGTATTTTGTTCTTTTTGAGAAAACTTGTTGCATATCTTTATACTTCACCAAAAACTATACACTATAATAATACAAAAGTTATAAAGATTTCTCTGGTAACTATTGTTTCCGACTTATTCATCTGCCGTCACACAGACTTAAACAAGACAGTCCTTCTTTTCGAAGAGGTTGACGTGACCATGTTAGGATAGATTGTTTGCACCAAACCAATTCAAGTTAGATTTGTTATAAGTTAGTCACCTCCTCAGCCTTGTGAATTGTTATTTTTAGTTAATAAGTTTGATTAAAGCCAAATTCACCTAACTTTGGCGATATTTGAAAAAAAGAAGTTGATTGATAAATGTTTTTGTCTCAACACGCAACTATAGAAATACAAAGAAAAATATGTTTGTTTTGAAAGTAGTATATGTTCCATGTTTATAGCCTATGCAAATTATATTGCACATTTTGTAACATTCAAACTTCATTAACAACATATTCTATCAGCATAAACTTGTAGAATGTAATACAAATCTTTATTATCTAAAATGGAAAAAGGGTCAAAGGAGAAATGTGAAAAGTTGAAAATTGAAATTGAAAGTCAAATGAGAGAGAAAAAAACCAACACACAAATAAACACACACCGGATATCACATATTTTCTAACCTAAAACACACCATCTCTCTCCCTAAACCACCGGCAGCTCCCGCCGCCGCCATCATAACCTTATCTCAGCCACCATCTGCCGAAATTGCCACCACCTTTCGATGGTTTAGGTAGTTTGAGGTAGTCGGGGTTGGGTTTTTGTTGTTATTAGTGGTTGCGGTTCTCCATAGCCACCGGAAATAGTTTATGCCGCCGATATGGTCACCGGAAATATCTGCTACCGCCGTAATTAATTGTTGTGTCGCCAAAAAACACACGACCGATACCCACCACCACCCTACATTTCTTGAGGTTTTTCAAGTTTTGATGTTTTCTTTTTGAAGACTTTTTCTTCTTCTTCATGTTTTGATAGTTTTTTTAAGATCTATTATTTTGAAGTATTGAAGTTTTTTTTTTTTTTTTTTTTTTTTTTTTTTTAATTCTGTAATGTTAATATATGAGTTATAATATTCTTCACATTTTTTTGTAGAACATTGTTGCCGTTGCTGACATCTTACGACGTCTGAATGAGGATATTAAGGTAGTTTTTTTGTTTGTTTACTTACTTGACATGTAAAATTTAGATGTAATGGTTTGGTTGATGTAATTGAATGAAAGTTGAAAGCTTTTTGCTTTTAGTCAGTCTGTCTTTTTAGCGTATATTTTTGCCGTACTAGCTTATAGCAAAAAATAAGCTTATTTTAGTGTTTGGATTAACTTTTTTGTTTAGGCTTATGAGCTTGTTTAGGGGATTTTGATACTATGAACTTGCTGAACTGTAAATTTTCCTCATGGTTCGTGATCAAGGTCAATCTAAAGAAGGTGAGCAGGGTGCTGATGTTGTGATGCTGGAAAAGTTCATGAAGTTGTCGATTTGTTATTTTTCGATTAGGTAATTATGTTTGTGTAGCAAGCTCCTCAAACACACCCAGAATGATACGTATCTCACTTCATTCAGATATCTAAGCGTTTCTTCATTTTATCATTTCAGGTTCTTATACTGAGTATGTGATAGTTGCTGCAATGAAACATGCTGCCGAGAATGATTCTGGGCAACAACCAGTATGGTTTTGCTCCAAATGGTTAGAGTTAGGGATTTCCAGTTTGGGCACGTTGATAACTTTTCCTTTAATCTTAGCACTTCAGGAAATGGTTTTTGGATTGCTTATTGTAATGTAGTCGAAAAACAGATAATAGGTTACACAAGTCTAACAGAACCATTTATAAATGTTTTAGGTTTATAATAAATAAATAATGATGGTTGAACCTTTTGATTAATGTGCCGAGCATGGGTTTTCAGAGGATTGGCTTACACATATATTGTATCATGCAATCCTATCTGCCTTTCTCAGGTTACAGAGCGAACAGGAGGCTAGGAAAAGCTTTGCGGTTGTTCAAAGCACAAATCAAGAAGCAGCTATTGATAACGAGAGTGGCAACACCAGGCTGTTAAAGATGAAAGAGAAGAGCAGTAGCAAGAAAGTTATAATGACTGGAGAAATGGGATTCCAGAAGATGTTGGAAGGAATTGGCAGAAAAACTCAGGTAATGATTGGCCCCATGAAACTTCACTTACAGCTAGAGAAGGAACGTATGGAACTGACGAGGTTTGGAACTGACGGGGTTTGGCACGAAGCTATCTCAAGGGAAGCCATTGAAAATTGATTTTAAGGGCCTATTGATCCACCGAGAATCTTGTAGACAGTTATTAGGCTACACAAATCTCAGGTCAGAGATGTTATGCTTTATAATTAATTATGAGATTAACGAAACTGTTGCATAGCAGATAAATCATTATTTTTGGTGTGAGAAATTCTGATAGTGCTTTAATCCAAGCCATTTTTTTTCCGAATTGTACCAGATTCGCATGTCTTGATCCAAGATATAAATCCGCGATAGAATCAATCTTTAAAAAAGTTTATCCAAACACTCCGCAAAATGCAAGTTTAGAGTACTTTTTAAGGTTATCTGGACTTGGAGGCTTTGACAAAAATACAATACAGGAACAGGTTCATTAAGAATCTAAGATTAGCATTGTTACATTTCTTGCAGACTTGAATTTCTTTTGCCATAGCCAGTTTGCTTATGAAAAACCGGATAATGGGTGAAAGCGGATAAATATAGGGATTCTCATCATTTCAGTTTTACACTTCATTCAAAATTTATGAATAACAAGTTTCTTTATTGTGCCTGCACGGGTTTGTGCAATGTTCGGCAAACAAGTTTTCGATACCAAGGACTACAAGCAAAACAATGTGTAACAGGCATCTTGGAAATATCATTCTTTCAATATAGTAATCATGCGTATGCTTTTTGCTAAAGGATAATTTCAGTAATATTCAATTATACTTTATATGAAATTTGGTTTCCTACATATGAACTTGCTCCTTAGTTACACCTCTTTGTTACATAAATAGAGATGAAGCGAGTTGAGCAATACTGCTCCTTAGTCACACAAAACGGCCGACTTTCTACTTAAAAAAATTACCGTGCAATTACCAAAGACGTGAAACGACGCCCCGCCGCAACGCGGCGGGACTTCGCCACCTCGTTAACTATAATTATTTGTTGCTAGAGTTTCCCGTCGCTATGCACGGGTATCACGTAGAACTACAAAGGTATCAATGAAGCCAGTCAAATAGTTCGGTCAAAGAGGAGTCTACACCTAAAATGTCGTCTACCAAGAAGTTTTACGCGACGAGTAACATGCATTGTTAGTTTGTATCTCATAATTGATGTAATGTTTTCTTTTTCAGTCTCATTAAATATTTTTATATGTCGTTTACATGTTATGAAATTTTGCTAGAGTTGAATTACCACATGTTACAACCGTTTGCAATTACATTTTGATCTTTTCACGTTATACGAAACACTTATCACAATATCGCATTTCGTTAATTGTATGCCGCTAGAAACCGTTGCCGCTAGGCACGGGTAAATGTTAAAAATTGACATTGATATTTGAAAACAATTAACTTGTTTTTTCAAAACATTGTGGAATATGAAATTTTCAATTTGTTCGTTAAAGTTGAATAGTCACTATGCTTACTTTTATAATTTATATGCTTTTTTTCTTGGTCGTCAACAACTAAAATAGAAATTGTAATTTGCATATACAGTTTCCGATTACCATAACGAACTTTGAATTATTGCGTCATTTATATTTAAAATTTTAAATAAATTAATATACTATATCTATAAGTTTTTTTTTGTTCTCTCTCTCTCTCTCACTCAAATAATTGTAATATTTTCCAACTGAAAGAAAACATATGCTCGTTAATGCTCATTTAACTTTTAAATAGGTCATAAATGCCCATTTAAAAAGCGAAAAAGACTAAATGTGCCAAAATCTTTTATAAATTAGCTTATAAAAGCAATTTTTTTAATTTTAAGCACAAATTACCACCTTAACAAAAACCGATTTAAGTGTTTGGCCAAAAGTATGATTTAGCAATACGTTTATATAATACGAATTGTAAATAGGGATGACAAAAGTACTCGAATGGGAAAACCGAAACTTGAACCGTTTGGGTTGGGTTCGGGGGCATGTTGGCGGGGTTGGATATTACCTTCTCCGTGTTCAAAATAATTGTTCTCCGACAAAAAACACATACTAACTATTATTGTTTTCTATTTCTTACTTTTTAAAACAAGGACAATTTTACCTTAACTAATTAGTTAATGTATTCTTAAAGTTTGTAATAAAAAACTTCAAGTATGGGTCGGTAATATTGTAAACTCGATCAAACTTTCTTATCTATCTTTAGTAGTGGATAATTAAATTAAGACACCACGAAAAAGAAACATGGACTAATAATTTGGAAAGGAGGGAGCAATAATCTTTTTTAGCCGGGTATGAGTTTGGTGACAAGCTATGATAATACCCGTCTGATTACCCGTACCCGTACCCGTACCCATACCAATATTTGTTTACTCGAATCCATACTCGTTTTAGTGCTATTATATACAATTAATTAGTTATATATATAACATAGAGTTATGATCAAATAAGAAGAAAAATTAAAATAAGAATGATAAGAAGAAACTACAACCACTCATTTCAGATGCATCTACAAAAATGGATGCATCTCCCCAAAAAATTCTCCCCCTATTTGAAATGTGTGGCTAGAAATCCTTCTTATTCTTCTCATTTTAGTTTTTCTTCTTACTGAATCTCTTCCCATATAACATATAATTGCTTCCCATATACTTTTTATATAAAAATTTCTATTATCTAACACATATGGACTTTGTATATGATATATTCGAAAGCGTTATATCATTTGATACGATATTTGTTTACTTTTAACTTTTAATGTAAGGTGTTTTGCTCTGTATTTTTGGCTGGTTTAAGTCTAACTTAATTTTGATACGCGTCATTTTGTGCAACGATTATTCACTTGGAGTTAATCGATACCTACGAGGGAACCTGAAAAACCAATAGATAATATTAACCGGGTCTACAACAAGCAATACGACGGGTATGAAACTATAGATGTATATATTATAAACAGATGCGAATACGAGTGCATTAAAACCCGCCTCGGACCCGAGCCATAGCCGGCTGCAAAATATATAAAACATTAGATAATCTAGAACTTGCAAGTTGAGACCTAAATATTTTTCAACTATTTTGAACACGTTTTCTATCCAATCTAAAGGACCATTATGTATTTATTTGGAAAACTTTGAAAAATACACGTGTAAATTCACACCAATAATTCAAACATTCAGAAAATGTTAACTCATGATTATCATTTTAAAGTTTGCAATGAGTTCTAATCTAGTATGACGTGTTAATTTATAAAAGTCAAATGTTAAAAAATGTCTATAAATAGCATGTACCATGCAACCTTAATCCCATGCAACCTTAAATATGACGACGACAATCACCATTTTTACTCTTGTTCTTGTCTTGCTCTCTACACAAACTGCACTATCCTCTACGACAACTTCTGTTACAGATCGTTTCGTTCGTTGTCTAAACGACCAGTGTGATCCTTCGTTTCCAATTACCGGGCTACTCTACACGCCCAACAACTCCTCATTTCCCTCCGTTTTGCAAACTTACATCCGAAACCTTCGCTTCAATGAATCCACAACCCCAAAACCAATCCTAATCATCACCGCGTTACATGTTTCTCACATTCAAGCAGCCGTCGTTTGTGGTAAAGCAAACGGCTTGCTAATGAAAACACGAAGTGGAGGACATGACTATGAAGGCCTTTCTTATGTTACAAACACCAACCAACCCTTTTTTGTTGTTGACATGTTTAACTTACGGTCGATAAACGTGAGTTTAGAAGATGAAACTGCATGGGTCCAAGCTGGTGCCACTCTTGGTGAAGTGTACTATCGAATAGCCGAGAAAAGCAACAAACTTGGCTTTCCTGCGGGTGTTTGTCCGACTGTTGGTGTTGGTGGCCATTTTAGTGGTGGTGGATATGGTAATATGATGAGAAAGTACGGGCTTTCGGTTGATAATATCGTTGATGCTGAGTTAGTCGATGTGAATGGCAAGCTTTTGAATCGAAAGTCTATGGGTGAAGATTTGTTTTGGGCTATTACGGGTGGTGGCGGTGTTAGCTTTGGTGTAGTTTTGTCCTACAAGATTAAACTAGTTCGTGTTCCTGAAGTTGTTACGGTTTTTATCATAGAAAGAACCTACGAACAAAACCTTACCACTATTGCCCAAAAGTGGGTACAAGTTGCTGATAAGCTTGATAAGGATCTTTTTCTTAGAATGAGATTCGACGTTGTAAATGATACTAATGGTGAAAAGACAATCCGTGCTGTGTTTCCATCTTTGTACTTAGGAAACTCGACGAATCTTGTTGCAATTTTGAACAAAGATTTCCCTGAGTTAGGGTTACTAAAGTCGGATTGTATTGAAATGAGTTGGATTGACTCCGTAGTTTACTACACGGAGTCGTTCCCTCTTGGAACTCCAACCGACGTGCTTTTAAGCCGTACACCTCAAAGGCTAAACCCGTTCAAGATCAAATCTGATTACTTGCAAAAGCCTATTTCTAAACAAGGGTTTGAGTTTATATTTGAGAGAATGAAAGAACTCGAAAACCAAATGTTGGCTTTTAATCCTTATGGTGGTCGAATGAGTGAGATTTCCGAATTTGCAAAGCCTTTCCCACATCGATCCGGGAATATAGCAAAGATTCAGTATGAAGTGAACTGGGACGAACTTGGAGCTGAAGCTGCGAACCGATATCTGAATTTCACAAGGTTGATGTATGAGTACATGACTCCTTTTGTGTCCAAGAATCCAAGAGAAGCATTTTTGAACTATAGGGATTTGGATATTGGAATAAATAGTCATGGGAAGGATAGTTATGTTGAAGGTATGGTTTATGGGCACAAGTATTTTAAAGAGGCAAATTACAAGAGGTTGACAAGAATCAAGACTAGAGTTGATCCTCAAAACTTCTTTAGAAATGAGCAAAGTATTCCAACTTTGTCAATGTGAAGAACTATAAATTAAGTAAATAGACCTCCCTAATGGTATATATATCTTGCTTTGGGGAAGAATACATATTCTTTAAATACATTTAAATAATAAGTTTAGTTTTCTTTAATTTGTTAATTTGTATGCGCGAGTTGTATATTTGTAATAAATAAATAAATAAATCCTTCTTCTAACGTTTCATATATATGCTGAAAATGTGTATAGTTATAGATATACCAATTTTTATGTGTACAATTTGCATGCTAGATAAGTTACTTTTTAGAGATTGTTAATCCGTTTATGGATTGCATATGTGGTTTTACAATCATCATTGTCGTTATTGTGCCAAGGTGCAGACTGGAAAAAGGTAGTAGTATTTGGTGAACCTATGGGGGCGAGTTAAACCACACGTAAACGACTAGAAGTGTGTGAGCCTATGGGGGCACACACGTTAAACACGAGAGTACATGTCGAACGTTTACTATTTGAATACGTAATACCCGTTTATGCATGCATGTGACCCGATCCTTTTAAGCAACCCATGGACTTGATCCAATGACTAAGTGGGTCGGTTTAGTTGGTGCCTTGGGCCTGTCCAACATCCGATCGGGCAAAGGGGTTTGTTTGGGTTTGTTACTTGTCGACCAAGACTAAAATCCCTAGCTTGGGTCGGTCTTGACACTATATAAACAAACACACCCTCACATCTAATACATGCATATTATACTATCCCTAAACCTAAAAACCGATTCACTCAAAACCTTTTTCATACCCGATCGGAATTCCTCAAGAATCCGATTAGGGTTTTAACTTGGTTTGTAAAATTCTAAGCTTGCATCTTTCTTTCGATCCAAGAAGTTTAGAGTTTCATTGGTGTTCCTGTTTACTAGTTCTTGGTCGAACGAGAGTGTGAAACAAGTTTGGTTTTCTGTCTTTGTGGTTCTCGGACAACAAAGGGTAGTTCTCAGACAATACTGTCCGATATCGGGTGGTGGTATTGAAGCTGTTCTTGGACAACAGGATCTCGGGCAGAAGCAAGCTTTTGGTTCTTGGGTTTTCTAGTTCGTGGTATTCAAGTTATTTCAAGTGGTTGATTGTTTAAACGTTCTCGACTAGCTCTTATCGAACGTACTTGGTTTAAGTGTTTGTGTGTGATACTCGTAGAGGTATCTATTTTAAATATGTACTTGGTTTCTTTGATTTTCTTGTACGTTTGATAGCGTGCAGTTGTCGCCAAAGGTTAGTTTTCAATTTACCTTTTATTATTAAGTGTTTATTGAATACGTGTTTACCTAATTGCAATTACTAGATTCAATTCCGATGCGTACTCGTTTACGTTACTTGGCTAACTAGGTTATAAAATCACAACAGGCGCCAACTACTTATTAAGTATATATGTGACAAACTAAGTGGAAAAAAATATATGAAAAGTTTAATATATTTTACGACAATTTATACGATATTAATACAAGATAAATATTCATGTTAAAACCCCGTGCGTGCACAGGTATTATAACTAGTATATATATATTTCTCTAGCTTTTATTTTATTGACGAACATGAGAGCTAGAGGTTGAACTGGCAATTACTGATATAATCAATGTTTGCAATTACTGATATAATCCATCTTGAACTGGCAGGCATCATTGTAAGTCTTCTTACCACATTTTGTACAGCCACGAGAACGGAGTTCGTTAAAGGCAGTGATCATCTCGTTGCCGGTGAGGTCACAGATTTTGCCTTTGGGCCCGGAGACGAAGAGTCCACAGTAGTTTTTGCAAGGCCCGGAGGAGTCTCTGTTTGTTCCGCCAGTGTAGTAGCGGGTGTTGGGCTGAATCTGGTTTCTAGCAGCATTACAGTCAGACTGGTTAATGGTAAAGCAGAAAAAAGAGCCATCACATGAGAAGGTGTCGGCCTGAGCTTGAGGGACTTGCAGAAGCAATATCACCACCACCGCAACCAGCACAGCAGCAAGACATGTGAGAGGTGACTTCATCATATAATGCTTTGAAGGCTAATATTGTATTGTATATATGATCAGCTTATCAAACTCCCTTATTTATAGCCAAAACGCCATCATTTCTTTCCCTTTAGTAAGTAATACTTCTTTACTAAAACCTAGTACCACTTATTTTTTATCACTTTTTTTTTTTTTTTTTTTTTTTTTTATCACAACCACTTATTTTTTATCACTGCAAATTGCGAATGTAAGTGGTAATTTTAACTTATTCAAATATTCATAGTCGACATATATATATCTAAGAAAGTTGATTTAATCTGCATGTGAAAAATGTACTGAAGAGCATGGGTTGGTCATGTGTCATTGTTGAAAAATGTTGAAGACATCTAGAATTGAACATATATAGTCGACATATATATCTAAGTAACCAAAGAATTTACGTTGTTTTGATTTCTCCATGTTATTTTGTTGTGCAAAATATTATAACTTACACTGTGTTCTTTCACTTTTACTTTTGTTCTCAAGTTTTTCTTAAGAAGTAAAGTGAAAATAAATAAAAAAAAGTGGTGAGATTTTGCTTTGAAAACTTTCGCTCCACTTTTGGGATGAAAGTGAATTTTTCTTCCTCTCTCTTTCTTTACTTTACTTTCACTTTCTTCTTATTTTTTTCTTGTGAATATAGTGTAAAAAGGGCAAGGTATGGTAACGTCAAAGCCGGCCTTAGGCCTAGCTTGCAAGGCATTGCCCGGCGTTACCATACCGGAGTTGTGGCGTTGAGCTCGGCGTTATTGTCCAACTTTTCCTACCAACTCAAATGGAAATGCATATAAGGACACAAAAAATTACCATTCACCCCCTTTTAACGTCTATATTGTTTTGAATTAAAAAAAAAAAAAAAATCCCAAAACACCCCCTTAAACGGTTATACTTTTCAAGTTTTATTTTATTTATTTTTTATTGTTTTTAAATACCCACATATATATATAATACCACTATTTAACCATTTTTCACACAAATAATTCAAACCCTCTCTACAAAAAAACTTATTCTTTCACAATGGATCCTAATCAAAGTGACGAAGAACATAACAACGTTTCCGACGTCGAAGACGAAACCGACATTTACTTTATGATGGCCGTGTACGAGTATCACCAACGGTTACAAGCAGAAGAAGCGCAACCTCTTCGATTGACCCGTAACCCGATCAACCGTGAACGTGAGTCTGCCGAGATACGTTTGATGATCGACTAGTTTAATGAAGGTTGTAAGTATCCGTTACTCTATTTTCGAAGAAGATATCGTATGAGCCTGAAACTATTTCTAGAAATAGTCGAAGGCATTCAATCTTATATTGCCGATCCTCTTCCAAAGCATTTTAAGTTCTTTCAAGTCCGACCCGATTGTACGGGTCGAATGAGTATGAGTGTTATTATGAAATGCACATCCGCCATATGCCAATTTGCATACGGTACCACATCCAATGCGATTGATGAATATTTGCAAATGTGTGAGCATACCGGATGTGATTGTCTGGACAATTTAAATATGTGAATTATTCATTTATTCATGCCGGAGTTTTTAAGAAAACCAAACTTTAATGAAATTCAAAATCTATATGCAAGACATGAGCATGTTCATGGGTTTTCGGGAATGCTTGGTAGCATTGATTGTATGCATTGAGAATGGTTAAATTGTCCGGTGTCATGGTAGGGGTGAAAAAAAAGTACCCAACTAAAATGATTGCATCTGTTGCTTTGTAAGATTTGTGAATTTGACATACATTTTTTTGGGGTAGCGGGTGCGAATAACGAGATCAATGTTTTAGATAATTCCACGTTATTTGATGACATTCTTGATGATGTCACCCATATAGCTTCATTTGAGGTAAATGAAGTTGGGTTTGAAAAGGAGTACTACTTAGCCGACGGAATTTACTCACAGTAGGCAACTTTCGTCAAATCGTTTTCAGTCACACAAGACAATAAACATAGTTACTTTAAAAGGTGACAAGAAAGTGCACGAAAGGATATCGAACGTGATTTTGGTGTTCTCCAAGGACGTTGGAGAATAATACAACAACCAGCAAGTCAATATCAGGTTACCAAAATACGTAGAATCATGTATTCTTACATCATACATGATTTTAAGTGATCAAAAGTTTGTAATAAATGAGTACAATGAATTGTGGGTGAATCCGGTACCACATAGGCAACGAAGGTAGATCGACAGATGTGATGTCCAACGCCGAACGACAAAAGAAATACGTGACAAAAATACACGTCTTAGTCTCCAACGAAACATAATGGAGCATATTTGGCGACAACGTGAAGATGAAGACGGAGAAGTTTAGCCGTTGGAGCGTATGTTTTTTAAAAAAAAAATAAATGTGTATGTTTTTACATTTCCGCATGTTTTTTAAATTTATGTATGCTTTTACATTTTTGTATGTTTTTCAAATTAATGTATGTTTTTTTTTTAAGTATTATTAATTTGTATTAGTATTTAATGAATGAAATATTAGTTAAGAGTTTAATAATGAATGAAATATTAGTTAAGGGGTTAATTTGTAATTCGTATTTTTTTAAAGAAATGTGTGTCCCAAAAGTCGATGTTATGGGGTGTTATGATAATGGTTGATTTTTTGGTATTAAATGTTTTTGTTTTGAAGTGATGTGGCGCTAAAGTAACGGCACTTTTTTGGTGTTGAAATATTATCTATTAGCTATATATATAAATTCGGTGAAGAACATGTTCATATAAAAACGCCCGCGAAAATAACTAAATCTTATTTCAACAACAAAGATGATTTTGCATTTAACAAAAAGATATAATCACTTTTTCCATAAGTAAAATCTGTAGTTTCTAAATATGACATACATAAATAACGTAGCGGAAGCGTAAAAAGAATCAATAGATTCGATAAAAAGTAATTTTGAGACATTCTTTTTGATTGATTACAATTTTCGTTGGTGGAACTCTTTGTACAGATAATAACTCCTTCATAACAAGGTGGAACTCTTTCTACAGATAATTGTAAAAACGAGTGTGGAAACTCGCGCGATGCAGCGGGATTGGCTTCAAAGGACTTACTTTGCAGCGACACTTAAACCTTAGGGACTATTTTTGCTAAGTTGTGAAACTTTGCATTTAATGTTTGGACTTACTTTGCAACGACGCTTAAACCTCAAGGACTGTTTTTACCAAGTTATGAAACTTTGCATTTAATGTTTGAACTTACTTTGCAGCGCCACTTAAACATCAATGACTGTTTTTGCCAAGTTGTGAAAGTTTGCATTTAATGCGTGTGTTTGCACACAAAACTTGTACGCCTTTTAGTATATTATACAAACTAGTGTCCGTATAAGACTTTCGAAACCTATTAGAACTCATAAAAGACTTTTCTAGAGACTTCTAATAATTACCTAAATACTCCGTAATAAGGATGAAAATCATAAATACTATATAATCTTAGCATTTTTTTGAACAGAGATTACATTTCACTCCTCACAAATGGAGGTAATTTGAACACAACAAGTTACATCGAATATGAAGGGCAAAATCGAAGCCGACTTGCCAAACAAAATACACGAGGCAACAAGTTAAGCCAAAAGAAAGCATACACCCTAATAGTTGTGACAGACTACAGCAACACCATACAAGGGTGGGGGGGAATCACCAAAGTGCGCTTTTGGTAGACATAACCATATGAAGATGTAGCTTGACAAAAGTACACAAAATACAGATAACATACATAGAAGATAAAACTAAGCATCCTAAAAGGAGCCAGAGCAAAACCCAACAGATCTAGAATCAAAACCCAAGGCTACAGCAAGCTATCGATGGCGGACCACAACAGATCTGAGCAGAAGAGACCGGATGGTAACGGATCTGAGCAGAAGATAGCGGTGGCAGCAGCACGAAAATGGGAGATGACAGATCTATGGGTAATGGCTATTATTTTGGGAAGGGAAAAAAGTACAAGAGGTCCAGACGGCCGGCCTAAGCCAACCGCCGGGAAAGGTCGAGATTTGTTTGGTTAGAGGCTAGAGAGAGAAGTTAGAGAGAGGTTAGAGAGTTTTGGTTTATTTTTTGAGTGTTCATAAGCACTATATAATCTTAGCATGGTAAATTAGAAATCTTAAACCTTAGTAAAACAGAAATTCATGAAATAAGTTATGTTTTCAATATGATGTCCTGCATCAATAACACATTTCGCATCCGAAAAAGCATTTCGAAGCATTCAAGTTTAGACAGCAGAATGAAGAAAAGAATACAAGAAGATATAATTTCCAGTCAGATTTAACAAAAACATGGCAAGTTCATAGTGAAGATACTTAATAAGCGAAAATAAATAAAATACGGAACACAATAAGACTTGGTTTTAGGGTTTCTCAATTGATATCCAGAAAAGAATTGAAACTGTCTGCAGACTATTAGCAGGATGAGTACTTTACTAATGACCCAAAAGACATAGTGAAGATACTTAATAAGTGAAGATAAAATAAAATATGGAACACAAATAAGACTTATAGGTTTCTCAATTGATATTTTCACTATTGGAAAACATAAAAAGAGAGGCTATCGTTCCCTCTTGGTACTCCAACCGACGTGCTTTTAAGCCGTACACCTCAAAGGCTAAACCCGTTCAAGATCAAATGTGATTACGTGCAAAAACCTATTTCTAAACAAGGGTTTGAGTTTATATTTGATAGAATGAAAGAACTTGAAAACCAAATGTTGGCTTTTAATCCTTATGGTGGTCGAATGAGTGAGATTTCCGAATTTGCAAAGCCTTTCCCACATCGCTCCGGGAATATAGCAAAGATTCAGTATGAAGTGAACTGGGACGAACTTGGAGCTGAAGCTGCGAACCGATATCTGAATTCACAAGGTTGATGTTGTATGAGTACATGACTCCTTTTGTGTCCAGAATCCAAGAGAACCTTTTTGAACTATAGGGATTTGGATATGGTATAAATAGTCATGGAAGGATAGTTATGTTAAAGGTATGGTTTATGGGCATTTTAAGTTGTTATATCCATATACTGTATGCTTTAACAATTTTTTATTTTGCCCACGACGGCGTGCATGCACTACGAATAAACCCACGATGGTAAAAGGATAAGTTGACCTACTAACTAACTTGTTGAGTAAGAGGGTTGCAAACCCATCAACACCGGATCACGCATCCCTGTCCAAAACACTTGCTTCCATAATGTGATATCTACAGCACGACTGGATATCATACCATACACGATTATGACAAAGTACTTAGAATTATTTCTTAAAGTATAATACGATTTTTCATACATGATTATGGATTTCCTATAGCCGCACCGATACACATGTTTGTTTCTTCGGCAGCAAATACATCTTTTACATAAAGATAAACAGATATGTATGCATTACGAATTTCACAGCAAAACAAAAGATATTTTTATTGATAACTACGAGTTATTACAAACGATATCAAACATATCCGCTACAAGCTATTACAACGCCTAAGTGACGGAGTGCCAACATGACTGGTCGCTTCTTTAACTTCGCTGAGGCTCTTCAATACATCTGAATCATTCGGCGACACAGTGGCCACACTGACTGGCACTCCATCAGACCTCGGCAAGTGAGCCGCACCAAGTCCACACAAAACGGCCTTACCTGCAATACCCTTTTTCTTGGCAAGACGGGTGGCATGCGCTTCCAATACCTCCTTCAGAGGTACCTCTCTCTCCAATGCAAAGGGATTCTGACTATCCCTAGGACGCGCAAAGACGGGTACTTGGAGCTGCGACTCTTGGGGTTTCAAAAAATAATCCGGCTGTGTGGCAGCATCCTCAGCACGATGACGTGCCAATGACAACCCGGCCATAATAACACTTATCGGATAATCTTGGTCGCGCTCAAGCTCTGAAATCATCGGGAGCTCTAGGTCTTTCATTCTTTGCATGGCAGTGACCAAATGCTCATAGGATTCTGCATTATAACCCGGTACCTTATCAACAGGTGCTTTCAACAGTTCTGCTTCATGGAGTTGTTCCACTGCCTCTGACTTACCACGCTCTAAAGCGCACTGCACAACCTCCCCAAATGCATTTACTACCTCTGTTGACTCTAGGGTACTAAGCGCAGCCAATCGGAGACCGTGGCCTATGAGCCACCTGCGCTCCGCTATCACTGACATAAGCTGCGGATACAATTCTTCATCGTACTCGATGCTCAGCTTACGCAGCTTTGCCTCCTGTACCTCTAAGGACCAGCTCACCGTATTCCCAAGCTCCCCCAACTGCGCGAACAGACTTTCTTTACCCTGTTCCAGATGTTTTAATGCCCAGCAGCACGCAGCCTTATACCTAGCAGCATCGGCACGCTCTTGATTCATTTGGCACATTAGCGCCATTTTGTCCTCGGCCTGTTTTTGAGTGTATGTGCTCAGGACCTTGGCCTCTGCATGGGCGCTATCTAGTTGCGCCCGGGTACTGGCAAGCTGCGCCTCCAGCAAAGAAATTGTTTGGTCTTTTTGGGACTCTTGGTTGTCTGCATCAGATACTCGGTCTTTCAGCTTCACAATTAACGAAGCTTGCTGGGCGGAGACCTGAACCAATTCTTCAACTAATTGATCCAGCGGCACATCTGCATCAGCTTGGTTTTCCTTATCCTGGCTCTGCGGCTCAGAATGCGCTGAGCGGGTCGGACTAGCCTTAGGAGGAGACTCTATAACCTGCTCCGTCCTGCGAATGATCACCAGCGCAATGTTAGAATCACAAATAGCACATTCACCAACTAAACAGGAGTTTATACACGTATGGTTTTACTTACTTTGGCTCTGCATCATCGGCAGATGGATGTGACGATGCTTCATCAGTGGAGGACAACTCCACAGTTTGAATCACGGGTCGCTTCTTCCTTGACGGGCCCGCACCATGATCTCGTCGGGTCCTTTTGCGAT